>NQII01001115.1:466049-552183 GCA_002778355.1 Clitarchus hookeri | reverse complement strand
TAGGGGGCTGGTATAATTCCTCTGACGTTAATAGACGTAAACAAACATATTTCGCAAGTTTTTTAAATATGTTCTACTTATTTTAACATTACGCCCTCTTGAATATGAACAAAAGGTAAGCTACGCAGAAGCCATTAATGCACCCTTTGTTGATCTAGGACGTTTCTTTTAGAAACGTAAACAAACTGGCTATACTGCTAATTTTGTTCAATTTTGTTCCATTTTTTTAAAATAAGTTGTACTTATTTTAAAACAACGCTCCTAGTATATTCGTGTTCTACGTGATTAGAAATATATCACAATTTTTAATTTTTTTTAGTTTTTCAGAAAAGCCCCTAAACGTAATAATTACCCTGGGAGATACTTGAATTCTTGCTACAAGCTTGCTGTATACATACAGCCTTGCCATGACAAGGTTTCTGCAAGCTTGAATGCTTGCTGTGTCCATACATAAGACACAGGCATTAATATATTGGTCATTATAAAAACAGGATAATTTATAATTTACCTATTCATAAAGACGTTATTGCTATATGCTAAAAACAACTCCAAAAATATTCCGCAACAACTTGGCAAGCCTTACTTACCTGCAGCTTGTTTCAAGCATGCATCACAAGAGGTGTGGAAAGTTTCACAAGTCTTCATACAATTCCTTGAAGTAAGCTTGATTCAAACTTATTATGCAAGGCTTACACAGTAAGTAAAATTCAACAAACTTCACAGTTCCACGGTTCATTTGATTGGTCAACCAAGGTTGTAGGTTGTTTGGTTTTAATATTATAGACCTTCAAAGTTGGGGTATTCTTTTATACTCATCCTGTATACCTGCTACTTTAACATTTTGGAAACACCGAACTTAATTTGTTATACCTACTAAAGGACAAAAGGAAACTTTTATAACAGCAAACATATGATACTTAAACATTCATTTTGGTTTAAAGCAAGATTTCTTTACTGCAAACAATACTGTCTCAAAGAAAATTCTTACTTTGCTAGAAAGAAAACACTTCTACTGTGTAGCAATATTAAGTAATTTATGCACAACAATAGACTAGATCTTACTGTTCTCTTTAGCCGCTAAGTGATGTGTCCGCAATCAAATGTTGTATTATATTAAAGTTAGGCATAATACAGCAGTTAGTTGCAGGAACATCACTTATCAGCTATACTTACAGCAACAATTCAACTTCAACAGAATATAGTTTTGCATAGTAATTATGTACGACTTTGTTAACTATTAAATATTGCTTACTTTGTCACCACATTTTAAATGTTACAACAATATAAAGCGTTTAACGAAACTGCTCTAAAGTATTTTATGGCTGCCAAAACATTAAACACGCAACACAAGTCATAAAACCTTTAATTCTAAAAGAAAGTTCTGGATTTTAACATAAATATCCCAGATTATTTTCTACAGTGATTAGACCAATTGTGACTGAGTGATTCTTCCTTGTATTATTGCAAATTTTAAATAATTAAAATTACATTATACTTCTCAAATTTTTTAAAACATTTCATTAAAGTATGTTTTGTTTCTAGTCTACAAATAATTAAGCATTTTTTCATTTTCATGTACCACTTTAGTCTTACCTTTCTTTGATTAGATGCTGTTGGACTTGATCACGCTTACATAACTGTTTACTCACAGGTTGCTATCACTTGCTGAAATTATCTGTTTATAGTCATTTAATACTTGTAATATAGGATATAGCAGACTCAGTTGGCAACCTCATGCTAGCAGGTGCGCTATGTGACTAATAGCAGCAATTCTAGACAGGGGAGAGGTAGAGGTGGTGGGAATAGCCATTTCAAGTAAAAACCTTGCCATACTTATTCCACAGTCGTATACGCCTTACAATGAGCATTCTGTTTAAGGTACCACATCTCCCTACTCACCCCTGCCCTTCCTTTTCTCAAGTCATGGCCGACCATGCCTATTTTTAAATTGTAAAAGTTCCAGCAAACATTCACTGTTTTTTTTTTTTTTTTTTAATTAAGTAATGGACACAAGCCCAGCTGTCATGAGGCAGAGCTTCGGACAGAACTCTTGTTACGAATGTAGCAAACCCTCAGCTGCAGCTATAGGTAATAATGCAACCTGATACTAGCCAGGTGCTGGCTTCGTCCCTTCCCTCCCTCTCCGCATCAGTCTCACTTTCCAGATGTGAGCCAGGAAACTAATCAGCCTGTGGTCTATCAACTACGAACTTCTCAAATTTATAAATTATGTGTGTCTACTGATATTGAATAAACAACAATGTGATATGTTTCCCCAGACTCATCTAATTTTTTCCAGTCCAACACACAGCTCCAAGGGAAGGGCTTAAACCCTCTTAGCACATCCCCTCCCCTCCCCAACCGTGTATCCACCAGTGGTGGTTAGGGCTGGTGGTGGTGTAAAATGGCTAGCTTGCTCCCCCGACGTCGCACCACTTGAAATTTTCCTGTGGTAAACACTGAAATATACGATGCACAAAACATTTCCTACGATACCAGATGGCATGCAGGAATGCATTGNTTCCTGTGGTAAACACTGAAATATACGATGCACAAAACATTTCCTACGATACCAGATGGCATGCAGGAATGCATTGTGGCAGATTGCAGGGGCATTACGTGTGAAACACTTCAGGCTGCTTGTTGCTCGTTACATGTGCATTTACAGATATGTGTTGCTGTTGATGGTAAACACATTGAATACATGCTGTGAAAAGACCTATTGTGAAGAATTTCAACTGTAACTGTGCTCTTCTGTACTATGTATGTGGATGCAATTGCATTTCTTCTTAAATTAGGTTGTTCTACTTGTGTTGTGCATCCGGATGCACTGATTACCGAGTACGATTAATGACTAAGAAACAAATCTCTTGAATTACGCTGGTATCAGAGTAAAATATACTTATTGATATCAGACTTGCACTCGCATTGCCCATCATCCCTCTGCTCAATGTCCCTTGCTCCATTAAGGTATGTGCTATGCTGCTATAGGAAACGGTTCGCAATAATGAGTCTCGACACATGATGTTTACATACAGCTGTGAGGACAGGTCTACTGCCCCATGCTACCAACCCACCAAACTTAATATTATTTGCACTCTATTTCTTGGTGTTTCTCTGATACTTTCCATTGCAAATGCTATATTACTGAATTCCTCTTTGCATGCACTTTCAGATGTCGTTGAAATAAATGTATGTTTCCAGTTTAAAAAAAATATGTCGTTAAATTTTTCTGTCCATACACGTGTCACGAATAGTCACTATGCGTCAAATTACTTGCCTCTGTACGTACTATTGTTTAGTGAAAATAACATCTTGTG
Source organism: Clitarchus hookeri (assembly GCA_002778355.1). Taxonomy (NCBI): domain Eukaryota; kingdom Metazoa; phylum Arthropoda; class Insecta; order Phasmatodea; family Phasmatidae; genus Clitarchus; species Clitarchus hookeri. The sequence continues at coordinate 548,863 of NQII01001115.1, read as the reverse complement.
GTCTGCAAGCATTGCGGAAATTTTGAGGGTGTCCATAAGTTTGAAATTCTCATTTCTTGTTTTACCTTAGCTTTTGTAGGTTACGAACAGATAGGATTGTAGTCTATTCGTGGCTCCTTCACACTTTTCTGTAGCGCTGCTTAAGTTATACTTGCAGATACAAAAATACTGTATCATTCTGCTGCATGCAAACAAAAACAATACCCTGTGACGTCTAGTATTTCTAGTGCCAATTGCTTTCTTTACATTCTTGAGCTGTCCCAATAATGCTGGCAAATGTCAAGAGCCTAACATAATAAACGTTCACAATTTTTGACGGAATTTATGTTGGGTTAATGACTGAACAGCATCTGTATTGATGATGGTTCAATGTTTTTGTCTTGAAACTTATCTAGGAATTGTATAAAATAATGGATTTATTATACAGATAAAATAAAAACAAAGTAAATAAATACTAATTAAAAAATCCATATTAAATAATGCGTCCATTGCGAGCCACCACTGTTTTAGTACAATATTGCTTCATTTTGTATTAGTCAATTAAAAAAATATTATTGTGTATTAAATTTATTTTACAACAAATTAAGAAAGGAAACAAAATGTTTCTAAATCTTCTAAATGCTTTAAAAATAATGTGATAATGTATTTGGTATTGTGAGGCACTTAATAAGTATTCTCCATTTTATACATATTCTCTTAGAAAGTAGTTTATTAGAAACTTCAGTTCATGTTTAAATTTGAAGCACAGAAGTTTGTTTTTGTACTGTATTGTATTGCATAGTTGTATTTTTACGTATACATAAAGCTTTGGTTAGACCTTACGAAAATTTATTTTTAAATTATATGGTTATATTTTTACCTGGTTTCTTAGGTACCTATGCATTGCTAACAGAAAATCAACTTCAGGAGGAATGCAAGAGACTTCATCAACGTCAGTTTTAATGTTTGCTCTGCTTCCAGCTCAACTTCCTTCTTTAGTAAATTACTAGGTTTTATACAAACAATTATAGCAATTGGTAATAATTCAAATGGCTAAGTTTAATATACTCTAATATAGCACTTTGTAAAAGTTGTTTTTAAGCTTCTATAAAGTGTTTATTATAACACTTAGTACTCTTATGGAAACTTACCAGATGTGTTTACTCTTAATTGACATTCTAGTTCTTCCTTGTGTTTTCATAGCATATNCACTCTTATGGAAACTTACCAGATGTGTTTACTCTTAATTGACATTCTAGTTCTTCCTTGTGTTTTCATAGCATATATTATGCACTTGAAGGATTTTCAAGACAAATTTTGTACAGACAGTGTAAGGGTTTTCTACTCTACCTACTAGCAAAGGCTAAGTAAAATAACTATTATGATCCTCAACTTGATACAACTGTGGAATGAGTAAGTTGCACCGGCTACTCAATCAGATTAATGAGATCTTCTACAGTATATAATTCAGACTCTGGAAGCCTATATATGCTCCTGTACCTTGATCAAGGTCGGATCTGCCGAAAGCCTTGATATAACTGCAAGGAGAAACAAACCAAATATTTAAAATGAAAAATAATTGTTGCATACTCCTTCTGAGGAACCCTGCCTTAATCGGCTTACAGACTAAATCTCTTGTCGAGGTGACACTAGGGCGAGGGAATGGCACCTTACAACAGTTTCTCCAAAGCAATATGGCACAAGCTTCCCATTGTCTCCCAGTGCATTGGCTGCCTGTAGACACACTACCAAAAACAACAGTTTACAATGGTGATCAAGACAAGCATAGGTCTATTAACCTCATAATGCAGAACAAGCAAAACACAAAGAAATTAATATCTGCATAGTGTGGGTAAGAATCTTAATTATATTGCTACTTAGAATTCACTTGATATTAATATAACGCTACAGTCTAGCGGAAATCAAACTTGACATCACAACGGATAATCATACACAATGGTACAGTGGCAACGGTAGTATGACTGGCTGGATTGTACAAGCATTACCCCACAAGAATTTCAAAGTTGACAGTGAAATTAAAGCATAATTCGGTAATTATCCAGAGTAGTTATTTTTCTGAAGGAANACAAGAATTTCAAAGTTGACAGTGAAATTAAAGCATAATTCGGTAATTATCCAGAGTAGTTATTTTTCTGAAGGAACGTCCTAGACCAACAAAAGTAGCATTAATGGGTTCTGCACAGCTTACCTTGCTAATATTCAGGAGGGCGTAATGTTAAAATAAGTAGAACGTATTAAATAAAATAGTTTAAAGTACGAGCAGTTCACCGCTTTGTTTACGTCGGACACCATGATTTTTGGAGAAGTAATGCTTCAGTAACGTGAACAAATGTGCATCGTGCCGTCACCTTATTGACTGTGGGTCTGTAGACGTCATCATCGCGGTTTGTAGATGTCATCGTCACTGAATTTTAGTAGCAGTTGAGAAGCGAGACAGTGCTGGCATGAGTTGTGACATCCGAATCCAACCGTGTGAAGGCTTGTGATTTAAGATTGGAGGGTGAAAGAACAAGTGCTTATGTGCGTAATATTCGCCTATGTGGCGGGTGTTACTTGGATGTTTTGTCGATTGAGGTAAGATGCACGACAGTTGAATGGGTCGAGGACAGTGGAATTGTAACCACCACCTACCTAGGTGAGTTGATTAATATACTTCCAATGTGTTTTGCTGTGACTTTAAAACCCTAAAATGCTAGATTAGACTGAAATTGTAGGTTAGAATAAAATCCTACACTCCTATGTTAGATTAAAACCCTACAATCCTAGGTTAGTTTAAAACCCAACATTCCTAGGTTAGTTTAAAATCCAACAAATCTAGGTTAGTTTAAAACCCTACAATCGTAGGTTAGTTTAAAACCCTACAATCCTAGGTTATTTTAAAACCCTATAAACCTAGGTTAGTTTAAAACCCAACAAACCTAGGTTATCTTAAAAATGTAAAATATTGATTCACTGTCGTGGGTTTAGGTTCAGTTAGGTTAGGTGGCACATATTATGAAATAAGTCATATGTTAATGCCCTGAGTATATTCGTGTTCTGCGTGATTAGTAGAGTGGAAATATACCACTTTCTGGGTTTTTTTTTTTTTTACAAAAAAGCCGCTACTCTGTATAATTACCCATAATACGAATGCAACAGTTAGCATAAAGGCTTCCTACAATTAACATCTATTATTTAGTTAAATCATAGGTAACACATAACCAACAAAAAGAGACTATTACTCTGAATCAAAGTACCGTTACTTCTACCAAAATATAAGATTTATTTTGAAACTTTTAATCTCAATGTTAACATTAAATCACAACTTGAAAGAAAGTACTAAATTTGTTAGATAAAGTAAATGATAACATTGATTATCTCACAAATCCAACAGGGTNACAACTTGAAAGAAAGTACTAAATTTGTTAGATAAAGTAAATGATAACATTGATTATCTCACAAATCCAACAGGGTAATACTCCCACAAAGCTCATTATTATAAATTTCATTGAAAACCATACAACTCATACATGCAATACTCCCTTGTATCTGCATAGGCGGCAATAAATGTGTACTCACAATTACTGCTTCCAAGCTTTCTGTGGAGGGGGGAAGGAGTTCAGCAGACTAATGGTAACACCAGTGAGCTTGGCTGGTTCGTCATAGGTTGGACTCAAGCAGACCACCCGTGAAGATGGTAGTAGATGAACAAGTCAGAGACACTTCCCAGTAGAAAATTCTCACCACATAGAGCTGGGTAACAATCAAACGTAAAAACATTCACAGATAGTTTTCTGCACACCAAAATATGCATTTCCCTTTAATTCAGTTCTGCGCAACATTTTGTTAGGATGGTGATTGGCATCTTCTGTGAAAATGGCTGGTATTTTGAAAGGTTTGTGGAAGAGTCGTTTCTCTCATTTAAATGTTATCATCAGCTCATATTTATTGCAACTACCAGGTTTGTTTTCACAGACAGCATGGTGTTGCAACTTCAGATTAGTGAACGATTTTCACAGTGTGCTGGAAATATTGTCAACTTGCAGTACCAAGTATTGAAATTGTTCTTGCACAGAATTCTAAATATTCTGCAGTGTAGCACATGCCACTGATAAAACGGTCTTTATCACAGGTATGAATGCCTTCCATGGTCTTTATCACAGGTATGAATGNTAGCACATGCCACTGATAAAACGGTCTTTATCACAGGTATGAATGCCTTCCATGGTCTTTATCACAGGTATGAATGGCCTTCCATTTTATCGTCCTGAGTTCAGGAACGTGTTCATTTTTCAACGGATTGAACAGAATTGTAACCAAAGTTAAGATTATATAACATTTGGTTATGAACTTTCCACCAAATATAAAAGTAGCATTAAGTACCTTAAGTAATGAACACATGATACTTTTTCCATCGGCACTTNCACAGGTATGAATGCCTTCCATGGTCTTTATCACAGGTATGAATGCCTTCCATGGTCTTTATCACAGGTATGAATGGCCTTCCATTTTGTCGTCCTGAGTTCAGGAACGTGTTCATTTTTCAACAGATTGAACAGAATTGTAACCAAAGTTAAGATTATATAACATTTGGTTATCAACTTTCCACCAAATATAAAAGTAGCATTAAGTACCTTAAGTAATGAACACATGATACTTTTTCCATCGGCACTTCCCCTTATAGTCATAATGCCTGGCATACAATAGCTANTCCCCTTATAGTCATAATGCCTGGCATACAATAGCTAAGCTGAGTTACCCGAACTCCTTACCTCTCGATGGAACCAATAAACTCTTCCGAGTCACAGCTCACCTCCACACTGCTGTTAAATATAGCTAGACATAGGCGGACATTTGCACAGACCTCTACTTCATGGTACCTATGATCACGAGATGACTTGAACCACGCGTCCACGAGTTCCTTGTGCCCACTCTGACTGCCGCAGTCACAACTACTACACCAGCTACACCGGGCCACACCAACCACATCAGGCCAAGAGTGCGTAGTGCGGGTCGACAAGAACGGAACTTGCACCTTCTTGCTGACAAGGATTACGCAACTCAAGAGACCGCTCTACTCATGTATTACAAGAGGTAACTCTTTTAATAAGTGGGTAGGCAATCCGAAACGGTGTTTACCCCAAAGCCACAGCCATTGGGCGCACTGGCAATTGGTCGTTGTGTCCTCGGAGCTCGCGCAGCTAAATACGACGCAATGCACCACCGGGTGACGTTAACTGGCTGGTAGGCTAGAGCTGAAGAGATAGGTGTCTCAAAGTGTCGTCCAGTGGTGTACAGAATTTTCACAAACATATTGAACACAGTCACAGCATTCACTGCTACAGCCAGGGGTGTTTTTCATTGTATAAATGGCAATCAAGCATGGCATTCCACACCCTTTTGCCCAGGTGAACTCATCCTCCCTTCAGGAGACAGCCACCTGGCAACGCTGTAGCCAGCATAATTTAAACGTGTCATCGGAAGTGAGATGCAAACACTTTTATGAGAAAATGTAATACCTTATTTAAGATGTATTTATATAAGAGTAATTATGTTTTTCTAAAATGGAGATTGCCTTTAAAGNAAAATGTAATACCTTATTTAAGATGTATTTATATAAGAGTAATTATGTTTTTCTAAAATGGAGATTGCCTTTAAAGACCTCCAGCATTATAACAAATCATTTAGTGTGGTGATATCCCCATCAACTTAACAACTTAAACATTAACAGACATTTGTTAATAAACGGCGATGTCACTAATATGTTGAATTTAATTCATACAATTTTTCAACATTATAATCACATCACAGAGTGTTCATGTAATGTTTCATCGTTCGGCGTTTAATGTCGGTCTCTTCACTTGTGACGACAGTGGACATGACTCACCCCAGTTAGTCTCAGCACCCGGACAAGACCGGCGGCGTTGATCGCCCGCTTCGCAAGCCCCCTCAGTACCCGCATATAGCCTGCAATCATTTAACTGCAATAGTAATATATTAGTCACAGGAACATTTGTATTATCTTTAATGTACTGAGGGGAGAGCCAACCGCCCTCTCACCGGAGAGTTTAACGCACTCACGTCTCAATATAATACCACGTGTTTATCACCGCTCAAGTGCTGAGTTCATTATCATGCATCATTCACGCATTATTCACCTGTAGCAAGGATAGTGAATAAACCGCTCAACCAAGTGAAATCAGTGTCAGTTCATTGTAAGGCATCCTTTGTAGCATCACCCGCATTTCATTAGCATATTTCAGGCATGCGAGACGGCCTACAGTCTTGCCATCAGATATAAAAAGTGCAACCGTAAGTAAATGACACCCATCAACAAACTGACGGAGGATTATCAGGGTCCCCATGGGCCGTCGACCGGACGACCCTCATCATTAGCTTACCACTGAGTTATGGCGCCGGGCAATATAACATCCAACCAGCCCTGGTTAACCTTGACGACCCGTCAGAGATATAATCTCAAATTCCTTGGCTTCACCTAATAACAACTTGGGTTCATCTTTGTGTAATGCAATGGTATACACTTGGTGACTAAACATGTGTTGCGGACTGATGACTGAATGTTACTTTCTTTGACCCCTAATAGTTTGTCTTAGATTTGAGCTGCACTCAGTCATAGTTTTGTTTAGAGCTGTGGTACGAGTCTTTAGAAGGGTTGGTTGGAGGTACTGTTGGATTAAACCTTGCATCTCCGGTTTCTGTACTAGGGAGTGTATCCGTGCGAGAATGGTGCGGACCAATTGCTTCAGAATTATCCCATATTCGATGGTCNTTTCTGTACTAGGGAGTGTATCCGTGCGAGAATGGTGCGGACCAATTGCTTCAGAATTATCCCATATTCGATGGTCAGGTGAACGTTTACTTTTAGACTCGCCCTTCTGAGATGTTGTATGTTCATTTCTTACTTTCCCATCACATGGATGTCGCAGTGGGGATCGTGAAGCAGTTCGTTGCCCATATTATATAATGCCTTTTGCATAATCTGTATGCTTATTTTACTTNGCAGTGGGGATCGTGAAGCAGTTCGTTGCCCATATTATATAATGCCTTTTGCATAATCTGTATGCTTATTTTACTTCTTTTGCCCCCACTTCCTCCAACGGTGCCATCGGTAACATTTCTCACATTTAGACCCTTCAGTTAAGACAGTTCTGTGTCACTCCTCTTCAGGGACAGAGACCGTTTGGCATCATTATCTTGATGTTTTCTGCAGTAATAGGCAGTAATCCTAAAATTCCAAGACAGAGCAGTAGGATTGGTATCACCCTGCTGTAAATTATTATGAACACTCATGTAATTCATGCGATTATAACTCAAGATCTCATCCCTAAACTGTGACACAGAGGAAAACGACTTACCCAAACCAATGTAATTGGTATCTTAAAGATAACTGTACAAATATCATAATTTGGAATTACTTGTCCATCACAGGAGGATTTAAATGGCGTGTACGTTCATATATCTGGGTTAAGTGTACCTCCAGAGAATTTCCTTTNGCAGTGGGGATCGTGAAGCAGTTCGTTGCCCATATTATATAATGCCTTTTGCATAATCTGTATGCTTATTTTACTTATTTTGCCCCCACTTCCTCCAACGGTGCCATCGGTAACATTTCTCACATTTAGACCCTTCAGTTAAGACAGTTCTTTGTCACTCCTCTTCAGGGACAGAGACAGTTTGGCATCATTATCTTGATGTTTTCTGCAGTAATAGGCAGTAACCCTAAAATTCCAAGACAGAGCAGTAGGATTGGTATCACCCTGCTGTAAATTATTATGAACACTCATGTAATTCATGCGATTATAACTCAAGAGCTCATCCCTAAACTGTGACACAGAGGAAAACGACTTACCCAAACCAATGTAATTGGTATCTTAAAGATAACTGTACAAATATCATAATTTGGAATTACTCGTCCATCACAGGAGGATTTAAATGGCGTGTACGTTCATATATCTGGGTTAAGTGTACCTCCAGAGAATTTCCTTTCTCTGGGTAAAATTTTATACCGTGCAACTGTGCCCTAAATAAACCATAAAATCTAAAAGCTGCCAACTGGGATTGCAACTCAAATTTGAATTCATTTTATCCACTCTCTATGCATTGAAGCATGCTCAACACTGTTCAAATGGGGTCTACTTGGATGGGGTTCAGTTGGTCAGTAAGTGGCATTTGTGGCACAGGGGCTGGTAAAACTGGTGTTTCTCTCAACACTTCGGCACTCATCATATGGCCATTTTGTAAGGGAAATATTCCAATCTATTATCCAAATTCTACTAGAGGTTTCAGACATTGTTAAGTTATCGCAATGTGGATTAATACTTTCACAAACTACAATTTCATCTGCTGAAAAATGTTGGTAACTTTTGGTTTTTACTCACCTTTATCGTAGGTACTACTGAAGCAGCAACAAAATTCCTTTGTGTATTTTGAAATAATTGTAATGTTCCTGTTTACTTCAACTTTCGTCAGGGCCCCGCTACGAGCACCATCTGTAAGGGTTTTTCACTCTTCCTACTAGCATAGGCTAGTTAAAATAACTTTTATGCTCTTCAACTTGATAAATGAGTAAGTTGCATTGGCTACTCAATCAGATTAATGAAATTTTCTACAGTATATAATTCAGACTTCTGGAGTGGCAGAAACCAGATGAAGGAATTTTACTTTAAAATATGATAACTTGATTACCTGGCTTTTAAAGGTACAGTAGCGGCTTCCAGAGTATTACAAGATCTGTCACTTATTATAAATTTTACTCGTCGACAATTTTAATTTAGTAGAAGTTAACAGTAAAAGAATTCGATAATTCCTTTTTATTTTCTAACATACATGAAACAACATCATAGCAACTGAAATCAAGGTCAGATCTGCAGAAAGCCATGATATTACTGCAAGGAGAAATGAACCAAATATTTAAAATGAAAAATACGTGTTGCAGACTTCTTCTTCTGAGGAACCTTGCCGTGATCGGCTTACAGGCTAAATCTTGTAGAGGTGACACTACGACGAGGGAATGGCACCTTACAACTGCTTATTACAAATTATGTTCAACTGGTATTTATATTTCTCCTGACTATAAAATATTTTGTTTGGTGTCATGCTTGTAGCTGTACATACTCTTATAATGAATTTACTAAATACTTTTGCTCTCACATTTGAAATTTGAATTCCACTTCTTCTGAGAGTGAACTGATAATGGTAAAGTAACATGGCGGAATTTATAAGAAATAGAATGCACTAAAAACTGTTGTATACAAAATATGCAACACATCTACAACTTCTGATATGAGACATTATACTGCAGAAATATAGGAGTGCTCCATATGTGTACAGTTGGGTGTATTTCTTTCATGTACGTATAGGAAATAAGATTTTACTAATGTACATCTTCATGCTTGTTTCAAATAAAATATTTGTCTAATTGTGACATGAGAAAAATGCAATCATACATATAACATATGCTGACTTATATTCTATCATTAAACTAAATTATGCCTATAAGTGGTTATGTAATTTTATGATCAAATTAATTATATCTCCCAGTAAAAATTACATAGTCTTGCAGTACTTCCATTTTTGCAGAGTTATAATGTACGTGCTAGTATATCTTCCAAATAAATTCAAATGCTCATTACAAAAAAGTTAACAAATAAATATTAAATATGAAAAGACAATAATTTTATTATGTATTTATTTTTATGTTGTTATTCCAAGGGAACGGGCCTACTTACCAACCAGAAAGCATAGAAATTTATCCACAAATAACACGACAATTTGGTATTTAATTAGAGAGAATTGAGTTCTGGCTAAGCTTTTTCTGCCTGTGTCAACACTAACTAAACAATATATCATATATATATATAATCTTATTGGATTTTAAACATTAAATAAAATAAATTACGGTTTTACAAATGAAAATAATTAGTTTTATGGACCACACAGTATTTTAGCCCATTTTATATGAATAATCAATTTGGATTTGTATGAGTAGGGCATATTCAAACATCATAAAAGAATGGTCTCTCTGCAATCAGCTTATGCAAAGTTCTCAAATCTTCAGCAACAAAAATTTTTTGCCAGTATATTACTAGCAAACTACTGAAAACTTTTACGTGTTGAATCTAGAGGATAGTCTTTGGCCACTACCTTGCCNTTTAAACAATTGTGTACAAAATGTTATGGCTATTTTATTTATTTTGTGACAAGTACCAATTTGGATTTGTATGAGTAGGGCATATTCAAACATCATAAAAGAATGGTCTCTCTGCAATCAGCTTATGCAAAGTTCTCAAATCTTCAGCAACAAAAATTTTTTCCAGTATATTACTAGCAAACTACTGAAAACTTTTACGTGTTGAATCTAGAGGATAGTCTTTGGCCACTACCTTGCCGCTGGATGCCAGAAGCTCTCGGGATCAGATTTTCTTCTGTCCTAAGTTTCAGTCCAGAAAATCGACTTTGAATATCTCAATGTTACGAGCTGCCCAAATCTCTCCATTCCACTTAGCTCCAGAATGATTTCCTCCCACTGACTTCTGGCCAGGATTTAGTTACTGTTAATAACATACACTTTTTATTGTTGCACACCCTGAAAGGAGACAAATTTTATAATTGTGATTTTATAATTAAATATAGGAGGAATCATATCTTTATTCTAGTAGGTTACTTGGTATAATGGTAACTATATATAACATTGGCTAATATTTTTTGAGACTTATAAAATAAATATGATTATTTAGTGTATTTGCATGTGTTTAAGATTATAAATAGTAATAATGAGATAGTCCATGACATGTAAGAGACAGATGTCATCAGGGCCTAAGATTCTCATGGCCTTGTACATGTTCAAGAGTGGGTAACTTGCCAACCTTGAAAACTGACTGGGACATGGATAGTTTATTGTTGTCATCACAGCATGTGTGTAATTTCCAGGATCCACATTCTTTATGTGAAGTCTTAAGTGCTTGAGCCAGTGACAGTCAGCCTTCTTCCCCCATCCATTTACACTCAGTCACAACTGAGGGCCATGCAGCAGACCAACTATTGTCATCAGTATTTCATCCCTCATCCCACTCCTGCAAATTGATGTGAAGCAAGCAAGAAATGGGTTCGATTCCCGGCGGGGTCACTCCCGGATTTTCGCACGTAAGAATCGTGCCGGACAATGCTGCAGGTCGGCGAGTTTTTCCGGGGATCTCACATTTCCCCTGTCTTTGCATTCTGGTGCTGCTCCATACTCACCTCGCTTCACCCTCATCTGCTCTCAAGACCTCGATGTTAAAAGCTGCCTAAATCTCTTCACTCCTTGTTCAGCAGACTTATACAAGCTTCCAAAGTGAAACAGGCTGACTTGAAATTCAACCAAACAAATTGTTAAAAGTTGAATTTCAAAGTTTTTGACATTGAAATTAGTTTATTTTGGGTTTGTTTTATTTTATATATGTTTGAAGAAGTACTGGCGTAAGAGTAATAGAGGTGTAAAAATTAAGGCTTTTGTTTTCATAAAACAGAGAAATGTGTTTAATTAATGATAGTTATATGAAAACGAAAAATAATTTTACTTGAGCTTGATCTTAACTAATGTTTAGTGAATATGTTAAGAATTTACCAAGTGTTTAATTTTTCATTAGCACTGGTCAACAAACAACTGCATTTAATCAGCTAAATTCAATTTAAAATATGAAATAAATTTTGCACAGTACCCTCGATGGTCATAGAGGAGCACTATAACAATACTTCAAAAAATTTCCCTATAAGCACTTTTGAAAAATAATTTATTGATATGAATGCACTGCAAAGGAAGAAATGTATGTTATAAAAAAATCTTTGAAAACCCTGAAGAAAAAAAATTATTAACACAAAAAAGTTTTGCTAACATATCAAATTCAGTTTTATGTGGTTATTTTTAGTATAGGTGGTTCACTATAACCTGAGCACTCTTGAAAGCAACCTTTGAAAAAATCACTCTCTGTAACTGCATACATTTTAATATAAGCAATGACTGCAAACATTAACTGCACCTAAAATTCATCAATTTTCTTTTTGTTTTGCACACACATTAATAAAAATAGCTTAATAATATCACATTTGTATTTCTAACAAATTCATAACATCACCTGGTCGACACATTGTTTCAAGTTATAGGTTCCATTGTTTTGTTTACACTTTTTTTTTACATCTTTCCCAGTCTTGTCTGTGTTCAAAGTTCTGAATTCCGTGAATTTATGTGGCAGTTTCTCTTTCCCTGGTTAGTTTTCGTAAGTGATTTACGTGGATTTATGTGGTAGTTCCTAAACTCCAGTATAAAACATTTATTTACATGATAAAAAACATTTAGGCATATATATATTGGATGCCAATAAAGTGGTACATTTTATCATTTCTTTTTGCTGTATTTCGACGTTGTTTCTAGTTATGGGAAGTAAAACACTTCACTAATATACCGACCTGGCCAGTGTGTCTATACGTAATTAAAGTTGGTTATAATAATTTAAAACTTGAAGAAACTTAGGTCGAGAGTATTAAATTATATTTGTGATATTGTTTAGCAATTTTAGAACTCCATTGTATGCATGTTATTATTTACGTGACTGTTGAGAACAGTTTACGGGTCAATACTCATTATATATTTCATTAGTTTTTAAAAAATAGTGCTAAGAAATTGCTTTATGTTACGTGTGGAAAATTTCTCCTCTACTTTTAATATGTTTACACAGTTCCTTGATATTTTGTTGAACCTTTCAATGTGTCTGGGCCAACATTAACAGTGATCATTCTGAGCTGTCACAAATAATCTTATTTCTGTAATGAAATTTGGATTTTGCATTAAATCCATGAATTCAATTTCATTAAACATGTTGTCATCAATTAGGTATTGTTTTGTTAGTATTCTGATGAAACTACATTTACATTACTGTAGTCATTCTAATGTTAGTAGCTAAAAGTGATTTTCTCATAAAAAATGTTAGGCCAAACTTTAATTTTGTTAGACCCTGTAAAACAAAATTCATCTCTGCGGATTTTCATGAAACCTGCATTTAGTGATAAATATCGCCATGGAAGTGTGCTGTAAAAATTTGGATCAATTTGGTTCAGCCACTGAGGTTTTATGACAACTATTTACAGCATTTGTAATGTCATCATAGCAAAACCGGCCATTTGCTTACACCCAGTGTGTATGCATGCATGTACAGCCTAACTATTAATTTGGGAGTTATTTGACTTCACGTCGCAACTGTTATATCAGTAGGAGTTTTGATATGTCTGCAGATATTGTCACAATTGTAATGTATGCAGCAGGAGAATAGTATTTTGTAATATTCTAATTAAATAAAAGAATGTTTATTTTTAAAATCATTTAAGCACACCCATAAATGTTATTTTTAATAATTCCTTTTTTCATTTAATGATGATTTTACACATGTTTGCTGTAGATGATGGACTAAATAAATAGTAAGTATTATCTCTAAGGGTTTCATTCCTATGACAAGCAAAAATTCTAACCTTGCAAAATAGTAAAAATCACATCAGTGTTCTCAAAGAGATATTATTTACTGAAATGAATGTGTATGTATTTACAGTGTACATTACAATAGATAATCACATGTTGCATTGTTATGTAAATAAATACAGCAGACTTCTGAACTGCTGAATAAACATACGTCACATGGTAATGTTTACATTGAGATACAGCGGAAGGATACGCAATGGGCTGAAAGTATGAAATAAGCAGAGCTTTTAAAAGTACTCACTTTACCATGAACAGTTTTTAATAATTAAAAAAAAAAAATGAAGCGATAAACACACAAAATAAGCTTTGGTATGCAAGTGTTTCGTAAGTGTCCGCCAGTAATCAATTTTTTTTTAGCCTAAGTAAATTTGGGCATTGAGAAGTCACTTTTTCTGTCCCATCAGCTTCAAAATGTTAATGATTACTATCACTCCTACAAAAAAAAAACATGATTACAACAGTTACACTGGTTTTTTTAATATTTATTTTACTACTAGAATACTTGTACACGAAAGAAAAAATCTTTCATACACACAGTGCTTCTGACATTGCAACAAACACAAAACATAAGCAACAACACTAATATCACAGCACAGATTTTCTTATAAAAACTAGTAACCTAAAGCCATTTTCATTTCAGATGACACTCATACTGTACTGGTAACAAAAAAAAGGTTCTCTCCAAACACGTCTTCAATGTTTACAAAGATAGGAGGATTATCTTACCCGAGCATTGTAAGCCTAACCAAACTTGCACTGCAAGACACAACTCTGAAATACTGAAAAAATATGGAAGTGTACCTCTAGAAACTGGAGTCCACTCAAGAAAAATGACAATTCAAGGTTACAGATATGTACAGGGGCAAACTCACAGAAAATATTATACAAGGAACATTAGATGGCAAATAATTTAAGTTTACACCCTTTTTTAAAAATGATTTGTAGAAATTATTATACTGAATATGGTGAAAAACTACTGTACAAAGAATATTATTGATACAGGATAATTTTTTTGGTAATAAAAAGTTGTAATTAAATATTAAAGCCATAACATTAGATAAAATGTTGTGTAATACATGCATGAATTAGATGTTTTACATAACATTTTTCTCTTTACCACTCGAGGAAAATAACACAAATGTTGTTACATTACCTGCTATTACTTGCAAATGTATATATTTCACTTTACAATCTTAGAAATATTATAAAATATAATAAATGCATTAAATAAATATTTATAGCTAACCACTTTAAAAGCTACAATTTAAACACAAAGGATTTTGAATTCTGTGTGTTTAAGAAATAAATATATATGCATTTTATTGTGTAATAGTATACACATGCATTTTCTTTGTCTAGGTTTCGAAAACCAAAGATTTTTAATAACAAGCTCACCTTGGGTAGAGTTTACTAGATTTAATTGGTTTGTTTTATGTTTGAAACAATTAATTCAATCAAAGCACATAATTCTGTAAAATGTTTCAGTTTCGTAGTCATACACACAAATCTGGTTAAAATAAAATTTTTAGGTAAGCCAACAAAGTGGGCAACCTTAAATACTGACAGACACTGCCATAATTATGAAAACTAGCATGATGTCTAAAAATTATACTATTCATTCTACCTACTCATTGCTTTAGATTCCTCATAATTTATTATTTCTACACTGATCCGTCACTTTTTAATTTTTCTGNCTCATAATTTATTATTTCTACACTGATCCGTCACTTTTTAATTTTTCTGCATGGATTTTTATAACCATAATGATTGAAAATCACTTTCTGCAGAGCTACCAACTTTGACAACATTCTAGCAGTAGAATGATCATGCTATTCAGTTGTTGGCAATAATAAACTACTCATACGAGGCAAGCCAATAAAAATATATTAAGGCTTGGTGTGGTCAGTGGTTTGTTGTCTGAATATTTTCATATTTGAATGCCAATCATTCATCATGGTTCCATTAAATTGATTGGAGAGCAGGAAATGGCAGTCATCACAGATGTGCTATGAAGCGACCAGGAGTCTTGGTAAGTTTGAGTGTGATACAAGTTTCCTCGGTTGCTCAAACTGTGAGAGGTAACTTTTCTGATATTAAAAATATTTTTATGGTGTTAATGTATTAGTTATCATGTGACAATGTTTTAACATGTGTCAGAGTTTGTTATAGAAGATATATTACTGTAAAACACCTGATCTTTTTCAACTTTGGAGTGTTACAGGGTTACCAGGGAATTATGGGGAAATGCTGTTTTTGGGGCACTATTAGACATGATGCTATGTACTTTCAACATTACTTTAGTTTCTTATTCTACACTACCTGTAGAATACAATGATGCTTGTTACAGGTTTGCTTTTTGCTGCTAAGCTATGTTGATGTTTTAAAAAAAAAAAAATATCCTTTTTATGTCAAACTTTTGTGAAAAACTATACATATTTTCACTGCCAAAAAATTGTTTATAAAAGTTTCATTTTTTACCATTTTTTGATGTGTCACTGAAGATGATTCTGTAATGAGAAAGAAGAATCTCCACAATAATTACATAAAGGTAACAGTTGTGATAATTGAAAGGTTGGCAATTATTGTTTGAAATGTTCGTAAGCTACGTTGTCCACCCAGGCTCCAAAACTGAGTTCTGAGCTTCAATTGCGTAGGCCGCGGACAAGTACAATACTTCCAGCCAGATGGCAACCTTAATCAAGGGCAGCGATAAGAAGTACACAGTTGGTGAGCTTGATGCTACATGTTTTTAATTTTGTATGTAGCTAGCCACTAAATTCTGTTGCCCCTCATCCAGTGCCTTACATAGCAATAACATTGTGACAGCACTCTAATATCCAGTGTGCAGTTTACTAATGGATGTCAAGAGGGCTGCTCAGCACCATACTGCAGTGTAGAGGACCAAATCAATTCACTGAGTTTCCTCTTTTAAATGAACTACTGACACTGTATAGTCCATTCACGGTTTCTTAGAATGTTTTGAAACAAACCTTTGAAAAATCACCCTTGAAGTAATATGTTAACATGTTTTTTTNTTCACGGTTTCTTAGAATGTTTTGAAACAAACCTTTGAAAAATCACCCTTGAAGTAATATGTTAACATGTTTTTTTTAAATAACTTGTAGACCACAAACATATATAACACTGATTAACTTTAAAAGTATTATATTTTTGAATAAATGAAACTTTACCTTAGTATCTTCTTTGACTTGTAATTTTTATTTATTATTCAATACGAATTAAANTTTTTGAATAAATGAAACTTTACCTTAGTATCTTCTTTGACTTGTAATTTTTATTTATTATTCAATACGAATTAAAAACAGTGAGAGCAGCGATATTTTGGCAACGGCTAGTAAGAAATAGCTAACAGTTAAAATATTGTTTTAGCCAAATCTTTTGGTATGCTATTTGTAAATTTAACATTGCCTATTGAAATATTAAAATTTTTAGGAAGTCCTGATGGAAACGTATTTTTATTTTACAGTTCAAAACATCAGCCTTAGTAACATAGTGTTTACTTTTCGACCGTGCAAGAAACTGTCAGCAGAGCAGAGCTTGTCACTCTCTCTCTTTNCAACTGAAAAGAGGTCTTAATGTTTCAATAATTATATTATAAAATGTGATGGCGAGAGGGTTACAAATCCGAAGTTGGCAGAAGTGGCAAGTGGTGACATGACATGATGACATGGCGTATTGCTGTTGCTAAACAAAACGTTTATTTTTCTTTCTGCGAAAAATACTTCAAATTAACACATCAAGTTTGTACACATTGTGTTTTTTAAACCTACCTAGGCAAGTTATCATGTTGTGATAAATGTGTTTTTCCATGGCAGTAATAAATATACTGTAACGTGTGTCGTTAACTGCAGCATGTGAAAGGGTGTGGCTACTTCGTGGTCGTTACGCTGGCCCGGTGTGTGTGTGATTGCAAATATTGGACGTGCAAAANCAACTGAAAAGAGGTCTTAATGTTTCAATAATTATATTATAAAATGTGATGGCGAGAGGGTTACAAATCCGAAGTTCGCAGAAGTGGCAAGTGGTGACATGACATGATGACATGGCGTATTGCTGTTGCTAAACAAAACAGTTATTTTTCTTTCTGCGAAAAATACTTCAAATTAACACATCAAGTTTTGTACACATTGTGTTTTTTAAACCTACCTAGGCAAGTTATCATGTTGTGATAAATGTGTTTTTCCATGGCAGTAATAAATATACTGTAACGTGTGTCGTTAACTGCAGCATTTGAAAGGGTGTGGCTACTTCGTGGTCGTTACGCTGGCCCGGTGTGTGTGTGATTGCAAATATTGGACGTGCAAAANGTGAAAGGGTGTGGCTACTTCGTGGTCGTTACGCTGGCCCGGTGTGTGTGTGATTGCAAATATTGGACGTGCAAAATTTATGTGTTTTAACTGTGAACTGTTTTTATGACGAAGTTAATTACATGTCTGTTTATTTATCACAACGTTATTTCACCCTTTGTGTTTTAAACACAATTGTGTAATGTGCTTACGTTTTTGTGATCTGAATGTTTGCCACAATCCCAACAAATTACTAAGCCAAGCCAGAAAATTTTAAATAAATAATTATATAAACCTAGCAAAAACTAAGTAACTGACATATGTAAAGAAATATGAGCAGAATAAAAGTTACAGTAGGCCTATTTGTGTGTATGTTCACCAATATCTTTTAAGTTTGTCGCTACTACATGCAAAAAATGAGCGACACAGTTGTGTGTTTGAATTTATTGTCTTTTTTGTTGGATGGTTGCTCCTTCGTTTCAATGTTTATTCCAACTAAGGCCATATTTTTAACGAAATAACCCAAAAACACATAAATAACATGACGTAAAATATTACAGTTCTTTCACCACAGTTGTAACAGTGTTAAGCACAGTCGTGGCAAAATATCAACGTGTATTATATGTAATGTGCTATATCGTGTATTACAAATATGTTCACAATGTAAAAGAATAACCGTAAGAACTATCGTCAATACAGACATTGTTAAAAAGTCATAAAACTGACCTGAATATGGTTATAGACCTAAATTGTGAATATTCGTATGTAGTGGTATTTGAAATAGGACAAAATTCTTTGAACAGCTGTAAACAGTAAACAATGTGCATTTGACAGCTAAAACGAAGAAGTCACATGGCAGTGTTTATATTTATGTGTAGCGGAAGGATACATAATTGGTAACCAATAGTAGANTAAAACGAAGAAGTCACATGGCAGTGTTTATATTTATGTGTAGCGGAAGGATACATAATTGGTAACCAATAGTAGAGGCTTAGCAGGGCTTCCGAAATGTGTGAAGTAGTCGTGAATGGACTATAAATACTAGCCTGTCTAATTCTCTGCATAATTGTGTTCTTACTTGTGCACTTAATTTCCAAGTGGATTTTGCATCATCATATGACAATCACAAGTGTAGTATTGAAAATTTTATAAAAAACTTTTTGTAGAAATCTGCCTTGAGCAAACATAGACAAAGTGTTATTTCTTTGAAAGAGAGATTCTGAAAGGTGGCCGAGACACACATAAAATCATTTAACACGTGAAACCCTATCCTTTCATTTGGTCTGCCCCACACTAGGCATTAAAAAAAAGTTTTTGCCAAGTTACTTTGAATTAAACCAATATTTGGCAAGTTGCAGATTGCACACCCATAGTGCTCCTGATTGTGTATTATGTTCAAGTAAACTATTAAAGATATGATAAATAGGTTTAACTGCTACAGCTAATTTGATTTTCATACGGCATACATTTTTTAAACACTCTATAGTATATTTATAGGTTTTTTGAAGGATTCTCACAATGGGGCTACCATAGCTAACAAAACACTACTATGGACAGGTGTTCCTCAGTCTGTTTGTAAGCCTGAAGATGGGAACAGATTGCAGATCCCGAAATATCACATCAGTTTACTCATAGAATACCACAGTGTTTGTTGGTACTGTCTTTGCTGTTTCATTCATTCTTTGTGCATATCTGTAAGATTTTGTGTTTTGCAAAGTTTTTCATCTCTGCTGTCTTCATTGCATTGTCCATATGTATTACCTACTTTTACTGTTCAAGTTTGTGTCATCATGTCCACTTCTGTGTTTTCTTGTTACTTTCTGACTTTAAATGCCTGTTTGGAATTCTCTGCATAGGTGTTTCGTATATGTACTGACGACAGCCCAGTTTGGCTTCTACTCTGTACCTCAGTAATGTTTCCTATACACATTACTCTACAAGACTCACTGAAATGGAGTATGCCCATAACAATGTTTCGTTAAACTCTATAATTATGTGCTAGTTACACATTTAACTGTACATACAAATTCATGTCTCATTTTTTTGAAACATTCAAACCATATTGCATTATATGCATGATTAAACACAAATACTTGCTACAATAGAAAAAAAAAAATTTTGGTACCAAAGTGTAAGAATTGTTTAAAATAAATTGTAAAATTTGTTTTTCCTATTCTTCTTAACCACACAGAATCACTTAAAAAATTTCTAAGTTTTGCATCAGATGCACATAATTTAAAATAAATGAGATGCTTTACACAAATGTTACTCAATACATTTGCAACCTGCTAACTGCCTGAATTTTTTCCAGAGTGCAAACAGATCAAATAAAGACATGAATAACTTAGTGCTACATTGATACAGACACTAAAGCACAAACGTTAAGATGTGAATTAAAATAATATTAAGCACAAGTCAGTAAAATGACAAATATATAAAACAGACGACAGATACAGAGTCACTGCAATGACACAGCTTCCAAAAAACAACACCGAAAAATTTGCACATTGTGTGTGTGTATATAAATATATCATGCAGTTTATATTAGGTAATATAAGATATAATATAGAAATAGTTGGTGGTAATTTGAACTTTGGATTGGAAGGTATGAGTGGAAATCTCTTCACACATAGGATATCAGTTTCAGTTGGCACTCTGCAATTAACCATCGTTGGTACGTCACTGTCTTCGAGACCTTCACAGTTTAACCAAAACACACTTCCGAGTGTTCATCCCAAGCATTCACCTAAAACAAATTAAAATAAATAAAACACTTTATTATAATTAACTGGTAAGAGTCATNGTATTTTTTTTATCACAATTTGTTATTTTTAACTTTGTTTGGAATGAGACCATGATACAGAAAACTTGCAAATCTGAGATTTTAGGAGAGCACTATATTGTTATCAAGAAACATATGCATTAATTATTTGTTTAATACAATTAAAAGCAGAACTTTTCAAGACAAAAAAAAAGAACTGAAACTTAGATGGTGTCACCACATGAAGAATGAGAGGTTATCCACAAAGATGCACACACACTCCAGGCAAACAGCTGAAAGGAAAACCAAGCACAGATGGCTTGACAAAACTACGGTCACTGACACTGACATTAACTGCTTGTACAGAAATGCAGAAGAAACAATAAATTCCTTCCAACTTAAATGTTGAGCTTAAATATTTTGTTATGATAATTCACAAACATCAAATATTTTTCAAGCTCAAAATTAATTTGTTTTATAAGTAAACAACCTGTTAAAGATCAAGAACATCAGAAAATTTTATTACTGTATGCATTGATCTATACATTTTTAAGGCACATGATGCAGGACAACTGAAGGACAATATGATTTTATGGCAAATATGATTGGTTTAGGAGACCAACTTTAAGCAATTAAAAAATGTATTAGCTATAAAAAAAATTATAACTTTTGTTCGTAACTCATGAGATTGTTAGGCAAAAAACAAGAACTGGAGATATGTGAAGCTGGCAAAGCAAAACTACTGCTTCACAGAAACAAACTGAATAATAATAATAATAAACCCCTTAAAATAACATACATGTAAGTAGTGTGGAACATTTCCTTAAGGATTTATGACATGCAGAAAATTTCTACTAGCACTCAGTAGGGGACTGTGAATTTGATGTGACTCGTATCAGAAGATATATTCACGTATACCAACACAATTGTAACTATTGATGTGTGTCACTCCCTTTTTTCTCCAGCACATATAATGTTTCTCTCGTATGGTAGACTGTTCCACTATTGATTCAGTAAGGTATGCAACACTTATGTTATAATCTATTGTCCCAAATATATAGGTGACAACACTGGGGAGATGATACAGAAATATTTTTATTTATATTTCTATAATGCCTCATGAAGTCACTTAGTTAGTTTTTGAGCAAATCCACAGTCCTGCTCCCCGACAGCAGTGTACTAGACTTATGGGCTTGGCAGACTCTGGGGATGTTTTCTATCTTCGTGCATTCCAATTAGTGGAGATTACGCAGGACTCACCCTTATATTTCCAAGGAGCACACTTCCAGATTGGCGCTTTAATTAATTTTTTTCCATAAAGGGCAACATATCTGTTTTTTGTGTTTGAATATACTTTATCACGTGGTGGTTTTGGCTAATAAATTTGGTAAAATGAAAATGATGTTCATGTCCTTTATTTACATAGTAGTATAACCCTGTCAGTTATGGGCATGCAGTGTGGTCCCAACAACACTGCATAGGAGTGTAACCATGTGTGCAATATTCTGTTGTTCATGCCTGTCAGCCACACTGGCTTAACATTCCATGTACCACTGAGTGCTTGTGTTCATTCTCTTGTTAGCTGGTAAAGGATAAAGGGCACCCAGGCATTTCACANACACTGGCTTAACGTTCCATGTACCACTGAGTGCTTGTGTTCATTCTCTTGTTAGTTGGTAAAGGATAAAGGGCACCCAGGCATTTCACATAATAACCATCCTGATAGTGTGGCGGGCATGTGGTCTGACTACCTTGAGACCCTCAGACAGCAACAAACTGATCACTTGTAATGCTCTAAGAATTAAATTCATTGTTGGAACCTTTTCTTTGTGCCCCCATGAGGAAAATTTCCATGGTTGACTTATTTACTCTGTTTTTTTTAGTTGTTCCTCCTTGCCTGCAGACGATCAAGTGTTACACACTTGAACCTAGCTGACTCTAGCATGTAAATCCAAAAGCATTGTAGTAACCTGCGTGGTATACTTTCTAATTATTTTCCACTGGCATAATTTTATCTGCAATAGAGTAACTTTATAATTGTAAACTTGAGTTTTTTTTTATCAGATGTGTATGTAATTATATACTACATGGGCGGATAGCCAACANTTGCCTGCAGACGATCAAGTGTTACACACTTGAACCTAGCTGACTCTAGCATGTAAATCCAAAAGCATTGTAGTAAGTGACAACCTGCGTGGTATACTTTCTAATTATTTTCCGCTGGCATAATTTTATCTGCAATAGAGTAATTTTATAATTGTAAACTTGAGTTTTTTTTTATCAGATGTGTATGTAATTATATACTACATGGGCGGATAGCCAACANTTTTATAATTGTAAACTTGAGTTTTTTTTTATCAGATGTGTATGTAATTATATACTACATGGGCGGATAGCCAACAAAGGCCCTTGGGTTCTACTTCAAGTTGTGAACTCTATTCCAGTGTCTTGTGTTATGTTCCCCACAAGAGTGATGTGCAGTGTAGCCAAGACAACACTGCAATCGTGAAAGTTTTTGTTTGCTTTAACCACATGGTCAGACCATGGTTGCAGTGTGCCTCACCACCCCTCCCAAATCCAGCAGGGTCTGTAAAGACCTCTTATTGACTGTCAGCTTTCCATGAGGTGAATGGCTCCCTTGGCATCATAAATTACATGAACACCATCTCACGCCTGGCTGACACTGTGCCTGAGTGGGTATTATACCTTAGGGTGGTGAAAGCATGTGTTAATTTTTGCATATGATGGTATGGTGAGCAAATGGTAGACAAAAAACTAAGCACGACTTTTAGAAGTATTCAAATCAGTATGAACCAGTCACATGTTGTAATGCAAAATGGTGGGTTTTCCAGTGACGGGCTACTGCCAACGTAATTGTAGTGTAGACACACCTGACAGTCCCGGCTGCAGTACCACTGGTTGCCGCAGCCGGCGCACACGAACTGTGCAGCCCTCTGGTGGCAACCCTGGCACTCAGGCACTTCATCGTTTGCGCCATCTGCCCCTGCTGCGTCGTCCCCCGAGCGGCCGCCACGGCCATCCGCCTCCCCCGACTCGTCTATCACCAGCCGATCCACGCTGTCCTCCTGCTCATCTTCTTCCTGCAGCACAAGCACACACATCTCTCTCTCCTTCCTCGCTCACTGATGGCTGAACAGTGTGGCTGTGCTTAACAATGTGGTAAAAAAACTGGCAGTTAGTGTTGTGTATGTAACGGGTAAATGTCAATATTGTGGAGGAAGTTGAAAGAGAGAGGTTGACAGTGGGAAGGGAACAAGATGGCGGAGTGTATTGGGTCTTGTAAGCTAGTTGTGAAAAAGATGTATTGAACTAGAAATAAGAAAGTACTTATAAAGCATAAAGATATGGACATAACTCAAACAAAACAGTGAGAAGTGAAAACTGTGAAGAAAATATACAGGTAGTTTTGTATTATAGCCCCCTATTTGGTTGCAGTAGCCCCATGAATCTAGCATATGATTGTGTGTGGATCACCGCTACCACTACACAAAGAAGCGGTTGAACTTTAATGTTTAGACCACTTGCAAGTGCATATGTGGAGGTTGCGGTGATTAAGACACTTGAGTTGTGAACAAAATGATGTACAGGTCATCTAATGTAAATCCCACTGTTCTAACAAAGTGTTGTGGATCCCTGTTGTGGACCTCTGGTTTTTGGCTCTTGTGTTTGTACTGTAGAGTGGTGCCTATTAATGTGTACTGTCATTACATGATGTATCAAATGTGGAACTTTAAAATGCACACCTAACTTACTGTGTTCATCACAACACTACTGTATAGCTAGTGTGGTGCCCCACACACAATCTTATGCTAGATTCATAGGGCCACTGAGACCAAATGGTTGGCCGTGATACATAATGATCCATATATTTTATTCTCAGTTTTCACTTTTCTATGCAACCACGGTGTTCTAATCTGCCATTTTTTTTTACACTTTACAACTTTGTTTTAATACTTGCTAACCATACTGGTATCGTTGAGACAGATCACTCGCTTAAAGTATTGAAGTTTATGGCAGTGCAATCTTAAAATAATGCTTCATTACAGTATTATGCTTGATTAGCGTTGTTGCCAAACCCTAATATCACATNACTACTGTATAGCTAGTGTGGTGCCCCACACACAATCTTATGCTAGATTCATAGGGCCACTGAGACCAAATGGTTGACCGTGATACATAATGATCCATATATTTTATTCTCAGTTTTCACTTTTCTACGCAACCCCGGTGTTCTAATCTGCCATATTTTTTTTTACACTTTACAACTTTGTTTTAATACTTGCTAACCATACTGGTATCGTTGAGACAGATCACTCGCTTAAAGTATTGAAGTTTATGACAGTGCAATCTTAAAATAATGCTTCATTACAGTATTATGCTTGATTAGCGTTGTTGCCAAACCCTAATATCACATNGCAGTGCAATCTTAAAATAATGCTTCATTACAGTATTATGCTTGATTAGCGTTGTTGCCAAACCCTAATATCACATCATCGCCAGAAACATTAAGTCAACTACCAGAGTTTTCTGAGCTATCTTATAGTAGCACTACTGAAACAACACTGCATCATAAGTACAGCAATTCAACAAGCAGTCCTAACAGAAGGGTCCATGTTGAATGATAACTATCAAAACCATATGTTAATAAATGTAATTCTGGTTCAGTCTCTGGTGGGTCAGTGTCAAGGTATTTTGCATGTGAGAACTGCTGTTGGCATATTGGGTTGGTTATATGTAAGATTGTGGGGTACAATCATTGAATTGTGAGTTTTCTCAGTGTGTTTTTGTGAATCCCATCATTACAACCAGTCACAACTCCTTTCTTCACTGCAGTCATCATCGCCTCACTTAAGTCTCTCTCTCCAAGGTCCATCACTACAGGTAGGAGTCACCTCATCCACGTATCCATAAGCAGAATGAACAAAATTCTCTACTTGCAAAAGATTGTCTTCTGTGTGAAAAGTTTCTCTTCAAACTGATGGTTTTCTTAGGAAATCTTTCTCAACTGCATAGCAAATACAGCAAGTATCAGTTTCACCACCAAGGATATGTTATTACACAGGTTTCTTTTGGCATCCACTCTGTCCAAAACATAAATCAACAAAAAAATTAATAAATAAAAATAACCTGACTGTAATCACCACAGGTACACTAAAACCATGTATAGTTTGTTGTCGCCAACTGACTTAAAACTAGTTCTGATTATCGTTTGAATGTTACTTGTGGTACACAGTTTTTATGTTGCTATGAAATAAAATTCTGCTGAAACTGTACCAGCAGATTTAAATTTTCTGTTCATTGAATTTATTTAAATAACACACGGAAATTTTAAAAATATTCATTCACTATACCTACGTACATACATATACAAATGGCACAAAATAAGTGAAACAAAGTGGCAAACTATATGCCATAGTGATGGCTCAGTTAATTTTCTGCATAAGACTCCAGGGACCAGCCATCTGTCCAACAGGCTACATCGTGGTGCAGATGACTTCCTGTTGTTTAAGCTGATGTTTGTAAGTTCCATATCTCAAGGACATTTTGGTCCTAACAACAGATCCTTGTTTACAGCACAAGCAAATCTTGAAGATCACATATATTTGTATTATTTTTTCTTGTATGCCATTAATGGCATAAATCAGATTATAAATCAGAACAACTGGTGTACACTGTCAAAAGCATGTTTGCCTGCTACATAAGACTTGTGCCCAATCAACAAGAAATAGCAAGCAGACCCATTATACACTATTTCTTTCATGCAACTGGTACCACTGCATGACATCTTGGAAATGCTAAGGATTTACTTACCAGTAGCATCACTTCTTCTTTGGTTTTCGTTTGAAGATGTGTGGTGACTGGGGTAATTGTAACTTCGCTTCTTCCCTGCAATTAAATACGTAGGGGAAAAATAACACCTTAGTTATCAGCGCATGGGCAGCTTAAGAATGTTTTACGGTAACTATTATAAATAATTACTTTTCTAATGCTACAACTAGCACAAGAAGAAAGCAAAATGGTTCCAGTGAATTATGACTGTGGTACAGTTCAAGAGTTTAAAAACACCCTGTTTGTTTACAGCAGTTACAGTCGGTTACAGAATAGACCTACAAGTCGAACTGTGGAGCCCATCCAGGACAACTGTTGACAATACGTATTTTACCTGTACCAAACAGTGACTGTGGCCAAGGTTAATAAAACATTTTTTCAAAAGTGAAATTCTGGATTCAAATCTTATATAATAAGCCAAGGGTAAGTATCTAAAAACATGTAATTTTAAGTTAGGATAGTATGCATGCCATCTTCCACTTTGCCTCCCAGCATCAAATGTAGACATTAATAAGAATTAATTTTTAATTATGTTCAACCACTGCAAATGACAGAGTATTTCCATAGCTGATGTAAACAGTATAGCAGTTGCAAAAAAAAAAATTTCATCAAAAATGTTTACTTATATCATTTAACAAAAAAATAAGAGACCTAAGGAGATAATACAAAGGAAATTAAAATATGTACTCTATGGATAAATAAACATTATAAAATCTCCAACCCTACTAAATAAATTAAAGTAAATTAACTTGGCACCATGCTGGCATTAAAATATAAATGCAATGCAAATTGGCTTCTTGCAGTTTAACATTTCCCATGCCACAAACAATTTTGAAATTTAAAAAAGTGGTGACCATTTACAAAATAAGTTGTTTAGGAAAGCAAGACTTTAGAACATATTTTTATGACACATTTGTTAATTGTGATTAGTATACTTACTATTTTACTTATTTTAGAGGAAATGTTTCCACTCTCTGTTTTTACTGCTAACATTAAAATACAGTAATCCCTCACTAACCATACAAGAAAGTAACTTTAAAAAGGAAGTTGAAAAAAATCATATACCTGTTTTATTACATGAGTTCTTTTTGAAGATAAATCTTTGAAAAAATGCTTGGTCTGTATATGCATATATTTTTATGAACACATTGGTTGGCAAGCTCCAGGTAAAGTCTGCAGTAAGTTGAAAGAAGTTGTTCCACACCTTAATTTTAAATTTAATGTGAGAACTACATTAATTTTCTTTATACACATAATATTAGGAATTAGAATACAAATAAAGTATTTTACATTTCTAACAGTTTCACATGTACAATTTTGATAGACACATGATAAAAGTGTTTGGGTCTATGGCATGCCACATGAGTGAGTGAGTGAAGAGATTTGGATGGCTGTTAACACCAATGTCTTGATAGCAGATGGCATGTCACATTGTAGAAGGATTCAAAATGGGCGCAGAGGTATATAGGTGTGTTCTAATCTGTATTTTATAACTTCAAATAACTTTTATAATATTAACAGTTTGGGAGCCGTGGTGGTGTAGTGGTTAGACTACTCACCTCTCACCAGGTTTGATTCCCGGTGGGATCGCTCCCTGGATTTTTGCATGTAGGCATCGTGCCGGACGATGCTGCTGGTCAGTGGGTTTTTTCCATGATCTGCCATTTCCCCCGCCCTGCTCCATACTCGCTTCGCTTCACCCTCATCGGCTCTCAAGACCTCTATGTTAAGAGCTACCCCAGTCTCTTCACTCACTCACTCACTCACTAATAGTTTGGTACATGTGGTATGCCACGGTTAACTGGTATAATTTTTNCAGTCTCTTCACTCACTCACTCACTCACTAATAGTTTGGTACATGTGGTATGCCACGGTTAACTGGTATAATTTTTAGATGCAGTAAAAATAAGCCTATTGAATTTTTTACTTCCTGTGTTGCTCTTCATGTAACATACATTGTAANATTTTTAGATGCAGTAAAAATAAGCCTATTGAATTTTTTACTTCCTGTGTTGCTCTTCATGTAACATACATTGTAAGTAAAATCCTGCAACAAAACTCTTGAGATTTTAGACACTATGAAGTTTTCAATTATTCCAAAGGAATTATAATCACAGTATCTGATACCATATGCCACATGACTCACTGCACACATTCACTGACACATCAAACAATCAGTGAGGCGGGAGTTCTGACAGTGAGGGTGTGGACTTACTACCCTTTCTGTTATCAGTCAGTGCAGAAGAGTGTCCTTGCCCTTAAACAGGTGTTCTCAACACCACACATGAACCAGGCAGACATACTGTGGACGAATGAATAACTGACCTACCTATTAACTACTAGCAAAGATTGTTGTTCAATCAGCTTATTTTAACAGTTTAGGCTGTAAACTCAGTAATTTCAAAAGCCCACTTTTTATCTTTCAACCATGTGTGCAATAAAAAATTGTCAGTGAGCATATGACTGTATTCATGCATCAGAATGTAAATACACTGAATCAAGTAAACTTTTTGTCCAGAAATTTAAACATCATATTCTTTAAAGCTGGTAAGAGTGTACTACTTTCTCTACACTGTTGCCAAATTTACAGCAAGTAGTATGCCAGTCAGTGTGTCAGTGGCGTAACTATACCGTTGAGGCCCGTGGCAAATTCATTGGATGGGACCCTCCCTCAATGTAAAGAAGCTCAACCGACGTTGTAGTTTCTTTTTAATTAATCAGTACGTGAAGTACGTACCAACGCTATTACAATTATTGTGTGCATTTTTCGTTGATTTTCTAGTAACTTTTAATTTAAAGAGCGTATTGAATTGAAATAACAATTTTAATTTTAGTCAAAATTTTAATTATTAAAATTTCTTTTTTCGGGCTTTCTGTTTAGCAAAAGTGTTAATGACAACATCAAAGTTCAAATTTTGGGCCATGGAATGTTTAATGGATAGAATAGTTAAGTTGCATAACCTTTCTTGTCCCATAAAATTTCGTAAATAAGTTTTTATCAATTTTAATTTTGAAAATGATCGCTTAGCACTAGCCGTAGTCACAGGAATGTTTACAAATAACAGAAATGCAGTGCACACTTCAGGAAAGCTTGAAGACATAAAAGATTCTTTATGATTAATAAATCAGCAAGTTCTCTTATAAAAGATGATTTTTCTATTTAGTGTCTAAAAGTGGATCGAAAACTGAGAATTTCCTTGGAAAACGATACAGATGTCTTTTTTGTATAAATCAACAAATTCTAAAGCCTTTTCCAATAAATCGGCGTCATTTAAATTTTGCAAAGTGGNCGATACAGATATGTCTTTTTTGTATAAATCAACAAATTCTAAAGCCTTTTCCAATAAATCGGCGTCATTTAAATTTTGCAAAGTGGCAGGTTGCAAGACACTGAAATTGGGAACAATTTCATTCATTCCAAGGAAACGCAATCTCATTTGATTAATGATGATGTCCAATACACGACAGAATAGGTTCACTTCGAACAAGCTTTCGGGATCTTGGAGACGTCCATCCTCGCAAATTTCATCAAAATGACGTTTCACCTTCCTCTGACGAGTTTTAGGAAATTCAGGGTTGATAGACCANCTATAGAATAGGTTCACTTCGAACAAGCTTTCGGGACCTTGGAGACGTTCATCCTCGCAAATTTCATCAAAATGACGTTTCACCTTCCTCTGACGAGTTTTAGGAAATTCAGGGTTGATAGACCATTTTTCTACTACACTATTTGCTTGCGTTTTTAAATCTCCAAATTCATGTTGATACTTTTCAAGTTCTTCCAGACAGACTTGCAAACGCTTTGAGGAATTTGAAAGATCGATGGCTTTAGACTGAAGTGCTTTAGAGGCCATGTCAATGGTCTGTAAAATTTTGCAATGGAAAACCAGTAACATAATAAAGTTGTAGTTTTCGACCTTCTTCTTCAGTGAAATAGCTTCATTTCTCTCATCTGCTTTGGAATTTAATAGAATATTTTTTGTTAGCGCTTTTTGAAGTTCAACAAACTAAACTTTTAAAGCAAAAATGCCATCAAAACGTCCTGCCCATATAGTTAGATTTAATGTTACCGAAGTTGAAGACTCCCCTTCTTTATTAGATATAAAACTTGATAGCATATTCCATATTTTGATACTATGTCCAAAAAAATTATATATTTGTTGCACGGTTTCAAAAAATGTTTGCATTTCTATAACCTCTTTTACTGTATCATTAACTATCAGATTTAAATTATGAGCAGCACAATGGACATACACCACATTTTGCTCGATATCTCTTATAAGTTTTTGAACTCCACCATAAGTGCCTTTCATGTTATTAGCATCATCATATCCTTGTCCACGACACTTATTCAGAGGAATATTTTCGTCATTTATGGATTTTTATAATCTGGTTCGACATTACTAAGGCAGTTTGATCCTTAACTTCATGAAATCCTAAAAATGACTTTAATTACGAGCGCCTTTGGAGTTCCATTTTCATCTTTCTCGATCACACAGTAACGGTAAAGATCACACAATTGATCTGTTTTCAAAATATCTTGAGTCGTATAAAATATAATGGAGTAAAATGGTGTGGTTATTATTTCATTTACCGCCGCGTTTTCCCCTTTTTGAACCGGAACATAAATGAGCTCATTTTGTATTTTTTGACTTAAGTATTTTGTCTGGCCCTTTGGTTTTCTTAACAATTCTTGTAAACCAGGATCGTATTTCGCTAATAACTCAACAATACTCAAAAAATTAACTCTTGGACTTGAATCATTGCTGTATGCCTTTTCTCTATGGCCACGAAAAGCTAAATTACACGTTGAAAGTGCCAGAGTAACATCAAGGAGTCTAGTGAGTACTTGGCGCCAAAAAGATTTTTCTTTCTTGATTATGGACTCTTGCTCTTCATCTAGTGTTCCATGTAACCGCCATTGTTGATATAAAAGACATGAATCCAAATGATTTTTTGATGTCTCGTGTCTTTCTATGGCTTCTACAATATGTTTCCAATCATCATAACCTTCTATCCAAACATTTTGTATATTTTTAGATGCCCTATATGCGAATAACCAACATGGTTTACAATATGCCTTTTGAAGCAATAGAGAATAGGACAGCCATGTACGTTCTAGTTTTACGCCAGACTTAGAAACAATNCTTTTGAAGCAATAGAGAATAGGACAGCCATGTACGTTCTAGTTTTACGCCAGACTTAGAAACAATATAATAATATCTTTCCAAGAAAGATCTATTGTCACTGTCTTTTAAGAAGGGGCCTTTAGGTTTACAGTGTCTGTTTTCGACCACAAACCGTTTCACTTGATCATTTAGTTCTTTAAAATTGCCCCTTTATCAGTAACATATGGCAAAGATGTAACTTTTTCCACATAAAAAAATGATTCATTTTGAGTTTTGCTCGTACATGGTTGTGGTTGCTCTGGATATAGATATTCACTGTTGTCGGGCTCGGCAATACTATCACTTTAAGTCACGTCAATTTCTTAATTTCCGCTGCACTGTTCATTTGATTCTTCATCAATAAAATCTTCATTCTTAAAGTATTGACTTATTTTAGGCAACTTTTTATTTTTTTCTTTAGACTCCTTCTTTCACTTTCGTTTTTCGCTCCCACTTAGATACTTTCTAGAACTAGACATATTGTTATCTAATTTCCACAATTANTCACTTTCGTTTTTCGCTCCCACTTAGATACTTTCTAGAACTAGACATATTGTTATCTAATTTCCACAATTAACTATTTAACTTTGCTACTGATCACGGATCTGATAAAACAAAAACTGTGATATTGAAAAAAAAATCTCTGCCACAAACAACCAATTCTCATAACAATCAAATGCTGTATGCGTAGTGGAGTCTTTCTTATACTTACAAAATAGAAAGTGGGGATTCCCCGAGCGTCACTATTACTAGAGCCCGCGCCATGAAAGAAGTCCTGCAGTGAAAATATGAACTAACAAAAAAAACCATAGACAAAACATTTCTTCCATAGCTGACAGCATTGCTACAGCGCCGCGTCTACAAGTGGTGAGGACTTTATTACTACGTACCGGATGCATTCTACAACTGGGCAATATCATTTTCTTACAAATGCGTTAAAATTTGATACATTTTTTTGTTTAATTTGTGTATGTACTTTAGTAGGTAACTTAAATTAATTAAATACAAAACTATTAAATTTGACTAAATTTTGTAATAATAAGTGTTAGGATCCTCCTGTGCTTGCGGCCATCTCTGTCCCTCCGGCCGGGGGCCCCTGGCATTTTGCCCATCCTTCCACCCTATTGTTACGCCACTGCTGTGTGTCCATTACTGGCAGGGATTTTTTTATAAGGTATGGAATTAACTACAGGCCAGATTTAGTTAGAACAGTCTAAACTTAACTTAATATTACAGGCTACAACATATATTGTGGGTTCAATGACCTGTACACTGCATTTAATAATTATGTATGTACGTGCTCAATACGATGTTATATGTTACTTTGCTTCTGGTATGAGAAGTTAATTTTACTCTTGACTTACAAATAATTAGCTATACTTCTGCAGGTTTAATTTGACTAATTGAGACTTGAGTTCGCCAATGAAAAAAATTATGTGTCCCCCAAATGGACAAGTCACTAGAATATGTGTGTGTTATGATACTGAATGATAATAAAAATTTTGCACACCCTTGTTCTCACCGAAAACTGTGATTGCACTATAGGTCCCCTGTACAATAAGACAGCANTTGACTTACAAATAATTAGCTATACTTCTGCAGGTTTAATTTGACTAATTGAGACTTGAGTTCGCCAATGAAAAAATTATGTGTCCCCCAAATGGACAAGTCACTAGAATATGTGTGTGTTATGATACTGAATGATGATAAAAATTTTGCACACCCTTGTTCTCACCGAAAACTGTGATTGCACTATAGGTCCCCTGTACAATAAGACAGCANAATAAAAATTTTGCACACCCTTGTTCTCACCGAAAACTGTGATTGCACTATAGGTCCCCTGTACAATAAGACAGCATATGACTAAGTAAGCTATGGAAGTCAGACCCCTGACAGTGCACTAGTGTTTAGTTCCGGCGCTGACGTACCTTGGAAGAGGAGAGCAGGTCGTTGATGGATACCTGGCCCACGTTGTGGAAGGTTGTCGTGGGCATACCCGCCATCACGCTCCCAGGCAGCCTCTCCGGGGCAGTCAACAGCCGCGCCAGGGTGGGCGAGAATGTGGTGGGCTTCTCCGGCGCGGGCCGCTGCGCCGACTTGGTTAGGATGCCGTGCAGCAGGGACGACGACGGCGACGGGTGGGGTGGCGAGTGCTGGGTCGGCAGCACGGGGTGTAGGGTGACCTCCGGGTAGGGCGGCGGCGGCTTGCCGCCCGCGACCGAGGGGTGGCTCTGCTCAGCCTGGCTCAGCTTCGCGAACTGCACCAGCACGTCCTTGAAGCTGATCCCCCCGCCAAGGTCGTGCGGGTGCGCGCCGCTCCGCGACGAGTCGGCACTCGACGGCCGCGAGGACGCGTCCTGCCGGGAGACGTCACCCCCCGCCAGGAAGCCCAGGTCACCTAGGTCCACCGGGCCCGCCCGCATCTGCGACCCCGAGCCCAGCGCCAGCGACGCCATGCTGAACACTCCTCCCGCGGAGGAGCTGGCGCTTACCCTCGTCGACGAAACCAGCCCCTCCGGCGACGGCTGCAGCTGCTGACTAGGCGTCGGCGACAGCGAGCTCTTCAGCCTGCGACCCCTTCGAGGCACCATCTCCGGATGTCTGGACCTGTAGTCGGCGATGATGGACCTCACGTCGAGGATGGTCCCCTGGCGACCCTCGCCGATGACCGGGTTCTGTCCGTTCCCGCTGCCGGGCATCATGATCATGGGCTTGGGCAGGATCGGCCGCTGGCCCCGTCTCTCCTTGGCCGAATCGGCGACCTTGCCCTGGGAATTCGAGGAGTGGGAGGACGACGACGTGATGGTGACGGACCGCGACATACTGCTCGGCGTCGACGACACGATCGGCACCATCATGACGTGCTGGCCGCTCTTGAGCAGCGATACACCCGCGCCTCCTCCCGGGAACTGCTGGGACCTGCCCTGCTTCCCCGCGGACTTGGAAAGGTTCACAGCGGCCTCCGACGTCCTCCCTCGGCCGTCACGAAGGTCCTCCAGCACGCCGAAGTCGCCACACGCCGGGTCCCAGTCCATCGTCTCGCCGGGCTTGCCACCCATCATGAGCAGCATGACCTGCCTTTTGCGCTGCAGCCGGAGGTACATCTCCTCCTTGACCTTCTTGAGGCGGAGGATGCTGTTCCACTCGTGCTCCTTGGCGCGCGCCATCGCCTCCAGGGTGGAGATCTCCTGCTGGAGCTTGGTGGCGCATCGCTGGAGTTCCTCCAGGCTGGTACCCGCCGCGCTCTCCACGTACTCGCTGACGACGCGCTCACGCTCCTCCAGCTCCGCCTTGGACAGCTTCACCTTCTTAAGCGCCGCCGGCGTGTCACTGTCGCTGTCGCTGCTCGCGCGCTTGCCGGGGGAGCTGCGGTCGTCGTCATCGCCCGGCGACGGCGGCGGGCTCGGCTCTGACTGCGTCTTTACGTCGGCGGCGGGAGGCGGCGGCGACGGCGGCTTCTTGTCTTCGCTCTCCACCTCTCCGTTCTCCTTCACTTCCGGCTGGCTCGGCGCCTCCGCCTTCTCAGGCTCACCTGCAACACCGGCCAACATAACAGTAGACCCGGTCTGCCTGGGTGGCGTCTACACAGCTATCTACATTGTGAGAAAGGTTTTGTTACGCGCCAACGAAATATTTGTTTGTGTACGGCCATGTAAATATGTAACACCGAGTCGATAACATTTAGCTGACCCAACAAAGGCGTTTCGTTCTCTAAAGTTTATTTATGACGAACTAGATTAACTTCGTTGCTTTCAAAATACCTTTGTCCAACGAAATACTTTGTAGAAGCAAGTAAATATCTCTTTAGCCAAACACAGACAATTATTTTACTGGCTGAACGTAACCTTTCTCTTAGTGTACTCAGGCATGTAACATCGAGNTTAGCCAAACACAGACAATTATTTTACTGGCTGAACGTAACCTTTCTCTTAGTGTACTCAGGCATGTAACATCGAGATGAGACTGGAATGGATACGGTTTGACTGGGTGTTTTACGTCGTACGATCATGCATAGAAAGGAGGAAAATACAAGATTATAGCGAGCTTCGAACGATTTGATTACCCACTAAGTGCTGGTAAACTGATCACTTCAGAGGCTATGGCGTTAACCGTCGCTTACCCGGTCTCTTCTTCACACGAGCGCGATGCCTTAGTTAGCACGGCCACCGAAGACTCCTGGTGTGAATAAGGGGAGGAAAGTGGAACACTACGATAAAACCCCATTATCGCTCACATTACCTGTATGAGGACCTCCTCTTCACAATGATCCACCCAGAAGAGACCTAGGAGGCGAGAGGCCAACTGTCGGGTCCTCTCCAGTCAAGAATTTCACTTGAAAACCAAAATTCTGTAATTATGGAATAGGAAAGAGAGATTCAAATCCAGAACCCTCAGAATGTGTAGCAGTTTCGTTTTCACGTAAAACGAGCACGTAAAAAAAGTCATCAAAAATAACTGATCGGCGGCTTAATCTTTTGCCAATCAATTTACATGACGGAAATGTGAGTCGAGCCCACGCCATTCATTCGGTGCGCTGACATTCCAACACGCCATCAGGCGACTGAACATGAAGTTGGGGCAGATAAGCAAGCCTGCAGCTGGTTCATAATTTCAAGAATCAAACCTTCAGAAAAAAAAATGCGTGCCTTTAAACGTGTATATTATTATTATAAATGCTGATTGGTATATTTTCAGTCATGGTGGTGAAGGTCAACGTTAAGTAATCATTTGTTCTAACAATAAAATTATTAAATGACGACCAAAGAAACTGGTTTCCTTTCGGTTTATACACAATACAGTAACAGCTGGCACAACAGTGGCAGTCTCATCTCTTATGATCTCAAGTATTATTATATCGATGCATGGTCGTGAGCGGCAGGCAGGGCAGCATGGGTGGGGGGGGGGACCGGGCCCCTACTGGAATTACGATCATCCCCATGGACCTCCCAATTATAATTTCACTAAAATGTCAAAAGCAGTTGAGTTTAATTAGTTACTGCTTCTATTTCGAAATCGAAAATATTTTAAAGTATACACTCCGAATGAGGCGAATATCGCGAGACAGTGCAGGCTATATGAAGTACACTACTGTGTAATGCTAAAACATTAACCCACCTGTCAATATAATCTCAAGAATCGGTTGTAGTTACACAATGCGCGAAGTACTATTCATTTTTTAATTAACATTAACGCCCCTTATATTTTATTTTAAAGGAAAGCTGTAATATTTTATTAAATTTCTAGGTCAGTTACAAAAAAAATCATTGAAGTAAATAATTAGTTTAAATATTCTTTTTTTTTTACAGCATTTTGAAAACAAATTCTTAAATGTAACTCAGTCGTAATGGAGTGCATGTAAGAGTATATCAAGTCATAATCATTGGGAATCATTAAAATTATATTCTTTGTCATAAGAAATTAATAAATCTGAGATGAAAATTCTGCCCTAGAAGGCCTACACATAACTGCCCTTGCAGTGCAGTACTAAAGATATACGCGGCAGGAGGATACAGAAGGGTTGAAAGAAGAAACGAAACCGGTTTAAAGTGTTCAGTTATTCGTGAACTATGACTATGTTTGTGGGCGAGAGGGGGGGGGGAAGCTCCGCAGTTCATATCTCCACTAAAACATTTTACACTGATGATACGCACGGAATTTAGTATAACCTTCCATTATCACAAATACGATCGGTAGTCACTTTTCCCACACAAATTTAAGTAAAACACACATTACCATATACAAACTGCCGAATAAGAGATTTCATATTTCGTTGTGTTTGGTTAGGAAATTTTTAAATTTCCAATTATTCTAATGGTAGTACATAATACTAAAGGCTGTTCGCGGTAAAGTGAGCACTTTTGAAATCAACCTTTGGAAAATGTCACTGCTTCTACCTACCACGCTGCAAGCTAAGTTAGTAACTACTGAGGGTAAGTAGTTTAACGCTGAATTAAAAGTGATAGGTCAACGTGAGTGAATACTGAAATTATTAATTTTGCTTTCTGTTTTTTTATATATATAAATATTCGTGTAAGTATAAAAATCAGCAAATTTGTAAAATATATCCTTTTGTAATAATTCCAGTTTTCCTTTGCCGGCGCACGAATAAAGTGATTAGGCCATGGCAATGTGAATACTAGTAGATCATAAACAGGGCTTTCAAAAGTGCTCAGTTTACCGTGAACAAAAAATATCAGGGTTTCTATACAAGTTTAATGGTATTGAAAAGTTCAGAGTCGAGAGTCGGAATTTCTGTCTGTTAATTTCCGATGGTATAAACCGCCTTGCACGAAGTCTTCGGCGAATGTCTCGAAGGGCCATGACGTGAATGGGTCAAGGACTGAAATGCCTCCGGCAATGCGCGGATACGCAGAAAACGAACATAAAACACGTAACAGAGCTAGGTGAAAAACCATGCCGATTTCGGACTGTTTCACAGTACACGATAACAAAATAAGTAACATATAAAATTTATATTTACAAAATTTAAATGGTATACTCGCAACAAGAAACAAAGTATTTAGTCAAACTAAATCGTAATATCGATGGGTTGCTGATGTAATTAACGTGGTGTATTTTGACGAGTCTTTGTTGCAATTATATTTAAATTTACATCTGTGCAAATATGCATTATTTTCAAAGTGAATATAATTTATTTTAACACGAGACTGTGCTTTTGACAACCAGTTGCTCAAGTCACATAAATGTTTACAGTGATGTGATAATACTGGCCATCTGAGATCAACCCCCGCCTATTTGAGACACGCCAAACTATGGAGCCGAGTCACGATCTAATGACGAATTGATGCACCTTTGCTGTGACGTGCGCGAAGGAAAATATATTTTACATACAGATCGTCTCTGAGGATATCTGTATATTTATTCCAGTTTGGTTTAATCAGTGTGCAAATCAATGTGGGGGATGGCAGGCAATTCTCCCTCTCGTGGAATGCTTTCCTTGGCTTATGTAAGAAATATGAATTCCTTGCCAGGGAAAGAGGTTTCGCTTCCTGAAGAGTAATTGTACATGGTGATTGATGAAACGAATCGTTCCCCTGTACAAATTAAAACAACAAAGTTTGATGTCTATTTCAGGTGGAAAATACTGGCTATAAAACAAACGAGGCCGCAGACGACAAAATTATACTGACTGTCAAAAGCCAAGTTGTCCTTGTAGCGCAAAATTTCGTTTCGCCCCTGGTGTACTTCAGTTACAGATCGGAGACATACATTACAATACTGCAGTTTGTTTTTAACTTATAAGCTAGTACATATTTCTGCCAGCGCAGCCACTTTCTGGAAGAAGCGAATCTCCAAAATTCTCGAGTTCATTGAAAAATTGTTTCCCCCTTCCAGAAAATAGTTAAATTCGCACTCTGGGTTTAACCACTTCTGAGGGAAGCAGGTTGCAACCAAGGAGGTTATACAACCTCCTTGATTACAACACAGCCGGCTGGTGAAGGGAATGACAGTTCCTACTGCTTTCGTGAATGCAATACCATGTCACCGGCAGACCGATGCACATTGAATTACCGCCAATGTAAGGATTCGTTTCCAAAATATTATCTTTATTTCCGTTTATGTACCAAGGTTAACGAGTTATCTAACGGGCTAGAAATTGAAGGTTACAGAGTGTTTGAAGCCCATGGGTTTTCTAAGAAACTCCTAAACGTGCGTCAAATGTGCTGATCTACGAAAATAATATACACTATGCTTGTCGATTACTTTCAAAATAGC
The DNA here is from genome assembly GCA_002778355.1 of Clitarchus hookeri. Taxonomy (NCBI): domain Eukaryota; kingdom Metazoa; phylum Arthropoda; class Insecta; order Phasmatodea; family Phasmatidae; genus Clitarchus; species Clitarchus hookeri. Next base: position 509,533 of record NQII01001115.1, on the reverse strand, counting down.
ACGCACATTAGAAAAAAAATTCAGATCACTCCAACATTGTTAAAACCTGTTTTTTTTTTTTCAAAGCACTGTATCTCAAAATATTTGGCTCAGATGCGTACAAAAGTACTGGCAGTACTACGCTGAACTTTGCCACATGCTTTCCAGCAATAAAATTATTGGATAACCGCTTAAAGACTCGTAGATAGACACATGCAAAATTCGCGTTATTATTCGGCATTAGGCTAAATTTTACATTATTGTCTGTACTCGAGCAGGCGTCGTTTCTCCATTGGTTGCTGCATACATGTGAAGCCACGCCCTTTCTGACCGAACTGCACGTGATTGGGGCACACGATTGTGCAGTGTTCATTTATTGGGGCATAGTTACAAAGGACGTGTCAAACGATGTATGGTCCAATGACAAACTTATTGTAGAGGTACACGTGTTTAAAGTTGAACGTATCTCAAAATAATAACGCAAATTTTGCAGGTCTCTACCCATAGGTACACGCAGTATGACGATAACACTGCACGCCAGTTCAGAGCCTTGCGCAAGACGGCGATGACGCATTGGACGCGCGTGGCAGTGTCGCCCTTATCGCCCCCACGTTTCTGAGACTCAAACGCGGAACACGGCTCCAGGAAGGCGGAGCCCTTAAGAAGTTGCATAACCATTTGCCTGGACTGAGGTGAAAAATCACTTTGCTGAGATGGTGACCAGACACTCTTGGTTTCAAAAATGTGTCAGTATATGGATGCATAATACAACTACACACAACATTACTGTATTTTAACCGAGAACGCATGACGTCTAATTTCCCATGCACATGAAGGAACATGCCGCGAAAATAACACTTTTTTTTAAGTTCAGCGTCAGTCGAGCAACAGAAAACATGCTCAGCAAGCTACTCGCCTTGATGCGAAACCACGGAGATAGTGCAGGATCTAGGACCGTATGCATAAAAAATAGAGCAGGGATGAATCGCACTACAAACAAGTTGTTAACTGTTCTCAATACTAGACGCTATTTACTCATCTGGTCGGGCAAATAGTTATCCTTCTACTGTAACAACAGAGTCCGTTATTCTTCTGGGTGCGGTTTAGAAGCGTGCCGGAAACATGCCAAGCAGTGCGGGGAGTAAACAGGAGAGGCAATGTTATGGAAATTTTCTCAGCACGACGCACATTCGGGATAGAAAAAAACAGTTTCTGGCAGGTTTCTTGATGTCGAAATAACTAATCTCGCGGTATTTAGCCGTGAACTGCGGGTTTCCAAGGACCACACAGAGAAACTTCCCGAAACTGATTTAACAGTACTGCCAAGCGCGCAGTGGCGACCGCTTTCACTTAGTAAAACAAGGTGCGTACTATTCACGAGCAAGCGACGAAGAACTACTTCGCTAATGAGACGACATTGCTCGAGGGAGTTTGCGACACTTGGCGCAGGAGTAACATTTTGCGCGGAGGGAAATTTTAGTGACATCTCCGCGGAACGGCAAGTTTTCTTCGAAGTTTCGTACTATAATGTGCGTAGGCAGCGATAGGATGTGTAGGTGAGTTCGAGTATGTTTGTAGCGGTCGGAACTTAATCTAACTAAGGTTACTTCTACTCAGGTTGGGAAGATTAATGTTAAAAGTTTGGCAACCAAAAATGTTCGTCACTAGGTGAGCGCTAGTGTCGTATGTGGAACAAATTTTTGTCTATTTTCTACGTAAAAAATATGATATCATTTAACTTAAATCAAATATAAAATAATTACGTAACTAAGTAAAATCATTATCTTTTATGATTCAAGTAGATTAACATTTTATTTAAAAATTACCTCTTTAAAACACTGCGCACCTAGAATCGGAAATTTTCCCTATGCCAAATTCCCTCATAAGGAAACTCGTTTTGATCCAAACCTGAGTAGAAATAACCTTAACCTAACCAAACAGCACTCAGTGCTCCCTGGAAACGACGTCGTGGCTGTGATCGAATTTACTAAGGGCCCTTACCTGGCTTCGTGTCCTAGACAAGTGCATCAGGGCTGTGACGACGCATTGTCGCTGCCCGAATTTGCGTTAAGAGAACATATGCATCCTAGAATGTTCCCTTCAGATAAGGGCACGAGCGACGTACCCTTCCCGTGTCCTACACTGCGAGTTTCGTTTTTCAGTTGTTAATAACCGTTTTGAAGCTTCTTCTTGCTATTTTCTAGGCGGTGTTGTTCGTACAAAAACTACGGCAACATATAAGAAAATGTGTTTATGTAACTTACTTTTTTCGCGTATGCGTTGGAACTTGTAACAATTGCGAAAGGAAGGCAGTGTTCGAAATTATGCACACTTCGTCACGAAGGGATAAAGGAAGTGTGGGAAATTTTGGGTACCGAAGGGATTAAGAGCGAGTGAACGAGGGTACGAATACAGCTCCTGCCGGCTCAATCTTCTAAATTAATACGCAAATTATTTATTATCTGGCACACAGAAAAAAGTCTTATGTTGTTTCAACAAGAAATTGCTATTGAGACGTTTCTTTAAACGTTTAAGTTGTAGTAAAATTAAAAATGGTGTGACAAAGTTAATAACGTTAACCATTTACAAAGTCATATATTACTCTAACGCAAATTTACTGTTGAAGTGATAACGTTAATAAAGCCTCAAGGTAATGTTGTTGCAACCATAAGTTGTATTACGCTAAAAATAACAGGAAGACCAAATTATTTTATGTTACTGTGACATTAAAGAAATGTCCAATTAACAGAAGGTTTCACTAACTTGGCGTTGTAAAATGGCGGATAGTAGTGAACAGCATAAAATGAAACCACTTTATCTAAATTTTAAAGCATCGTATGGGAATTACTGTAGCTTAGACAAAAAATATTTTCACATAACGAAAGACAACTGCAGTTTGTCGTTATATTGTTTTGAATACCCACAATATGAAACACAGCCACACTCAATGCATGGGTTCGATTCCCCTTCCAGCAGTAAATTTTTTTTAGTTGGTAAAATTTATTTTTTGTGACAAAATAATTGTACTTAATTTATTTTTTATAGGAAAGTTTTTTTTAACAAAGAAAATACAAGAAAATGTTTAACACAAATGTTAACATAAATTCAACACAAAATTGGTTTTGCCGCAACATAAGCACCACTTTAAAGTTGGCAGTACACTACAGAGGTAATGTTGTCACAAAAGTACATAATGTTACATTAACATTATTAGCTTAACAGTATATTACATAAACAGCAACACGAGTTACTGACGGCTCACAGATAAAATAACTACTGTTGTAGTAACATTAATAATGTTGGCACATTAGACTTTTCTGTGCACCTACAGTACATCTGTGATGGTAATTAGACCACACATATTTATGTTACCGCAAGACCCTGACCTTACAAGTGTAACTGCCTTTTTCAGGAAATAAGACTATCGTTTACCTGTAACTATTTTCACGTTTGGGGTTCAGAAGTGTGGTGGTGGTAAGGGCGAGACTGGCACGCGCACCAAGTGCACCAACACCGCTAACACACGGGGCTTTGAACTGGCGTTAAGTAATTTCTGCATCTGCCTATAAAACTTGACCCTGCCATTTTACTGACGGGACGTTTGTAGCAAAGTTCAGTACATGCGCCTATAGGCTGTTCACGGCAACGTGAGCACTTATGAAGCCTTATTCTTTTCCCACCTTTTTATTGCCAAGTTAGTAATAAACACAGTGTAGGCCTGTATATTCCACCACAATCGGAAGTTTACGTCTAAGGCTAAAATGAAATAAATTTATTGATTATTATTCCAAATGAGAGGGCTTTCAAAAGTGGTCACTTTACCGTGAATAGCATATATCGTAAATTCACTTGCGCCCGGGTAGTATGTTTAAAAGATACAAGAGTGTGAAAATACCGTTTTTGACGATGCTTGAGGACTCCAAAAGGATGTTAAAAGCATGTGTGATATACTGAAAGTACCATTCCGTCCTCGTTTGTGGTATATTTTATCGTGTGTAAATCTACCAGGGACATGTTTAACTGTTCCGTCAGAGAACCCGTATTTCAAATATGCTGCAACGCAATGCAAGCGTCATGTAGGCGAGGTCACTGGGTAGGATGGTAGTTTCACGCAAATGTTACTCAGCACAGATGTTCCGAACCCACTTGGAAGACCCGTGTTTACGGTGGGGACGTGTCAACGGGCACATGACCGGAGGCAGCTCCACCATACAATAGTCTAAACTACAGAAGTGAAGTTGGGTGTAGTTATCTTCAAAGTTACCTACAACACTAGCGAGATAGGCCTACTATTCGTTTGTGTTTGTTAGTTCATCATGATCACGCGAGTTTTTAATCGTCGAGTGGTCCTACAACAGCCGCACAATACTTTTTAATTGTTTTGCATAGTATTATCTTTACTCATCCGACAATATTAAAAAATAACTGACTTTGACCGTACGGGCATCGTGCAGAAAGTGCCAATGTTTCCAGTACTATATTAATTTTGTCGACATCGATAAACTTAGGACATACGGGCATCATGCTGAATATGTTTAATGTAAACTAATATTAATAATTTTGTTGAAACCGATATCATTAAATATATCGAAAACTGATTATCAGGGATTAATAAATAACTGACTTGCGATGTACCGGCATCTTACTGAAAATGTTAAAATGTTTCCAATAATATAATAAGGTTGTTGACAGCGATATTATCGATATACTTAAAACTGCTAATCAGTCAAAATTAATACATAATTGAATTACGACGCGATACCATCGTGCTGAAAGTGTTAATATTTCCGGCAACACAATAATTTTGTCGACATATATGTTATCGATACACTGAAAATTGCTCATCGGACAATATCAATAAATGGTTGATCCAAGACGTACGAAATTTGTTTTGAAAATGTCAATGTTTCCAGCCCCTAATACAATAATTTAGTCGACATAGATATTACCTATGTACCGAAAATAGGTCATCAGACAATATTATTAAATAAACGGTATCGAGGTGGAAGTGTTAATGTGTACTATAATAATTTTGTTGGCATCCATATTATCGATGTATCGAAAGTATAGAGTATATATCGAGCTCATATATCGATAGCAGAACATGTTATCTAGACGAGCCCCGCGAGCAGCAGACCAGCCACCACCAAGGCTGGAGCAAGTACATTATTTTTAGTGTTGGTGACGTGCGCAGTTGCAGCGGCAGCCACGCTTCAAGGACCCCGAGCCGCCTTGACCCGGTTCTGGAGCCGCTCTATCTGCAGCTGCACCGTGACTCGCAAGTGTAGCACGGGCGGAGTGTGCCCTGCGAGGCACGCACCAGCGGCCTTCGCCCTATCTCCCCGCGTGCGACAACAAGAAAAAAAAACACACGCCGTAAAGCGAAAGTGACTTCGTCGGTAAATACTGACACAACTGGGACTGAAAGGAAGGTCAACCTGGGACAAACGTTCTTCCACGTCTGATAACGAAAGAGGAAACCTAGCAGCGTGGGGGCCACACAACAGCCAGCTACGCAGAAACGAAACGGCGTTTGAGGTCGCTTATGACGGGACTCCTGATTGTAATCGATTCCGAACCACTTGATCACTGGGAGGCCGCAATACTACCCGTCCGATCTCTTCGTCATTTTATAGTGAAGCATTTTTGCGTACACGGCCACCGTTTACGTAAGTAATCCCCGCTCGCTGACTGGTTACTGGGAACGAGCCTCACGTCTGATTGGCGACTTTGCGCTGTGGGAAGGCTCCCGTTGGTTCAGCAGGCATCCGGCGAGCTCGTGTCATGGCACTGATTGGCGGACAATTTTTTTCTGCGCTTCCTTCACGAAAGTTTCCAGTAGCGGTTGTTGCTTGGAAACTGGTTGTGGTGTTTTCCTCACAACCGTTTACACTTGTGGCACTGTGCACGTTGTACGAACCACTGGTAACGCTCTGGACTTGCATTCGGAAATACCCGGTTTCGATTCCCCGTCCAGCCATACCGATTTCGATTTCTCACTCCAGGCGGACTGCTGATTTCTTCCCCATTCCTGCCTGATTCTCCGGGACACTGGTTCCGTTTATAATGACTCGCTGTTTACAAAGCGTTAGTCCGTACATGTAGCACACCAAATTACACCATACCGACAGTGACGGCGATTGGGTGCCAAAACTGGGGGGACGGGGAGCGGCAAGGATTTTTTCTGCACCTTCCATCATTTTCCTCACTCGCGACGCCGACAATTGAACGAGCATTCGAAAACATTGTCCCTTTCACAACTGTGCATGCGCTAATATCTAGGGATGCGAAAATTCACGCTAATTTCGTAGGAAAATACGAAACTTATGCCTCCGCTAAAAATCGCGAAATTACAACAAAATTGCGACATTACTGGAAACGCTACATAAAATAAAAAGAGCCATTTTAAATTCATGGTGTCAATAAAAAATGTTTCTTATATTCGAAAGTTTAAATAACAGAATATGACGTCTGCAAAAATTTTTTGTTTCTACTGTCATTTTGCTTTCAAAGGTTGGTAGTGTATCTGCGACATGTTTGAATTTAATGGCATGAAATAACGCCTCGGCCCAATGCATAAGTGTGTCGCCTCTCCACTTAGTTGCTCTTCAACTGAAAATGTGTATGAAAAGATTACGTAATAATTTCGAAAATTGCTTAATTTTAAAAAGGTAAACTAAATTAATGCAAAAATATGAAAGGAGGAGGCAACAGCCATTCCTGCTCCCCGAATCGCCAACACTAAGGTTTATTCTACTCCGGTTAGGAACAAAACGAGATTTCTCATGGAAGAGTTTGGCATAGGAAAAATTTCCGCCGCTAGGTGCGCAGTGTTCCAAAAGGTAACTTTTATTAAAAAATTTAATCTGCGTTAATGATAAAAGAGAAATATTTCACTTGGTTACGAAGTTATTTTATATTTTATTTATGACTATTCCAATTATCCTGTTTTTAACGTAGAACTAGAGACAATCTGGTGCACATACGATACTAGCGCTTACCTAGTGGCGAAAATGTGTGGTTGCCAAACTTTTCACATAGAAATAACCTTGTCAACACTGTATACCGTAACTATTGTGACTATGAGACGTAGAACCAAGGTACTCAAATACACTGTCTGACGACGTCTGACGTCAGCTGCGGGAAAGAAATCACTTGCTGACGTACCCCAACCGGGAAGTAAATCGATGTCGATATTACTGAGCTATGCCGTAACTCACGAAGTCGCAGAAAGATTGGTATTGTCACGGACGAACTGCAGCTAGACAAAAAAAGGGGGGGGGGGATGAAAGCAGCCAGACTCCGCAAAATTCGAGTTTCAGTTATCTATCAGTTGGCTGCTACCACAGTGAATAGACATGAGAAACCCTTGACTAAGCAACGCGGAGTTCGGTCCTTTCACTGTAGGGCTGTCATTGATTCAAATACTCCATAACGCATCTACTAAGTAGATGTATGCCAATTTCACAAATTTTTTCAGCGGCATGTTAGACGTAAAGAACGAATGCTCGTGTGTTCCTTTAATAATTGGACAACAGTTGCTAGGACACGTCCTGAACGACTCTATAACCACAGCAATAAACAGGGGAAAATGTATAGTGTATTCACGGTTACTTCCAACTTTTTGAAGCCCTGCTAAAGTTCTACTTTTAGGATATTCCTCCGCTCATGCAAACAAAGCTTAATCAATTATAGAGAATTTCACCAACGCGAAATCGCACCGCATTCGTGCGCACTCAGTGTAATAATATTTTGCATAAGAACTTTTACCAACACACCTATTTTCTCCTCGTTTTTATTCATATTGATTATAAATAAAATATCAGCATCTATACATAGAATATTTGTAGAAGTTCAATTTGAAGGAAAAAAATTAACTGTCATGTTAACACAAGTGTAAAACGCTTGTGATACATAACATTAGGAAACAACAAACAAGTCATACATAGGGGTGATTTTTCAAAGGTTTGATTCAAAAAGTGTGAATAATCCGCAAATAGATTATATCTCGTGTTACCGAGTGGAATTAAAAAAAAAGAAGTATCTCGCCATGGTAGCAGCCAATTAGTAAACAGTTGTGGCCCGAATGTGTAAAGAACTGAACAGCATAGACTGCTGCCAAAAGAATTCGCTAACTACGTACCTCCACAATGGTAGGCCCTAGTTACATTTTTGAAGTCTGTATCTTTCCTCATACAAGCGAAATTTTTCAGCCATTTGTAGCGTATAGTACAGGGAGGAACAGAAGGTGGCAGGCCGATGACCATTGATTTTGTAAATTTGGAACAAGTGCAAAGAAAATAGATACGCAAATAATGGAAGACAACTACTAAGGGACAAGGATTGAAACTATTAATGGTAAACAATTACTTTAAAGCAGTAATTTTCGAATTAACTAACAAAAAAATTTTGACTTTGCCGTACACTACAAAAAATTTTATTGCCAAATTTCCGGGGGAAAATTGCGCCATTAGAAGCAAAAATTTTGTAAATTTTAAGACAAAAAATTTACAACTTATGTAATTATTCATAATCGTAGGTTTTTTTCTAGGGCAGTATTGCTAAACAATGAAATTCCCTCAATTTGTTCTGTGCACTCACAAACACATCTTTGCGGATTTGAAACGCGGGTATTCCTTTCACACCACGTCGAAATGAACTTAACCATGTTCTGAGCAGATCTCGATAGACCTTCACGATAAAAGAAATAATCGATAGTGAGAATATTTATATCTTAAAAAAAAAACGTAAGGTCCAATTAAAAAATTACAGTGCAATAAATTATTTAGTGGCAAGTTTTATAATTACTTACATATTTAAAAAGAAAACAGGTTTTAAATTTGGAACACAACGGTTATGTGTGAAATCTGAGATTTTGTAATTCCATTTTCCACCACACTATTCATGTCTTTAAGGTGTCGCTGCACGTTAAATTCTCGTTTTTGGACACATTACTGGCCAATGACTGCTACTGTAGATTTAACATAAAACATACTTGCCCAACCAGTACGCGTACACAATAAATTAAACTATCTCTTTGTTGTTTACTTCAATAACATGCATTGCAATAAAGCTGGATGTTACGCAACTCTTATGGCGCTGACAGGACAGTGAGGTAAACAGTTCTGTCGTCTTAACTCGATTTCAGAGAAAAACAAAACGTTGACGTCCCTCAACAACTGTTTGCTATTGTGAAGTTCGTGGGAAAAAAAACCCCACAGGCCACGGGGCCACGGGGCCACCAGCCGCGCCTCCATATTTACATACAGTTGCGTGCAGTATCGGCATCTAGCGGCGACGTGCGAAACTACGTCGCATTACGCAAGAATGCCGTATCAATCAGCTGAAGGACACCGAACACATGAGAGCCTGTTAAAGTAAGCGGGGGCGGCACTACACTGCAGAGGGAATATGGGGTAGAAAGCGCATGCTAGTTGCGTATAGCCACTTTCGTGCACCAACCCTAGACTAAGGATGTGGTAAACGATTTTCGCCTTCTGCGCATGTCCCCAGCATTGACTCACCCATCGCCAGTACAACTGTCAAAGTCGCATAGTTACCACTGATAAACGTTTTTATTTACGTTTAAACTTTAAAAATGCAGACCCTTTTAAATAAATAAAATACGTTAAAAAAATATAATATTTTCTAGTTGCATTAGAATCAGGTTCGAATAAATGTACAACAGGAGTGTTCTAATCTAAAATCATATAGGCTACACGTTAGTAGTAGGGAAATGGACATACGGGAACACAGGCTGCAAGCTTAGGAGGGTAGGAGCCCATGGCAGAGGACCAGTTGTGGCATCGGGCAGAGGATGAGAGGTGACCTTTGACCTTGGCCTTGAAAAACATTCAAAATTCCTAGAATTTCTTTCAAAATTTCCCTTGTGCCCTCAAAAAAGGCCAAAATCGCCCGAATTTACCTAAAAAATTGCTTTTTTCTCTCTAAATTTGCAAAATTTCCTGCAAAAAATTTCCTTACCCAAAATTTTATGAGAAACTCAGTCTAAAAATAGCATGACGTTGTTTCAAAAATGTTCCAGTTCATGCTCTGTAATTTTACTTTATGATATATCATTCCATTACACCATCGTGTTTCTAGAATTTTCCAGTTCATGCTCTGTTAGTCTATGCCCCGCCATGTTTGAAGAATGTCCCAGTTCACTGTCATTTCTCCTCGACATATTGTTTCTAGATATGACATGGGTGCCAAGCACAGGTTTAAATTATGTATACATTAAATATATATATGGAAACTATTATTTTCCAAAATTTTATAGCCATGGGTATGTATATACAAGAGGCATATTGGCAAGACACTGAAAATAACTTTTTATTGTTTTTATCACTACAACCTGTGTTCTGAATTATTTATTAAAATAAATTATAAAAAGTATAGTCATGTATATTCGAGAGATAATGAAATATATAATAAGTGTGAGATGACATCTCATGTCGGGAAGGATGGTTCACTAATAAAATGAATCATATCAGCAATGAGATGTTTCATATGCATAACCACACTAAGTACTCGGAATAATTTTATTTATACTTGTACGCATAAATAATAGTAAGTAAATAAGTTTTTTCTTTGTAGGATAGCAAATTATGCATCAGCAGAGTGCTTTCCACACATTAAAAGTGCAAGTCCACGGGGAGCAATGCCATTAGCTTCCCGTATTTCATTCTCAACAACACATTCCAATGACACATTTACCACACACCAAGAAGTCGGAACAGGTGCTTGCCTACACACTGCAGTGATCAAGTCTGACTTTATATATTTTTTTATAAACATACCAAATACTTTTAATTTTTTTTTTCATTTAGAGTACCCAAATGAAAAATAGTATGGAACATTTATTTTCCAAGCACTTGTAAAACAGTTTCCATTATGACTGTGTATGAATAAAAGGGTAACTATATCTTAGAAATAAAACACACCAAGTAAGTTTAAAAATCTAATTTATTTAAACCTTTTCTTATTACAAATATATTTTTTTTTAACACAATAATGCAATCAAAATTTTCTTCAGTGATGGAATTCTTCTGGTGGACGTCCTGTGATGTCCTCACCTTTACAGCACACATGCACGCGGCCCCTCGCACAAGGCCTAAAACCAAGCTCTTGGACGTTGGAACTGGGGCTACGCAAACTACACTTGCAGAGGCACTACGGAGATTTATGTTTTATTTTATACATAATTTGAAATATCAGAATGTTTCAGTTTTTCAAACTTCTCTCGACTATCTTGCAAGTGCATATTATGTAGGTGGTATAGAACGATGTCGACATGAAAACCACAACACCTAAAAAAATCAAAGCGGACAAAGGAACGCACAGAAAGACGAAAGCGAAAGAAGAGTTTAGATGGATATATAGTGGAAAAAGAGAAGTTGGGGAGAACGCATAAATGAAAAAGAAAATCAAGTACGTTACTACCAACAGTAACTGTAGTTCATATGTGCCTGGCATGAATACCATTTCGCATTCACAACTCAGGATAAGCCTTGACCAACCCCCCCCCCCCNNNTTTTTCCCTTCATCCAGGAATTAGCTATAAACCCCAGGTCGGAGGCCCAACATAGACGACAAATCCTTGTGTTCAAGTACACATGAGAAATGATGGAAGTGATATAGCAGACACATATCATATGTACGTTAAAACGTTATGCTCATTCAGTATTATTATTGGAATAACCATTAGAAGATAATGATATATGAACATCAATGTTTTAGGATATGATAGTAACACATGCGACAAGATGAGTATTTTTCTTTCATGGGCTACAGTGAGTTACCAGTAGAAAAATATTTGGCAGGTTGTCTTTTCAGGATTAACAATACAATAACCTTCAGATGATGATGATAGCAGTGTGAATATCAATGCTTTAGGATATAATAGTAACACATCTGACAATAATAGTAATCCTCTTGTCTTGCATGGGTTACAGTGAGTTATCTGCAGAAAAAAAGTCTCTTCAGGATTAACAAAACTAATAGAATGAAATTTAAAGTTTTGTGATATATCAACAACACACCTGCATACAGTTGTATACATAATACGAATTTGCAGCTGATTTGTGAAACACTAGTACAATAGTTGTATGTCGTTTTAAATCATTAATTTTACTATAGTTTTTTTCCATTTCAGAGTTTTAGCTCAGAAGACGGAAGCATCATTCTCATGTTTCTAACTATTTCTTAACGCTCCCTGAGTTCGTCAGTTCTGTGACTGGACAATTTCCGTCGAATGACGTTTATTTTAGATTTGAAGAGACTCCAAAAACTTATTATGTATGCATTGCGACATCCTGAGCTATAGACATTTGAGGTGAAGGTTTCTTCTTGCGAGAGGTCACAGGTTCGGTCACGCTGACAGTCTTACGTTTGCTGCTGCTGGATAGCTTTTGAACTGGTGCATTCACAGTAGCTGGCAACAGGTCTCCAGATGAAATGTCGATCATGGCTGACGACTGGCTCGCAGATGGAATGGATTTGGTCACCACTCAGTCTGGAGCATGCAAAGGTTTGTCATTTTGATTTTCGGCAAATGCAATATCTTCATCAGGAGAGCTCGGCAGCTTGGTTTTCGGTCGCATGTAGAATACGTAACAATGCCCAAAGTACGTGCAGTCTACAATCTGCTGGCATGGCTCGAAAAATGAAAGCTCGTGATCATACAGTGTATGATACAGCCCGTCAAATTCCTCTGTAAATGATGTCAGTTGGCCTCCTTTCCAGTAAGAATATTTTGCTTTGCTTAAACCAGGCTCCATGCTGACATAATGGTTAGCAGGGTAGAATGTCGCCATCTTGCTTAGCCGACGGTCAACAAAGAACTGGATGCAGGAAAGCTTCATCTCTTGCTGTGACAAGTATGTCATCATAGCTGCTATTTGTAAATCTCGGCAAGTAGTAGCAGAATTCTAAAAATTAGGTCAAAGAACGCTTCGATGCATTTACATATGATTCTGCGTATAATTTGACTCTCCACGGTCACGCTGTCAGAATCACTACTGCAGGGTTCCATAGTCCGAGATTCTGGGTTCATGGCCATGTGCAGTAACCAGTCTTAAATTGATAATGCAGGGTGGACTTCACACGTTAGCGGTGAGTACATGGTCTCCCAAGTAAATTTTCCATTGTCTAAAATTGTTGTATGTCGCTCACCTGAACGAAACTCAGTCCATCTTGTAATGATGTCACTGCCGGGCCGACGAAGTTCGTACGTTATTTTCTGCGAACCCCAACGCTGTTTAAGCTGCTCTTCACTTGCTTGCGACAACAGACGGCTTGTAGTAGTGGGAAGTTGGCAGTCAGGGCGTAGAAAATGTACTGGACAAGCAATGAAACTGCATAGTACTGGACTAAGAGACATACAATCTTCTTCGAATTGCAGCTTACCCAGTGTTGTCCATTGCATGCCATAACTTGTTCTGGTAAGCATGTTGGCTTATAATGAACTCTGCCGAAGAAGTATCGCACTCTTTACGTAAAGTCTAACATGTGTGCATTTTTTCTATTTCCGATAGACTTCATACCATTGCAAGTTACATGCACCAGGGCTTTGTTAAGATCTTCCATGTCCCTCTGCAGAATAAGTTGAACATATCGTTTTGGCAAATGTACTCTACGGTCATTTTTTAATACATACATAATGCTTTTCCCGTAGAACGTATCAGTCTCCTGAAAATCAGTTGCGGTGTATTTCTGCCCGATCTTCATGTCACAAAGTTTCTTGTCCTGAACTACACAATTCTATTTTTCTATAAGTCCATTCATGATGACTGTAACACGTCGTGCATGCAAAAAAGCTGTAGTTCAACTGATATATTTACCACATCACGTCCTTGTATTATACATTCGATGGTAGCTGAACTCAATGTTATGGTTGTACCGGACTCATCAGTGCATCGACCTTATTGTCGTCTTCTGGCAACATCTCACAACTCACCTCCAAAAGGTGGTAGCTGACGTCATCTACATGTTTGTCTTCCGGCTTGTACTTTTATTTTTTCCGTTAGCAGCTGACTTTATTTTCGTCTTCCAGCATATTATATCTTGGGTACAAATTGAGCGATCCCTACAAAATTTGACAAACAAGTAGTACTGCGGCAGATAATGTAAAATAGTATGTTTAAAGTATGTCAGGCACTTATTTTCTGCAAACAGATCTTGGACGCGAGTTCTATATTCCATAGTTCCAGCATCTAATGAAGAAACACGAGATCAATCATTATTCTACACATAGTGGTATGAAGTGTGCTGTTGTCGAAAGGTATAATCGTACTTTGAAAACAGCTATGTGGAAATAATTCTCAGAACAAGTAAGCTACAAATGGTTGAGAATATTACCATAACTGGTTTCCGAGTACAACCACAAAATACACCGTACAATAGGTATACGCCCCAATTATATTAAAGACAATTCGTTGCTACAAACAGTTTACAAGATTGAAAAAATTATTGATAGTCGGAAGCCAAAAGCTAATATTGGAGACTACGTACGCATTTCAAGAGTTTAAGGGATTTTTTACCACGGATATGCACAGAAGTGTTCAAACGAATTGTACAGAGTTGTCAAAATTCTACATTATGGACCTCGTTATTCGGTGTGGCTTTTACAGTGAAAAAATACAGCTCACGAAATTTCCCTACACTTATCTTATATAAAAAGTCTTGAAACGTAAAGGCAATGAACTTTATGCGCGCTGGATGGAGTTTCCAGATCAAAATAATTGTTGGATTGGCAAGGATGCAATCACAGATAAATAATAATGGTTTTTTTTTACAGCAAGTGTCTACTAGTCTTAAGAAGATGGTACAAACAGAAGACTGAACTTCAGTCCAGAATTGGTAAGCAGACAGAAGACAATTTTGTGAAAAACTAACCACAAAAAAAATGTATTATCGCGTACAAACAAAAATTGTATTATTAAAATTTTTTTCTAAAATATTATTGTTTTATTTTTAGGAGTATTACCTACTCATGGCTGCATGCCTACTTCTTGGTATGAGGTATAATAGACATACTCATGCCTGTAATGTTTCTTATTTATATTATTAAAAAATTCAGAGCACTGGTTGTAGTGATTTAAAAAAAAATGAAGTTATTTTCAGTGCCTTGTCAACATGCCTGCTGCAGGAGTTAACACAACGAACACATGCCTCTCATATAGACATAAACATGTCTATTACATTTGGAAAAATAATAATTTCCATATATATATTTTTCATGTATATATCATTTAAACCTCTGCTGGCACCCATGTCACATCTAGAAACAAGATGTCGAGATAGAATGACAGAACATGAACTGGAACATTTTTTAAACAAGGTGGTAGCATGGAATGACAGAGCATGAACTGAAAAATTCTAGAAACAGGATGATAGCATGGAATTAAAGAGTATGAAGTAGAATGACAGCATGAACTGGAACATTATTGAAACAAGGTCATGCTATTTTTAGACTGAGACACTCATAAAATTTTGGGTAAGGAACCATTTTGCAGGAAATTTTGCAGATTTGGAGGGAAAGGTGAAATTTTTAGGGAAATTCTGGCGATTTTGGGCGTTTTGAGGGGAAAAAAAAAGAAATTTTGAGGGAAATTCTAGGAATTTTAAGTGTTTTCCACGGTCAAAGATGCCATGGGCTCCTACCCTCCTAAGCCTGCAGCTTGTGTCCCCGTATGCCCATTTCCCTACTAGTCACGTTTTAGATAATGCTATTTTCAGAAAAGCAGGCCAATGTTGGAACAGAGTGGCTACTACGTAGTTTGGATGAGAAACTACCTCATTTTCATTCTACGGTTCCAACACGGCTGCTTTTTTTTTTATCAACAGCGCTATCAAAACAACGTGGATAACATTTGAGGTTAGAACACTTCATGATATTAAGTAAGTGTTTACAGCATGTGTACACTTGCTCTGCAATATGCTCAATTTGGTCAAAATATTTACTTTATTTATAAAAGGGTAGGTCTGCTGAAAAATCAAACTTAACCACATACATCACTGTTGACGTGATTTCGACAATTCTATTGTCGCAATGTAAGTAAATTTTCGGGTCATGTACGGAATACGAAAATCGGTCTACCTCGTTTTAAAACCCCTGGAACAAGAGGCGTTGGTGTTGGTGGTTGGTGTTGGTCACAGGGAGGTTATGGAGAGGAAACTGCCATGCTTACAAGTCAAACCACGATACTAGCGTTCTCTCTGTTTCAGGGGCGAAACTGCAAGCGCCATCGATTGCTACAATCGATGAATTGCATTCATGAGATATTTCGATCCACCTGATTTGATCGTTTTCTCAATCGATAGCTTCGTATTTTTACCGGTAAACGGAAAATAATTATTGGAATGAACACATTTATGTTGCCCGTAATAAATATATAGGGAGATGGAAAGGAAAACTAATATAAGCATTAACACTTTTAAATTATTACACAGAAATTATCCTCCTTGCCTATCTTAAAAACTCGAGTGCACATAATTATTGTATTGCTTCTGCATAGCGATGAAATATCAATTCAATTATCTATACCTAGTTTTTAACCAGGAAGAAAAATAATTTCCACATCATAATATACCCAATATTAATGCTTGCGTTTTTAGTTGTGCTAACAGCCGACTCATTTTTATTTTCTGTCCTTTGCAGCCATGGCCGAAGATGTAAAACTTAATGAGTCCTGAGAAAAACCGGAACAAAATTCCGTATCTTCGCAATTTTCTCCCTACTCACTACTCAAAATCTTAAAACAGAAATGTTTTTAATACTAACTACTCTGGAACACACGTTTTCACTACACTCTTAAAAATAAAACCATTTACATTAACGGCCATTACGGCATGACTAAAAACCGTAAAAATTCGCGAGCTCAATGACCTGCAGGCTTGACTCTACAGTCTTATGTACAAATATGCCGACATAAACTGCGCATTGGTTGCCTGCTGTCATAGTGGAAGGCGACGATTGGACCAGCGTTCTCCAGGAAGTGTCAAATACCACATGGGCCAATGGCTAAAGTTATATAAACGAATGTGTTTTGAATTCTAGTTTGTCCCAAAATAAATCCGCGAATTCTTCAGCTCTCTAGCCATGACACAAAAAACGGAAAATTTGATCTATTTGCTGTCGTCTGCGCTTTTGTGCTGTGATTGGCTGATGCGAGATACGTGACAGTTTCTTCTTTCGCGGGACACTAACGCCATCTAACTTTCGGGGACACAACTTCTCGAATTCACATGGAATCTGTCTGCCTATCTGAGTTTCCTCTGCCTGATGGTGGTTGGTGTGCGACGTATTCCATGGCACAATAGACGGTTGGCGCGTTGGTGTAAAATGTTTCGCGATCGAGCTACCAGGTAGCAGTAAAGCTGTAATAAAAAGTCGTATTTTTTTTCATTTGGTGAGATTTTGACTGTCTGGAATCAACAGTACTGAGGTAAGCGATAATTTAAAATGTTATGTGACAGAAATATACTGCATTGCACTAAAATGCACCTTTACCCTCCTCCGTTTCAACCTTTTCACGCAATTTTTCTGTCATATGACCAAACTACAAAACACTTTCTGATTGGTCGGTTGGTGGTAAACTACAACGCACTCTCTGATTGATCGATTGGTGGTAGAAAGTTCAATATTTTAAACTTTCTACATGACCAACCACCAACACCAACGCCAACAACCAACCACCAAGTGCCTATTGTGCCATCTCATATATACCGTCCTGTACTTCAACTGCTACCAACACCAACCACCAACATCAACGCCTATTGTGCCTGGGGCTTTAGTCTATGGGCTGCACAAGGGCGCCTATCAGAATGTGATAAGAGACAGGAAAATGTGTGATTAGCCGGGGGAGGGGGGGGGTGCGAAAATTTGCTTAGTGTACAACAGCATAGACGTAAAAAATAACTAGTTTGCGGTTCATGTCTCCCAATTAAATGTAAAGTAAATGGCGTTCTTAATCACATATTTAAAATAATGAATACAACTAAGTGCAATTCGCACGTTGGCCTATTTTAAGCTGGCATATTTATAACATATGAAAAACACTAAACAAACATTAAAAATTCTTTTTTTCCTGAAAAAAAAAAGGGAAACAATATCGATATTACTCATATTCATGACATATCGTCAAATATTTTTAATGCGTCACAGGTACGATATATTTCATTGATATCGATATGGTTAACATCGAAAGTGAGTATCGCTTTCCCCGCGATGACGCACAATTTCGGAGCTGGCTTGGCAACACTTTTAATCGTTGGATGGGGTTTCATCCCTACGTCAGGCAAAACATTCCTGGAATATCACCATTAACCATCATTATTTTGTTGAGAGAAGTTTAGTTCATCCCGGGTTATCACTATATAACGACAGTAAATCTTTACGCTCTGTTCCCGCAAAATACTCGTGACTTAACTGCAGCGTATGACGTGGTGTAATCTTGAAATAAACAGTTTTTGTCTAAAGCACAGAACACTAACAGATTTTTTTAATTTGTGATGTTGAATTTTTTAAATTGTTACCTAAATAATTATAAATATATACGGAGGAATGTTTTATGGTTCCCCTTCAGTTACACACGCCATTAATGTGTTTATACCTACTAGGATTCCAATTATTTCGTTTGATCTTTGCTGACAGGCTGCATTCAAATTGCTGTACGTCTACGTTAAGTGTTTAATTATTAATTTAATTATATTACTGTTCATTTCATACGCCCCAAGAGGAATCTGGACCGAATCTCGTGTTGTAGATCTAGGGAAATCGCTTCTAACAGAAGCAAATGACCAATGAAGAAATTACCAGTTTCTATTGCATCCAGGGGGCAAATTAAATATACGTTTCTAATGGGTTCGATGCAAAATTCGCACTTGCGCTGCACCGGAGTGTAATTAAATATGAACAAACATAATGGAGTGGAGAAATTCGGGCGGCTCTTAACATCGAGGTATCGAGAGAAGCAAGCGGTCACGTGACCGACGCAAAATGCAGAGAACTGTGAAATAGATCCCGCTGAACACGTGCAACGGGAAATGGGGCGGTCTCCGTGTACAGCCAAAATACATGAATGCTAACTCTCAAATGTAATGTAGTATTTTAGCGAATAACAGGTGCTCCTACCCATGGCCAACACATCAACACGGCCAACTCATGATCAAATATTACAGTTATCCCGGCAACCATCAGCTGGTAAGGCTCAGATCTTGCAGCACGGAGCTAACCCTTCTGCAAACTAACCCGACGAACTACGTATTGATTGCAACAAGTATCATTTTGCACTATTACTGGTGAATAATATATGTATGTGTATATATGTACACCCACGAATGGTCGTACAATGGAAGTACAATCAGTGTTGCATGTTATACTACAACACACTTCTTATCTAACTGTTCTCAGAAAGTGTAGAGACAACAATGTGGAGTAGTCAACGGTCAGCACGTAATCACGCCATGATTTGTAAACTCGAGAACAATTCCACATGCAATTTAATAGAATTCAGGTAAAACGAGGCATAAACTATAGTTCTGCCAGGGTTTGTTGAAACACTTAAATCTTTTTAAACTCTCGTAATGAACACGAAACTTTCTAGAGGAGAATTTCATTGGCTGCACTGCGCACAGACACTTGCACTAATGCACTACTTTGTTAAAATTTTTATACTTTTAATTCTTCTGCCACAAGAGAATTGAGAACCTCGTTCCAAAAATTTTCTGGTTTGTGACGCCATTTTGCTGACATGTGCGGCTGAATTTCGTAGTATAAGGGGATGATTCGCATCTGTATTCTTAAGAATTGTGTTATTCTGTGTTACATCACGCTGTGATAATGATTGCGTTTACACAATTTAAGGTACACAAATTTGCAAAAATTAATGGCAACATCGAAATTAAACAAATGGATGGAATAAAACATTCCTACCGGTATTAAAACATAATCATGTTGTTTCCCAGTTTTGTGTAATCAATGGTGCCTACGGAGGCTGCAACAAGGCACTAAATACAATGAAAAACAAGACACAATGTGTAGCACTGCAATAGGGCAAACAGAATAGAGCGATTAATGACCGTATATCTGGTGCGCAAACTGGTTGTTGTGTATTTGCAGTATATGATTTAAACAAACTATCTCGCGTGTGCAGAATCTCTTTTAACACGAAAAGAAATAAGAAATGCCACTTCGGAACACAGTGGAATAAAACTTTCAACACATCATGGTCACTGGAAACATTATTTTGAAGCTGTGCAGCATTGCCAAAAATTACAATATCAGATTTTAAGAGCTTAAAATATTCTGGATTAATACCAGTGAAACTAGTAGCATATAAGCATCTGCATTGAGCTTTGCTACACACTCTCCGCCAATAAGACTATAGGGTTAAAGCTCAAGTGCCATCGTAAATTCTTTATTGCAGAAAGCCTAAACGCTAGTTAGGAGTTGCGCTTAGCGGCGATGGAGCACATGACACGCGTGTCAGTATAGCCCTTATCGCTTGCTTGCTCTTGTGCCTCAAAAACGCGAAATATCTTCACGTAGACGGGCACCTTTAATTTTTAATTTTTAATTGATGTGCATTCAAACACAGTGGCTCAAAAACCCATAGGTAGAGATGGTGATTTATCGCGGGAAAATTGGACTGTTTGCTAGGATTCAACACACCGTACACATGTCCGACAGTTTTCTTTCCTTACTGTCTGTCATGCATGTATGACGATACTACCCCCTTTTCACTGGACCAATGAGGATTCTGATACTATAAGGCAGAATGTTCGTGGTTGGTACACAAACAACTTAGCCGAGTCAAAACCTTGTTCATCCAATCATGAAAGTATAAATTAACTAGTAAGAGTGTTATAGAAGATATGTTGGCTCAAAATATTTTCGATATTTCCCACCCTCTCTACCCATAGGTACCGATGATGTTACGAGAGGAAAAATCATCGGGCGGCTGAGGGTGGGTGGCATTCTCAGAAGATTATCTCCCAAGGCATGCACATCCTAAAAGATGTCATTTCCAGCGTCTGATCACATCACAAAGCACTTAAGAATACAGACATGAAACAGCTGCTGATATCGTGAACTCCAGTCGCACACGCCAGCAAAATGATGTGACGTCGTTCGCCTATCAGCGCCTAATAACCGGCCGCCCAGCCGATAGGGAACCTTTCGCAGTATGCAGCAGCCAGTCAGACACCTATAATTATAGAGTAAATTAAGTACTAGTACAGAGTGGGAACTGAATACTATTGAATATTCACGTTTTTTTTGTCCCAAATGTTATAAAAAACGTAAACTTGGCAAACATCAAAACAAATTCGCCGTAACTTAAAATAAAATTTTTCCCGCATTTCTCTAAGTTGTGCCTCTTGTTATTATTCATAATTTGTTTTAANCGCCGTAACTTAAAATAAAATTTTTCCCGCATTTCTCTAAGTTGTGCCTCTTGTTATTATTCATAATTTGTTTTAAACGCAGGACACTAGAGTTCACATACATTTACCTTAAAAATAGCATCCCAAATGATTTGAAATACAATAGAAAGTTTTTTATTTGTATGCAAAGTATGGCCACTCTCAAGAGACTAATAATACGTTAATCCGTACTTCCATGATTATTTATTAGGTGTAATGAACGATGCTTTGTACACATCACTTGACATACTATATTCCACAAAATTCATTTCACATCATACTGGGATTTGCTGGGAGATTGTTCGCATAATCATACCACTTTCGACTGATAAGCTGCATGTGTGGTATACAAAAATTGCGTGGCTTATATATATGTTTAAAATAAAAAAAACTACATACAAGCATATCACATCAATGCCCAAAACAGTTTACAAACAAGTGCTACACTATTTAACCAAATAAACTCAACATATTCCGCGCTATTTAATATAAAAAGTACAGAAATACGGATGTGAATGAATTATGTTTATTGGAAAACACACCACGCCACACCAAGTCTCTGAATACCACTCTGACAGTCGCGAAATGTACCACAAGATTATAAAAACAGTACAATCAAAAAATAAAAACAATGAGTATGAAATTTTAATATCTAAAATTACGAGAGACATCTTAAGTCTTAGATATAATTATTATATCTGCCGCGTAGTTTCGTAGAAATACGAGTATTTCAAACAAACTGCATCGCATTTAAAGCGCCAGGTTTGTGGACCCCTTNCCGCGTAGTTTCGTAGAAATACGAGTATTTCAAACAAACTGCATCGCATTTAAAGCGCCAGGTTTGTGGACCCCTTCAATATTTTCGTAAAAATTAAACATTTTAAGTAATTAGTTATTTCATAAATATGCATTTTTATATGTTAATTATTTATACACTTTCTTGTATCAGACAAATATTGTTCCGTTTAACAACGCTTAACGAGCGACATTTAGAGTGAAATTTCTCAGTATGTGCCATTGTATCAGTATCTCATCACGTGGTTATCGTCTGAGGAAAGGGCAACAAAATTAAACGGTTAATAGGTGTCCTCGCCCCCCCCCCTCCTTCCTCTGCCCCATACACACACCTCCACACACAGGTTGGTATCTGAAAGCATTACTCGCTTTAAAAGAACATATGGTTTATTGTATAAAAACCTGTACCTATTAAAAAGAGAAATAATTCATTACCTGTGCTGTNCCGCGTAGTTTCGTAGAAATACGAGTATTTCAAACAAACTGCATCGCATTTAAAGCGCCAGGTTTGTGGACCCCTTTAATCTTTTCGTAAAAATTAAACATTTTAAGTAATTAGTTATTTCATAAATATGCATTTTTATATGTTAATTATTTATACACTTTCTTGTATCAGACAAATATTGTTCCGTTTAACAACGCTTAACGAGCCATTTAGAGTGAAATTTCTCAGTATGTGCCATTGTATCAGTATCTCATCACGTGGTTATCGTCTGAGGAAAGGGCAACAAAATTAAACGGTTAATAGGTGTCCTCCCCCCCCTCCTTCCTCTGCCCCATACACACACCTCCACACACAGGTTGGTATCTGAAAGCATTACTCGGTTTAAAAGAACATATGGTTTATTGTATAAAAACCTGTACCTATTAAAAAGAGAAATAATTCATTACCTGTGCTGTNCTTTAAAAGAACATATGGTTTATTGTATAAAAACCTGTACCTATTAAAAAGAGAAATAATTCATTACCTGTGCTGTAGGGGATAGCAGGGTATAAGTGGCCAGAGCGGGTAAAGTGACAATCAGCTGAAGAGTACTGCAGTCAGGTGGTGAGGATTTTAAACAATTAAGAGGGAAGTCAATAGTGTTCTGAAAGCATCTGTGCCCAAGAGAGCAAAGTGGCCAGCCACCTAATTTGAACTAACAGGTCGAAACACTCTTCACTTGAGTGCAATGATTGCAGAATAGATACAATATTCGACATGAAAAGTAACGCTAGTAACAGCACCGTCACGTCTAGCAGACAGCCGGAAAATAATTCAAATTTATTTTCCAAACGCACGGCAATGGCCGAAGCGTATTTGTATTGGTTTTCGGTTCTCAACTAATGTATGTATATTATATATCAAACGGGATAAACTGTCCAAAATGAAAAACCTAAGTGGCCAGTCAGTGGTCTCTTTACCCGACATAGCATGGGAAAGTAGCAATTTGGTAAACAAATGTTTAAATTCAGTAAAAAATAATAATTCGCAATATTTAAAAAATAATATGTTTAGTTGTTTTGTACAATGACTGTTTTGTATTGGAGGGGGGAATTTATATTCTCGTTTTACTTACAGTAGACGATTTAAATATAATGTTATCTTAGAGTTGCTACATTACCCTGCTCTCCTCTACGTCAACAAAGTACGCAGAAAACAATTCGTAAAATTTATTTTCATAATAATCATTACGTTCAAAATAACGTACATTTACACAAAAAATTGTGTTAGGCATACACAAGTATTAAAAAATAAAAGTTTTAAACAAGAANCAAAATAACGTACATTTACACAAAAAATTGTGTTAGGCATACACAAGTATTAAAAAATAAAAGTTTTAAACAAGAATTTACGCTACCAGTAGTGAAGTAAGGTACTTTATACATAACAACTGAGTATATGTTTTTTCATACATTTATAGAAACTCTTTATTTAATTAATTTGGTTACTGCATTTAAAATAAAATTGTATTTAACAGTATTATGCAAAATACATTATAGGCCTATTCCCGAACTCAAAGCGTAACCTCGTANAAAATAAAATTGTATTTAACAGTATTATGCAAAATACATTATAGGCCTATTCCCGAACTCAAAGCGTAACCTCGTAGCAGTTCGTAGCCGTACAAAATTATCTCTAGGCCATTCGACTTTTATGAAACGTGTGAGAGAACACTTATTTGCAGAGATACAATAAATAGAACATATGTCTCAATATGTAATTAACAGCTTTTAAAATGTTCTAGACATAAGATAATGTTGTTTGCGTTGTGCACGTAATTTAAGAAGGACGGACATGTAAATATCGTGTCTATTTGCAATGAACACGGCCACCATGCCTCTCACTCGCCGTGCTGAAATTGATCTTGCCGATCGGGGCGCAGCGGCTTTCGACAGCACATTAACTCTCGAGTAATTAATCGCAACCGTTTTCTCACAAGACTCCAGACTTCATCTTTAACTTAGAATACTTAACACCGGAAATAATACCATAGTTGCAATTTCATGATCAGGAGCAGCGTTTTGGGAAAATTATAATAAAGCCCCAGGTGTACAGAGTTGTTATTCTCCAAGAGTCTTGATAGAGGTGTTGTGGGTGCGCATAAACTAATTATGTGTGACCAAGCCCGCTGACGTACGTCTAGGATCTTCGCGAACCATCCAGGAACTTCAGGTAGATTTGGTCCAGGAATGAGACTCCATAACCAAAGAAATTTCTCGGTAAATCTTGTTCTTAGCATGACAACATGCAAGTGACCACACGTCATACTGATTTTACCACATCATCCCAGGTCGGTAGAGTGGCATGGGACACGACGGACGCCAGATGATCAATTACTATCAGACGGACAAGAATCTGTAATGACTGTCTTAGTGTATGGTATAGGCCATTCACGGTAAAGTGAGCACTTTTCACAGCCCTCTTATTTCGAATAATAGTCAATAAATATATTTTATTGTAACTTTAGAGTCTGGTGAATATANACTTTTCACAGCCCTCTTATTTCGAATAATAGTCAATAAATATATTTTATTGTAACTTTAGAGTCTGGTGAATATATATAAACACTGTGTTTATTACTTGCATGGCAATATTTATTTTAAAAAGTGGTGGAAGAATAAAAAATTGCTGACNACTTTTCACAGCCCTCTTATTTCGAATAATAGTCAATAAATATATTTTATTGTAACTTTAGAGTCTGGTGAATATAAACACTGTGTTTATTACTTGCATGGCAATATTTATTTTAAAAAGTGGTGGAAGAATAAAAAATTGCTGACNAATATAAACACTGTGTTTATTACTTGCATGGCAATATTTATTTTAAAAAGTGGTGGAAGAATAAAAAATTGCTGACAAGAAAAAAGTAACTAGGCCCTCAAAAGTGCTCCCTTTGCCGTGAATAGACTATACAATGCATCGCTCGTCATGTCGGTGGATGCCCAGCAACATTTTCACATGTGTACATTTACTGAAAGGACTCTCTCTCTCTCTCTCATTCTCTCTCTTTCTCTCTCTCTCTCTCTCTCTGAGAGAAAAATATGCATATATATATATATGTATATACAAAGAGAGGGAGAATGATTTACACTGTCAGGGGAGGGGACAAACAGGCTCATAATCGTATATATATATTCCCAAGGAAAGAGGAAAGAGGTGTATATGATGTTCACGGTAAAGTGAGCACATTTTAAGGCCGGGCTTTAAAGTTCCTTTCAGCTTATTTGTATCTTATTTTGTATCCCGTAGCCAATAGTTAATAAAAAAATTGCCACGAGACTCATTTTTATAGCTTTCAAAATTTCGTCCGAGATTACAATAATATATATTTTTTGGTCTTGTGCCTGCTGGGAGGGCCGTAAAAAGTACTCACTGTCCCGAGAACAGCCTGTAGTAGTTGACAAGAAAGTAGCGTGGGCGCGGTGTTACCTGGAGACTCGTCCTTGGCGCCGGGTTGTGGGGACGGCACCCTGGGCGGGGCGTCCGCCGCCGGGGGCGGCTCCTGGGGAGCGGTGTTCTCCTTGTCGGATGCGGGCAGCGGCTCCCGGCAACGCTTGTTGTCACCTGCCAGATCCTCGAGGGCAGGCGTCGTCGCCTTGCCCGAGTCCTCNCCGCCGGGGGCGGCTCCTGGGGAGCGGTGTTCTCCTTGTCGGATGCGGGCAGCGGCTCCCGGCAGCGCTTGTTGTCACCTGCCAGATCCTCGAGGGCAGGCGTCGTCGCCTTGCCCGAGTCCTCGTCCATCACGTGCATCCTGTTGAGGCTGCAACACACAAGACAACCGCCGTCAAACTACCGTCGTATACGGCGAGGAGCACACGCGCCATCTCGCCACAAAGAACCGTACAGCAGCAGTTATAAAGGAGACTCACCAGTAGGATAGTCTGCAAAATGAGTATCTCAGCAAATAAACATTCTAAGAGTACGACTTTTTCCCAGGAAAGGTAAAAATTAATTGTCTTCAGCCACCGCTTTTTACTTTTATCTCATTAAAAATATTCCAAGAGAAAAAATCAAAATAGTTTAAATGCATTTTTTAGATCTTTACTGAACACTTGCCTTAAGGGAAAGGAGAAAGTAAGAAGCGGCATCTGCAGTTTAATCCACTGGTTTACATCGCGTGTAATAATAGCCAATTCAAATCTCATTTGCGAGGAAATCAGCTTCTTGGGAATGTATTTCGCCGTCTTGGAAGGGTCTGTCGCAATGCTTCCATTTAGTCAAATGTGACCTTCAGACGTTTAAAATTTTTACATGGATTCCCCTAAAAACTGTGATCCGCAGACCCCTAGGGGTCCTTGCGCTTATAGTCAGGGGTCCACAGGTGAAACTAATACATTTTTATTTTCATAAAATTTTTGTAGATATGCTGTATAACGTTTTTGTTAATGAAGCACGCTTTTGTAAATTATGATGTAAACTATACTTAATATTGGAACAATTTGAAAAATAAATAGGTTGAATACATGAAAATCTTGTTCTTGGCTTGCATTAAAAAAACAGTTTCGGTACCGGTAAAATGTACATTGTAACAAAGGATCCTCGAAATGACTCAGTTCGAGGTGCGCAGTAGCCTCTCTACGTGTCCCAACATCGGACTACTTTTCTGCCAATAGCCCCATCAAAAACAACGTGAAAAGGATTTGAGGTTATTAACATTGTTTATGTACTTAGGCACTTTGATGTCTGTACACTTTTTCTAACCTAGTTTTAATTCAAATAGAATATATTTAAGTTAGTCAAACGATGTTTCATTAATGTTTAAGGGAGGATCTGTTGAAAATTCAAATGTAAACAAACACGTTCATCACTGTTGACCATGAGACTTTGGCAACTGTATTGGCCATTCAGTGATTTAGTGGAGAGATGTGGGCGGCTCTTAATATCGGGGTCTTGGGAGCCGATGAGGGTGAAGTGAGGTGAGTATGGAGCGGCGCCGGAATGCAAGGATGGGGAAAACGGGAGATCTCCGATAAAAACCCGCCGGCCAGCAGCATCGTCCGGCACGATTCCCACGTGCGAAAATCCGGGGAGTGACCCCGCCGGGAATCGAAGCCGGTTCGCAATGGTTAACGGCGTGTAGTCTGACCACTACACCACCGCGGCCCCTGTATTGGCCACTGGCGAATCAATATTGGGGACATACGCAAAGAAAATCGGTCTACCTCATCTTCTATCTATGCAAAGAACTCAAATATTGCAAAAAAAACTTTATATTTGCTAAACATACAAACAATGATTGTGATATCATTTCCGGCAGAAAAAGAAAATGATTCGGTAGGATCTACAGAATCAAATATCAGAATCACAGCCTAACTTTTACTGGAACATATTAATAATATAAAACGCAATTTAGAAATAAAGAACGGAAGATACATGGTTTTGCCTTAATTCGTGTTAATATATTTATAGCAAGGGCTATTTTGCCAAAATATAGAGACAACTGTAAGATGGCGTCTGTATTTTGCGACGTAGATTTTAATAGTGACAAAAGCAGTTTATATTATTTTTGCGTTCCAAAAACAGTACATTTGTATTTTAAACATACTTTTAAGCAAAAAATTATGGAATCAGATTTTTTTTCCAATAGCAGGAAATGACACCACNTTTGTATTTTAAACATACTTTTAAGCAAAAAATTATGGAATCAGATTTTTTTTCCAATAGCAGGAAATGACACCACATGTAACAAGTAGTTCGGTGTTCGGAATGAATACTTAAATAAAATGTTTGTGCTATCTTTCACATCTAAAACACATTTTATTTNATTTGTATTTTAAACATACTTTTAAGCAAAAAATTATGGAATCAGATTTTTTTTCCAATAGCAGGAAATGACACCACGTGTAACAAGTAGTTCGGTGTTCGGAATGAATACTTAAATAAAATGTTTGTGCTATCTTTCACATCTAAAACACATTTTATTTTATACATATGTCGGCATTTTGAGCAGCCTCTCTTGAGATCAGCATCTATACCTCCCCTTTTTGTTGGGAGTGAATGACTGTAATTGATCACTTCGTAGCAAATTTTATTAACGAAAAATTTATTCAGAACCTTTAA
This sequence comes from Clitarchus hookeri, assembly GCA_002778355.1. Classification (NCBI taxonomy): domain Eukaryota; kingdom Metazoa; phylum Arthropoda; class Insecta; order Phasmatodea; family Phasmatidae; genus Clitarchus; species Clitarchus hookeri. The sequence continues at coordinate 480,786 of NQII01001115.1, read as the reverse complement.
AGTACCCAGGAACATTCATAAAATTTAAATTTATTTACAAGGTAATAAAATGATTGGACCAACGTTTTAAGTCCCACTGTTTCATGCTGCGCGACGAAAAGGCTACCAGCCAGTTTAGTGAGGCATCTACGCAAACCTGTGTTGACGAAAACCCTCAGCAATCCTAAGTCTCAGACACGCACAACGCGCTAAATGCCAATTCACAATAAAAGTTAACATGGGACTCGTTACGTTAGCGTTAATTTTGTATCAAAATGTTAGCATAAACGTATCTGTGTTTCACACAGGAGTTAAAAATGGCGCTGCTTTGATAAGCCGTATTAGCATTGCCATCAGAGAATACTTCAGAATACAGAAGTGAAACAGCCATTTATATCTTGAACTCCAGCAGCACACGTCAGCAAATATAGCGTCACTGACCAGCCACATGTCAGAACTGAGTCCGCCAATCAGCGCCTGGTAACTTACTTGTCAGCCGGCAGCCGGGCCAACAGAAAATGTTTCGCAGCACGCAAAAGCCAATCAGACACGAGGTCTGTCCCAGAGTCTCGCGTGGCCAATCAGTAGAGCCTCGAGTATTTCGCAGTCTGAGTTGGCAGCAAACTAGGCTGGACAGCCCTCTATATACTCGAGACATTATCGTATGCTGTGATCAAGTGAGGCTTCTGTACAGGACTGTTAAACACTCACTCACACAACTGCTTCCTGCTTATTACTGGTTCATAGTTATACGGGGCGTGTCTAAAGAACTGTCGTCCAATCACAACAGTATGAGTAAAGAACCAGTGTTTGGAGTCTACCTCGCCTCTGAATGAATTCGCGAAATACTCGTGGCGCTACGAATCAGTGAACGAGTTCGCCCACACCAAAGGTTTCGGTACGTCATTTAATTTACGTGTACTTAACAATTCCGTGGTTTACTAACAAGTATCGTATAGCTGGGATTTGGGAAAGGCTAATAGCGTGCGTGTACACAAACATACAGTACGTTTACATATTATCACGAGTTGCATAATATTTAAACTTTTGCCTATATATGCTTACGATATCATCCCTCACCTAAACTGACTCCTATCTGCACCCATATATTTTCTACAAGTTGGAAATTTTTCAACGCTTTGATTCGTTTATCAAACAAGCTCGCCTGCTGACGCATGTAATCAAAATTAACCCGTATGGTCACGCACTCATTTGTGAGCCGAAGTGTTGCAATCGTGTAATATTTTGGTGTGCACTGTACTTGTGTTTAGTGTACTTTTTGCAACTAATGGACAACGTGCTGTGTGACCAAAGACGTTATCATCAGCCGTTCATAAACGACAGGTGTGGTAACTTTCACAATTCGATTATCCGTGGGGTAGACTCTCAAATCATTGGGCAATGATTCATTGCTGTGTATAGTATTAGTCATACATATCCTGCACGTGCAACACGTCCACGGTCGTGGAAACGGTGACTGAACGAGTTAAATTTTCAACTGCCATTGCAATCGTATACAACAATTTACACAGTCCAAGACGGAAGTAAGTAAGAATGAAAATGAACACAGAAAAACAAATATTAAAAACAATTTCGTTAATTTGATTGGCTGGCGCTATGTTGCCTTCACATAATGTTGGAGAAGGATCAAATTCTCATCACATGGGAACTTCGACCTTACATACGTCATTCTTAATTTAATGTGAATACACTGCTGCGCGACACAACGATAACGGAATGTTATCGCAACGAGTTCCACGTTAACTCCTGTGTTAATCGGCCTTAAAGACCCCTGTACGTATGGTTGTGTGGTGAAAAAGTAGTATTAGTGGAACGCTACGGGCGACATTGACGGCCGTAACTATTTCCATGTCGCCTCTATACACACAGAGCACTGAACTGGCGTGCACTTTTTTCCCCCGTCGAGCAGCTTGCAACTATGGGACTTCGGCGCACTACCTTCCTTATGCGATGACAAAGGCGTGATTCACGCCACTATAATTAAAATTTTCAGTAACCGGATTTTTATTCCGAAATTTATTATATGAAGAAAAAGTTTTCAGACATTTTCACTATCATAAGCGTACAATTTATAGAAAGTAAAAAAGAAACAGTGTCACTCAGACGTGCAAGTAAAGTTTCCTAAATACTATTCATAGTCAAATTTTCGGGAAAAAGAAAGATCTATAAAGCTCTACGCACCTCTTCGCGGCAGAGATTTTGCTATGAATACAATGCGAAAGTATTTCAGCGCTGCCGACGTTAGTTTGTGTCGGAACTTGTAGCATTGCTGCATAACTAACTCCAAAAACACTGGTATCTATCGTTTTTTTTAATGATTTTTACAATGGAGATTATTATTGGATGAATACTTATTTTTGGTATCTGTGTGTTATTATATAATAGGTAATCTGGGTTTTTACGACATCCGTTAACTCTGCAGGGCAACGACCGAAATAATAGTCCGTTTAACTGGTAATTACTATTTTTCAGTATTTCAGAAAATTGATAGTAAGTCATACGATTGCTGCTTGTCGGTAAACTATAATGAATATGCGAATAACAGTGGGAGGAGGGGGGGCTGTGTTGCTGCTGACGGCTAATGATGCACGACTACACGGCAGAAATTTTTACATGAGGCTAGTATAATGAAAATATGTAGAAGTGATTGAAGAGATTTGAACGTATCTTAAGAGCGAGGTATTGAGAGCCGATGAGGGTGGTTGAGGTGAGTATGGAGCAGCGCCGGAATGAGCGGGAAATCCCGAGGAAACCCGCCGACCAGCTGCATCGTCCGGCACGATCCCCACATGCGAAAATCTGGGAGTGACCCGACTCGGAGATTGAACCCGGTTCAGCTTGGTGGGAGGCGAGCAGGCTAACCGCTCAGCCACCGCGGCCCCTAATGAAAATATGTATTTCCCACTTTTTTTCTACGGAAAGTCATGCATGTCAACTTTTCACAATTATATATAATTGATACAGAACTACATTCTAGCATATAAATTATCATCACTGAAGTGAAAATAAATACACATGCCAGAAACATGACGTCCTATGTAGAAACAACGCATATATCCGAAAATAACTTCCTCAATGAAGTGCAATATGTTTGGCGCGAAAACCGATAGCGTTTAAGTGTTAGAAAAGAATTGCAAGTTTTACGTGTCCAAGGGAACTTGCAGGTATTTCAGTGATTATGCGTGAAACTCCCGCCTCTGCGGGTTCAGGGTACGATCCTCGGCACAAAGCACATCGAACATCAACGTGGCGTGAGAATACTTCCAGGTGTTCCCGTTTTCTCTCCCACTAAGACTATGCCGCTGCTCCAACTTCTTCTCTTCCCGTAAAACAAATGTTTCTCATAGCAACGTCAGGCACACTTGAGAATACAGAGTCGTGAAACCGCCACTTGTGCAGCAGACGCCCGCAAAACGATGCCAATGACCAGCAGAATGTTGGAACGCCCCTCACCAATCAGCAGCTGGTAACCTACTCGCCAGTCGGCAGCCCAACTAATAGGGAATTTTTCGCGGCACGCAGTAGCCAATCAGACACACGGCCTGTTACCAAAGCTTCGCGCAGCCAATCAGAGAATTGGTTCGCCCATATCAAAGGACCCACAACGTCATTACTTATTCTGCGTCGACGCCTTGACTGGTATGTGTGATAAAGTATGTTTCAACAATACTGCGAGTTCAACATCACGAGACAGGAGAAACGAAAGCGGCTACAGTTGCCGCAACTAAACTAACGCTGACGACCGCTGCTATACAGCGAGCAGTCAGTCAACTGCGCACATTAGCACAGGTTTGCGCCCTTTGAATAGTTTTCGCCCGCTTATTACATTCTGTAAGGATTTAATGCTGTTTATTTTTGTACTAGTCTTAGTAACACTTAAAAGTTTCAATCATGAAAGACTGTTTATACTATAACTTAACAAATTAATCATGTGGCGACAGCTTGTCAAGCTTCAAAATTTTGTATGACTCCCGAATCCCAGGAATAAAAATTGTCCGTATATCTAGGCATTTATCAAGGTCAAACACCCTGCAAACATTGGATTGTTCTCCGTTTGATACAATAACAGAGTAGATAACTACATAGAAACGAAATGGCGTGGCGGTTCCTTACATATGAGTGTACCGATTCTCTGATTGACTGTGCAAGTCTCAAAGAACTCGCTTTGTATTTGACTGGCCACTACATGCTGCGGAAGGTTTCTCATTGGCTGGGATGCAGACTGACGAGCAGGTTTTCAGGCTGACGAGCAGGTTACCAGGCGCTGGTTGGATAACGGCGTTGCAACACACAGACTAATGATGAAGTAGACCGATTATTCGTCTTCTGAACATGTACCCAACACTGACCTACTCCAAAGCAACAGAACTGTCAGTCACAACATGGTCAACAATGATGAACGTGTTTGTTTGTTTGTTAATTTTTAAATGACAAGCACTGTTATATTAATAAAATACTTTTATCAATTAGAATTTAATCAAACTGATGCAATAGAAATTGGTTAGAGGAAGTATAAAAACACCTCAGAGCACGAGTTTACAAAACAGTATTCTAACTTCAAATCCAATCAACTCCGTTGTTGCTAGTCGTGTTGGCAGTAAAGAAGTTCAGTGTTGGGACACGGAGACTGGTTGTGCGCAGCCAGCGAGATCGGTCTACCTCTAGTCTACGTTGCAACATGCTGCTGGCCAGTGACGCCATTTTGCTGGCGTGTGCGACTAGAGTTGCCGGTGCAAGCGGCAGTTTCACCCGCAGTACGAGACACCGACACGCCTTGACGACTGCTTCTCCGTTTCGTGGCTTCGTCGAGCCTTATTTTTCCTAACCTACCCTAATTCTACGTGTTAGATGTACGTCCGAGGTAGGGACGGGAGCTAAGTGCGTCTCAAGGCTGAGCCCCTTACGCCTACAGGGGAGGGAATCCATGCAAGGGGGCATGCATCACGGCAGAGACTACCTCCCTACGTGTTCCTATCGTTAACCTATAACTAAGAAGAGAAAAGGAAAAACCGACATAGACCCCGTAAAAGTACTTTCGACAAAAAATAATTTTTAAATCTTGCACGCATTAATATGCTACAGGAAACAGATAGGTATGAACCAAGCTCTTTATTAGTGGGAATAGAAATACTAGAGAGGGGGTGCGGGATCTTATTTTCTTTCCAGTGTGATGGTCGGTGCTGGCATTAACCAATGAGGAGGGGGATTCCACTCTGGTGGGGGGATCGTCTATTCGCGGGGACGGGTGCTGCAGTATGTAGATGGGAGGGGGGAAGGTGGGCGGTTTCACCTTCACCCACAGCCCGGCGATGACCCACCCCGGCGTCTTTGCGACATGCTGCCGTCGTCGAAGGAGAAGGCTCTCACCTCGCGCTGACCCAGTTGCGCGACACCATGGACCCAGGGGGAGGGACATTGTTTTGCGTCGGAAATAACCTCTGTCGGGGCGGAGGTGGGGTGGCGTTCCGCCCGTGCGCCCGAAGCACAGAGCAGGCAGGTGTGCAGAAAATAAAATGCCTCGAGACTATGGAGGCCATTACAAACTATACGTCCTGTCGTCGTCTTTGACCTCTGTGCACAACCGCGGGCGAGGTATTTTGCACGGAATTCGCGTATTCGATCGTGATTTCGGTAAATTTGCTTTCCACAATTTGGGTGAGAGAAATTATGATCTTGTTGTGTAGAAAACACAATCATGAAAGAGATTGTGTGAAGGTTTTTCTGTCCATTTACTTGTAAAAAAACGAATGAGAACAGTTATTGCTTGAAAAAATTAATGTTTTGGTTCATATCAGACGATCCTCCCCTTGTCACGATTAATTTTTAATCACACTCTGGCGTGCTCTTTTGGGAAAGTGAGAAGAGACCAGTTGTGAAGTGCGAGAAGTGTAGCGGACCAGAGGTAATCAAAGTATCAGACAATAGCTGTGAGGACGTATCTATTCCACCTTCTGTTCGTGCTGTTTCCCCTTCAATTTCATTAGTCTCGCATATTGAAGGGTCCAGGTTCGATTCAGAATCCAACTACCCTGATTTCGGTTTTACATTATTTCCCAAAATCACTCCAGGCAAATATTGGGTTCGTTCCTAACTACAGGTCCAACATGCCTCGATGACACTGTAGGGGGAGAAGATACTTTTTAGGAATATTGGTGGACTCTCTAGCAAAAGTGACGATACGTTTGTTCAAGCAAGTGTTCCTTTGTCAGGAAAGTTATGTCATGGCGTCTTTATTTACATCGTTTTGATTAGTAGGGTATGGCTGCTAGTCTTGGCAGTGGAAAAGTGTCTGACCTCCCTTCGACGAGACGACAAGACGCAACGCACTTACCTATCATCTACCACGTGAAAATAGTCTCACTCTCTGGCAATATGGCGGGTTGTCAATCGCCGACCAGTACTAAGATACGTACCTGTAGGATGCCGGTAGAACCAATAGGCGACTTCTCACTGTACGACGGTGGCATTCTGACGTGAGACCCCGCTTCCAGAGCACCATGTAGTCAATCAGCGGATGGGTACGTTTACGCAGAATTACCTGCATGGCCACTTTACTTCTGGTAACTTGCCGTGGGCCGTATTTCGCAACAGCAAACCCTTCCCCCTTTCCGAGAAATTTCACACGTGTAGCGCAACATCTTTTTGTGACGTGGACTATACCGAGAATCCTTGACGTTATCAGCACAGCGTAAACCTAGAGCAACCACATTTCATGGCTGAGGAGGAGAGGAGGCAAGCAAATATCCGGAGTTCATAAAACAATTACGTACTCAAGAATCATCGCAACGTTTTTTTCTTTCGAAACTGCGTTTGTTCGGGGTGAAATTCTCGCGTGAGGTATCTGACCTGGTGACGAACAACATCCGCCCACGGCTTGACTCAAAATTTAAGGATTCAGCCGGCAGTAGCCTTTCGTTCAGTCAGGAGATGCCGAACCATTATCTTTCACGCGCTATGTAGTGAACGCCACAGCATGGCTGCAACACAAGAGTACTTGATAATACAGAGGCGGAAGGGCCACTCAAGCAGCGAACTCCAGTCGCATGCGCCAGCAAAATGGCGTCACTGGCCTACAAAACAATGGAACGCCGTTTGTCAACCAACAGCAACGCCTGGCAACATACTCCCCAGCAGGGAACCAGTCATTAGGGAACCTTTCGCAGCTTGCATAAGTCAATCGGACACAAGGCCCGCACCATACGCCATAACACAATGGGCACGCCCATATCTACTCTATGTGGTGAGAGTGGACCCACAACACAGCTTGGAGTAAACCCCGAAGAAAATGCATGGACAACTTACACTGAAGAGCAAAAAAAAAACTGGTAAAGGCGTGCGTATGCAAATAACAGAGGTATTGAACCAATCAGAGTAACGCGATGCGGTCGGCAGCTAGATCTGTTACTGCTGCTACAATGGCAGGTTATCAAGATTTAAGTGAGTTTGAACGTGATGTTGCAGTCGGCGCACGAGAGATGGGACATAGCATCTCCGAGGTAGCGATAACATTTGGATGTTCGCGTACGACCATTTCACGAGTGTACCGTGAATATCGGGAATCCGGTAAAACATCACATCTTCGACATCGCTGCGGCCTGAAAAAGTTCGTGAAAGAACGGGACAAACGACGACTGACGAGAATCATTAAACGTGACAGACGTGCGACCCTTTCTCAAATTGGCGCAGATTATATTTGTGGACTGCCCTGCAGGATTCATGGTGTGAATTGCCTCCTGCATACCATCAGACGTTAGTCGAGTCCATGCCACGCCATCTTGCAACATTCCTGCGTGCTCGGGGGGCCCTACACGATATTAGACAGGTGTAACAGTTGGTTCGGCTCTTCAGTGTATAACTAGGGCCATCTGTTTTTTGCGAAAATATTTACGCGGAGGCTAGACTTCAATATCCTATGTGCAAACTTGCAGTCTTCATTTGATTATTGGCCACCGGATGCACCCATGGCCAACGTCATGTCCCAGTACTCGCTGCAGGTGAACTCCATGGGCTCTTTGGCACTACTGAGCTCGGCTAGTTCCTTTACCGTATGCCTTACGATCCACAAATTAGTTGCAGCATTGCAACCTCACCTCACCTTTATCTAATTGGAATACCACATGTTTGCTACAATGGTTTTTGGTCATTTCATGTAGTTTTTCTCGTAAACGAAGGGCCTTAAACATTTTTAACAAAGAGTATTTTCTACTTAGTTTTGATCACTGATTCGTGTGGTGCAGTCCGGATCCGCGAATTACCTGACAGCCTCTATACAAAGTAGAATATCAAAATACACCCCGGGAAGTGTGGTTAACTGGGTGGATGGCAGGTTAACCGCTCCACAACACTATATTATCTACCTGGATGCAGATGTATAAAAATTAAATCAAAGGGGAATTAATAGGAAAGTATACAAAAGCGAAATGGCGTAGCGGTTCCTTTGAGGTAAGTGAACTCAATCACTCATTCATTGGCCGCGCGAAGATATCAAAAAGGACCTTGGTTCTGTATTGCTAATGCACGTTATGGTACATTTTCTGTTGGTCGGGCAGCCGTCTGACAAGTCACTCTTCAAAAACTGATCGATGAACGACATTCCGCCATTTTGCTGGTGTATGGGGCTGGAGTTCGCAGTTCACGCCACCATTTCACCTCTGTATTTTTAAGTATTCTGTGACGTGGATTTGTCCATTCATATATGGCCTATTCGCGGTTTCATCACACTTTTTGAATCATACCTTTGAAAAATCGCCCCATGTAGGACGTTCTTGGTTGTTTCCTAAACATGTCATGTATCACAAGCATTTTATACTTGCGTTAACATTAAAATATATTTTTTTTTTGTTAAATTGAACTTTTGCATATATTTTACTTATAAAATATAACATTTCATTTATAATTAATATGAATTAAAAAGCAGGGAGAAAAAAGGTGTGTTGGCAATGCCTAGTAAGAAATAGTTCTTATGCAAAATGCTATTACAGTAAATGCGCACGAATGCGGTGCGTTGCCCTTTGGTGTAATTTTATAGACATTGTTAAGCTTTGTTAGCATGAGGCGGAGGAATATCGTGGAAGTAGAACTTCAGCCAGGCTTCAGGAAAGTTGGAAGTAACCGTGAATGGACTATACGGGACAACCTCACTCCACACCTCACAGTCGCAGCTGTTGCACCAGTGACAATGTGTCGCGAGGCTACTGTAATCTCGCGAGGTGCGCGCCCTTCCCCCGACACACTTTCCACTCGCCGCCTCTCCGAGGTCAACCGGCGAGGCTATTTCTAGATGTCCCCGTCGTCCTCAAAACATCCGCGGCCCGCGGCGACCCAACTGTGTGTGAACTTGGTTCAGCAGCACGAGTCGTACTGTTCAAAATTTCTGTCAGCGCAAATTGTTTACTGAATCCCGCCGGGAATCGAACCCGGTAAGCCTGGGTGGGGGGCGAGTAGTCTTGACATGTACACCACCGCGACCCCTTCGAGAACGAACAATGCCGAGGCTACACGAAGCGTTCTTCGCCGCTGTAACTAATAAATTGTCGATTGTGCGGTAGTTGGGATATCCACACCACTCAAGCCTATTATTTCAAACAACAAAAAGTCGTAGGAGCCACCTGCAACAGTTAACAACACGTCAAACAATAAGACGCTACTAGAAACTTAATAGGTTGCATTATTTACTGAATTATTAATACCATGTTTGCACGAATTTCAACAGTCGGGATGTGATAGCAAATAGATCAAGAGTCGCAAACTGCGAACTTTTTGACTTAGGTTCAAATCTAGCTTAAAAACCAACATTTTAAGAATTTTGAATTTATTTTTTATACTCTGGTGAAATACCTGCATAACACGAATAATACATTATTTTCATAATCTCTTCCTTTGTATGCCAGTAAAACACAAACACCTAGTAGAAGTTCAACGAATTCGCGGGAAGTTTTGTAAAGTTTACGGAAAGTCCGTTATTAAAAAAAGATGGGTCTTTCATTTTACGAAGATTTTCTCTACAATTTTTACCAGTAATTTCCCATGATTTCACGGGATTTTTTTTTAAGAACAGTACCGAAGGTGGAGAACGCGAGGAGTTTAGAAGGTTGTGGTTGGGGCAGTGGTCAGACCACTCGTCTCCCAACACGAGATGGGTTGGATTCCCGGCGAGGTCATTTGCGGATCTTCGTACGTGGGTAACGTGGCGGGCGTTACGACACACAACTACTTCCCCTAGCTCGTTGCAAACAGTATTGTTGGTATGTCATAGAGACACTATTAGCTGTGTCAAGCCTCCTGCGATGTCCTGGACAGACACCAAGCAAGTTTTTACGCGTCCACCATAACCAGGTGGTTCTGTTGACTCAACTGTGCGCATAACCGCGCGACCTAACACTTGGACTTTGCTTTATTTCGTTGCATACGAGCAGAATTTTTTACGGTACAGTTATTTTCATACTCGAGAACCATTAAGTTCATCGTCTGCTGTCGCTTCTGCTGGAATCCTTTTCCTTGTTTTCACTCGTTAGCACGAAGTTCTGCCTTCAATAGCTAAATATTCTATCGCGAAAAACATTTCCTGCCAGCACATGTTACATATCGCTTTAGCGTCTTATTGCCTATATGAAAATGCTATATGACATTTTACAAGGCTTAACTGCCAGCAGATGAATCACAGACGGCCGGTATTAACGTAGCAGAATTTTCGCTGAGAGTCAAATGAGGAAATAGAGGATAAAAAAGTTATACATTCTTGTGAACATCGTTTTGAAACTTATATTCAGTCAACGTTTCCCGCGATAAATGTATATTAGGGACACCCAATTTTCGCGAAAAGGGGATCTCTCTAGTTGTATTTCTAAACAATTTAATTGAGATCCACTTTCCCAGTTGAATGGTTGTAACTGCTATGTGTCTTAGGTGCCTACCCCCGAGTCACATTAGTTTAGTATCGGAGTAACCTGATTCTGATTGGTTCTGTCAAGAATCACGATGGCTTCTCACAAAGAAACGTGATCAACTGAATGAAAACTGCCGGTGTGTAAGTAGGATATTGAAGTGTAGCGTCGAACTCGCCTTTTTGCGAAAATCGGGTGTCGCTAATAGTTATCTCTGCAGGAACAATAGTGCGATCACATACGTGAAATAGACGCACGATAGTTTGAAGACTAGGTTGTTAGCTAAAAACAACGCCTTATGATAGGGTCCCTTATAAACGATCTTTTCACAAGGCCTTAGACTGTTGCATAAATACGCGATCGCCTCTTCAGTCTACCTTTCGCGTCTCAAGAACAGGCAGGAAGGTGAATTATACGTGCTACTGTCCACACAACACTCGACACTAGAACACTCCGTCCGCGACTCGAACGAACCTAAGTATACTCCACGTGATGCCAAGTGCACTCCGAGGAGAACTGAGGCTCGGAATCTGCAACAATTTACTTCTGAGACGATAAGAGTTTGCGGCTGTGTTAAATAACGTCTACTTGGATTTATTGGTGTCTTTACGCCATAAATGTTATTTTACGTTTCGGATTGAAACTCTACGCTCGTTAGGGTATAGATCTTAAGACTTGTTGACGTCAGCAGCATGGATGCTGCAAATTTAAGCAACTAGGAAGAAAAGTGCTATTTCTTCCCATTATCTACAACGAATAAAAAATTGTAGTAACAATTCTTAACATCTTGGAAAAATGTATCAACTCATTGCTAATACCTAATTCACGTGTTCAGTGCCTTGTAGATTAGACTCTGGAGCCCTATGTTAATTCGAGCCTTTGGCTAGTTATGAATTCTGCTCCAGCAATTAGCAAAATTAATTTCTGGACAGATAGCATGATATTCGGTCCTTGCTTCCTTGCAGATTTGTTGCTGAATTGGACCCTACAAGGCAGATCCAACAAACGGCGGTACAAATATAAAAGCTAGTTAAACGTATACATTTATCAGAAGACTGCATACTTCCTGTCTCTACAGATCCTGACTGACAATCCCGAGTTTATAGAGTGGAGTGGAGAGATTTGGGCGGCTCTCAACGTCGGTGTCTTAAGAGCCGATGAGGGTGAAACGAGATGAGTATGGAGCGGCACCAGAATGCAATACGGGAGATCCCCGAGAAAACTTGCCGATCAGCAGTATCGCCCGGCACGATTCCCACGTACGAAAATCCGGGGAGTGACCCTACCGGGAATCGAACCCGGTTCGCCTTGGTGGTAGGCAAGTAGTCTGACCACTGCACCAACTAACCTCCCAACCCCCGAATTAATGGGCGCACAAACTAAACAAATGAGTTTCGGGACTCAACAACGCCTGTTGCCAATTTATTGCCTCGTAAATGCCAGTCAACGTACAAAGCAGCAATACTAGACAAAATAAAACTGTATTTTCCGACCGAAACACAATATATTTTGGACAAACAAACTACGCTGGGTTCTGATTTCCAGCTAGTTGGTCTCGGTACCATTTGAAACCTACTACCTACTAAAGTTTCTATACTTTTATAATTTATAATAAGGGTTTAAATAGATGATTTAGCAAAAAAAAGTCTTCCTTCCTACCATAGTTAAGTTTGAGTGTCGCGACAGTGGATGTTTTGGCTGACAAATAGAAGCCACTTTAAATTAATTGATTTTTTTTGTTGCTGACATTCTTGAAATTTTATTTTTATTAATACATGGCTTCGCCTACTAAATTTTCTTGGGGATTATAGATGGCATACTGACGGCAGTCAAGTCAAATATTAATAGACAGGGAAGATGCATCACCTTACGTACAAAAGTCATTTTTTAATAAGTAAATCAAATTGAAATATGTACTACAAAATATCAATAAATTAAATATGATCCACAATATAGAGGGCACGCACAGAAAAAAAAATGAACGATGCCAACTGCATACGCAGTAAAACAGTAGCCATGAATGACAATCTGTTCCCTGTGGGGAAGGCAATTTGCAAATTTAGAAAATAGTTTATGTTCATAAACAGAAGGCCTACTGCAATTAATATTGTTTATTGAAATTGTTAATTGAGTTCGTGACGTAACTTAAGCGAGCTTGGCAACTAGGAAAATTTGCGAGTCAACGAACAAAAAGTTTGACTCCACAGTCGTATATACACTGGAGCTTCAGGTAGGTTATTTTCTCATTAGCTTACCGCCACAGCAAGTAACCAGTATTATCACAGAATTGGTTGCGCGTTATCGTCGGAAAAACTGAGTATACGGAAACTTAAAAGCCGTGCACTTCTAGAACGCCATTCGAACTAGCCAGAAAAAATTGCTTCACTTGCCAAAAAGAAATACGGCAGGACGTTATTGGCCAACATGTGTCTGGAGACGAACTTGCCAGACACAGGCGAAAACAGGGAACATTCCACAGAAAAGTGCTCACAATACGCGAATACAGAGAATTGGTTTGATAAGGCAGTGCACTCCGCTGATTGGCTGCATGTTGCTGTGGAACGGGCCTTGTTTCTGAATGGTTCCGCCGTACTGGCATGCAGTTTTGTACTGGTTCTATTGGCGTCCGGCATGTACATCCTTGTGCACTGATTGACGGACTTCGCAGTACCATATTGTCAGAGCGAGACGCCATTTTATTCGTTTGTGGTCAGAGGTCAGCGCCGACGTCCGTACTCTAAGGGTACTCGCAAACTGGAACTGACACCGCAAAACTAGAGGTCGTGTATAGCCACACGAAGTCGCCCGAGCAATCCAAATGACTGGAGTCCTCACACTAGAGACTATCTAGTCGTCAGAATACGCGTGTCTTTGTACCGACCTGCGACCGTATCCCAGCAATTTGGGATCTACAATGAAGTCGATCGACGAGACCAGTTATGTTAGCCTACTTTGTGTGGTTTTAAAGTTTTCTAAAATGGAGATACAAAAATTAGTAAGCCTTGTTTTATAGAGTAAATTATGCCCTTAGAACTAAAATAACGACCACTACAATTTAATTCGCGTGTCAAGTATATTTGGTTGACCCACACACTCCCCTTTCATCATATTTTTTTCGTGTGTTTATTTGCGTACTTTGCGATACGATTAAGCTAAATATATTAAGAACATCAACATTAAATCACGCGAACTAAGGTTAAGCTTTGTCAAGCTTGTTTACATCCTGTGTAGTCGCCATATTTATTTTCAATAGACATGATGAAACAAGCGCATAGTTGCCATTCCGTTCCCTCGAGAGATCACGAATCGAGCATATATTTGGTATACAGAACAACGCACGCGCAAGAATTTCCTAGCACTGCAGGACCCAGGACACGCGTGGCACTTTTACTTCTGTATGCTTAGCCATTGTGTGGGGAAGAAGTTGCCAACCAAACACGAATGAAACACGAGTAGGCTTACAGTTTCCTCATTGCCTTGTAGCCAGTCATCGAAAGGATACGTGGAGATCACAGGGTCCTCCACAACATTTCGCTTCGGTGTATCTTATGGTGTAACACGGTTCCGCTAACCGGTTTATTACTGGTTGGAGGTACCCCCCGGGGTATGTCGAAATACTAGAAGCACACGCCTTAGACAAGTTTATCAATCCTCGCAGGGTTAATGCCGACTGAGACTACCGATGTCAGAGTTATCAAAACCGACACATCTTTCGCCGAAGTTCGGTCGCGACCCGGACGTATCCCCGTAAAGAGTCTACCGAGAAAACGGAACTGTGTGCGTGCGCTCGCCCGCAGTTTCAGAGCATGTCTTCTAATTCGAACTCGCAATTTCCTTCAATCCTCCCCCCCCCC
>NQII01001115.1:430917-465960 GCA_002778355.1 Clitarchus hookeri | reverse complement strand
CCCCTTACTGCCCCTTTTCCTTCGCAGCGATCACCAAATTACTTCCGGCAACCACAGGAGGCGACCACAGAATCTCACGCAAAGAAATTCTTTCTCTCAGGGAGGGAAACGCTTCCTAGAAGCCGAAGAGTTCCGAGTACCGCCCTGGGATGTCGCACGTGCTCAGTGTCAAGAGGATAAGGAGAAACAAGAAAGAAGACGAGCGCGTGTCGCGACTCTTATCCAGCGGGCCAATAGCGGGTCTCGAGGCGCGCTGGAAGCCACGCCCCCATTCCTGTGTCCAGATAATAGCTATAGTTAGGTGCTATAGTTGGGAGCGACTGTATTTCGCGAAAAGATTCCACGATTATGTAGTCTATTTAAGGTTTCTTCACACTTTTTGAAATAAACCTTTGAAAAATCACCCTATGTATAACGTGTTTGGATGTTTCCTAAATGTGCCATTTATCACAAACGTTTTAAACGTTTGTTAACATAAAAGCATATTATTTTTTGGTTAAACTGAACTTTTATTATAGTATATATAAATTAACAAATATATATAAATTATATTTCAATTATAATAAAAATGAATAAAAACAGAGTAAAAATGGGAATGCCCAGTAAAAAAGGTTCTTATGCAAAATATTATTACGCAGAGTGCGCACGAATGCCGTGCGTAGTCTCTTTCGCGTAATTTTGTAGACTAGGTTAAATTTTGTTTGCATAATGCAGACGAATATCCTGGAAGTAAAACTTTAGCAGGGCTTCAGAAAATTTGGAAGTAACCGCTAATGGACTATAGTTGGACTCTTTAAAACACATTAGTTCTGGCACACATTCGTGTTGTATGAATTTAACTGTCATTCGTCTTAGGTGTCTGTCCGCCAAACACTGACGTCCAGTATCGGAGTAACTTAATAATGAGTGGCCCAGTCAGGTAATGAACTATCTTCTCGTAAAGACACGTGAGCAATGATGAAAGAAAATTTTAATTGTGCATGTAATTTACTAAAGTCCACTTTGCGCGTAAATCTTATCGCGGAAAACAGATGGCTTTAATCATAGGCTATTCACAGTATCTGCGCACTTTTTGAATCAAACCTTTGACAATCACACCATGTATGACGTGTTTGGTTGTTTGCTAAATATGTAATGCATCGAAAAGTTTTTTGCACTTTTGTTAACATTAAAGTCCTATTATTGGTAAAATTGCACGTTTACTTATTGTATCTATAAATTATAATATTTCATTAAAATTAATATGATTGAAACCAGAGAGAAAAAAATTGTGTTGGTAATGCCTAGTTCTCATGGAAAATTAAATTAAACTAAGTGCGCGCGAACACTGTGCGTTGTCCCTTTGTTGCAAATTTCTAGACTAGGTTAAGCTTTGTTCGAATGAGGCGGAGGAACAGCTTGAGAGTAGAACTTTAGCAGGGTTTCATGGAAGATGGAAGTAACCGTGAATGGACTGTACGCGGGATTTCAGCGCCGGTTCCCAGTTGCGGCCAGACAGGTTCCGGGAAGACGCCGCCCGGGTAGGGGCTCCCCACGAACCACTCTTTTTTTTCCGCGTAAGCCAGCCACCGACAACGCAGCCTCCACTTGGAGTCGACGTGGTGACGTCACCTGCCACCCACGCGCCGCTGAGAGAGAGAGACAGCCACTTCCGCCAGTCGCGAGGAGGGGAATTCGCCTCTGACAGTATGAGAGCAGGTGCACGCAGTAGACTGAGCACATTGCGTATTCTTCCACCGTATGTAAAATTAACATTGCAATGGGCCTCGTCACTTTATTCCTGCGTCGGTCAAATGAAACTGTGAAATTAACGGCGGGAAACTCTGAAAGGGTAAACAGAAGCGATAATCGGCGAATTATAATAGTGGTTTCTGGGTACAACCACACCAATTCGCGGAATATTTTACCATCAAGATAGACTTCGACAGTCCCGTAACTGCTATTGCGCAGCGGTCATTTGTTCACTGTCTATAGTGCGTTTCACTCTTATATTGCGGTACAAACGAGTACACTTTTTTGATAGTTCTGAGGACAGACCTGTTTAAAGCTGTTTCTATGGATACAGTATTCTTTACATAAATACACTCAGCTGACTGTCAACCTACCCAGTAAGTCGACAGAAAATGGCGCGCTCTGTTGCCGGACGGCTACAGGTTATATTAACAGTCAAAAAGTTCGCTGTATTGAAAGAGCAAGTGCATACATACGTAATAACAAAAGTGTTCATATTGTATAGTTGAGTATAAATATAAAATAGTTTGATAAGCTACCTACTGAAATCTAAGCGTGAGACGCATTATACCACTTCTGATAAAAGCCCGTCTACCCTCCTCGAGCTAACCGCTTTAAATTCCAGCCTCTCTACTGCTACATGTTCATCGCTTGTTTAGAATTCGCAAGAACGTGTCACGTAAAACCTGATCCAATAAGACGACTCTAAGAAATATACAGCAGTTCTGGGATCCAGCTTGCTGCCTGAATGTAACGTGGAATTGCGGTTTCTCTATTTCTGGGATTCACATCCCTCCCGAATCGTTATGAAGAAGGCAGAAAGAAGGCAGTTTAACGCACACGCTCCACAAATATTTTCATTACAAGTAGTTTTCATTTAACGTACTATGTGGCGAAAAAAATAAAGTAAACATATGGTAAATTTATATTTTCTTTTCGTTTCCTCTCGAAATCACTCTAGGAACAAGTCTGTTACAATCCGTTGAACACTAGGTGTGTTTAGTCATGAGGCAGAATGCATAACTATGAGCATAACTCTCATTAGGGAGGTCACGAATTCATTCCTGGTCGAAGATACTGGAGTTACACGCAAATGATGGCGCAGTTCCTTGAATATGTCATTAATTTAAGACCGCCACTGTTTAAAATTTTAGGAATGTACCACTGCTTTCTCACATCCATGGTCTTCATCCAGTACAACCGTAAAAAGAAATGAGTATACATTCAAACAAAATGCGACATCCTAATTCTTAAGCTCTTGTCACATTCTATTATATTCCTGTTATAGCCTATGACCCTGAAGTGTTTCATTTCATATGTGTTAATATTTCAGGAATATGTACAAAAACTTATAAGCCGATTTTCATTTTGCACAAACGTAGTTTTAGTAAATTTCAAAATAGGAAAGTTTAACTAAATTACATTTTTTATTAATAATTAAAATGCAAACTGTTTTTATATCAATAAGTAGTGAAGAGTTACTATATTAATTTAAAAAAATCTCTGTGAGAACGTTTTTATTATAAAAAAATAAAGCTGTAGAAAATTCATTAAAATAGCGATAATATTTTTAAAGATTACAAAAAAGTGAATTACTAGCGACGAGCAACGATCTCGTTGCAGAACTCAAGGACGCGATGGCCCCGCCAGTGGAAATGATAACTTCGTTGCGCAAAAATAATTAAGAATATTATATTTACTCTGCCGACGTTATAGAAAAGTGTGGGTTCGATTCTCCGCAGTAGGTCGTCTTCTGCGTTATATTACAGATCATCACGAAATTAAAATATAATAATAACAGTTTTGTTATACATTAATAATAACTCAACTGGTTTCATAAAAAAAATCTCAGTGTTTCTAGAGTTACTTTACTAAACATTTCACTACAAAAATGCTCTGCTATTGGAATTGCTAGGTATATTGTTTATACAGCTACAAATAAAATTAAAGACAAGACCACACGACATACATATCTAGTAATTTATATGTTTATAATTCTTCAAAGAAACACCCACCCATCTGACTGCTGTTTCTATACTAACAGTCTTGTAACGTTATGGACGCAGAAAATTTGTCCCTACAGCTACATTTTATCCTCGATGTGGGACGGAACAGCTCTCCTTGAACGTAGGGGATTAAATGTATGACGTCAGTCCTGTTTCTTAAGACGTCTGGTACGACTGAGTCAAAGACCGGTCGTCGGCTGCTGGCGTAATTGTTCATGCTCATCTGGAGATACCAATGAAGTGAGGTTTTCACTTGCGCGTTCGGTAAGAGTTAAACAACTTGCAACGCCATGCTAAAAACGATAAAATAATATTAAAAATGGTTTCACAAATTTTAATAAGCTAGCAGGGCCGCGGCAGCTGAGCGGTTAGACTGCTCGCCTCCCACCTAGGCGAACCGGGTTCACTCCTGGATTTTCGCATTGTGCCGGAGGATGCCGCTGGTCGGTGGGTTTTCTCAGGGATCTCCCGTTTCCCCCGCCCTTGTATTTCGGCGCTGCTCCATTATCACCTCATTTCACCTTCATCGGCTCGTTGTTAAGAGTCTCCCAAATCTCTGAACTCTTAACAACAACTAATAAGCTTAGATAGTTTTTCTTCAGCATTCGAGCTTAATGTAAAATCGGTTAAGTAAGTAATAATAGCGACAGCAGTCACTGGTCTACAGCCAAACGAACACAAATGAATATACGTTTCTAAAACAGGAGTTGCGGAGAGGTATTGCAAATACTCCAAACTGGAGAGACTGTCTCAAGTGACCTCGAAAGACTGGCCAAGTCCACAGATAAAAATGCAAAATACAGGTGCGTCAGTTGTACCAATAGCTCATAAAACCAGCTCGCAATGCGCAAGCATCAAGAGACGCGGCGGTGTGGAGGTTACGAGTTCGACTCTCAAGTCTTGGGGCTCTTGCTTCTATCCCAGACCTTGGTGGGTTGGGAGGAAGATTTTAATGCGGCGAGACGTGACGAGTATTGGCGGGCACTGTCGATGTGTATGTACTGTGAGTGGGGTTTTCTCGGGGTACTTCTAATTTCCTCCCCCATTATAATTCAGATGACGCTGCTCTCCCACCTCACCACATTACACGAGTTCTCAAGACTGGCCGCGAACGACATGTCATCCATGTCAACCCTGCTTCAAGTGAACAACAACTTGCCAGTGAATTTTTTTCGTACACGCGTTGTGTTTTTTTCTCAGTTAATATCAATAAGGCGGATTACACACCGCGAACAACGAAACTCAACAGGACTGCACGAGTGGCGCCACTCATGGCTGAGTATCGTGGCCCAAGGCAACGTCACAGTGATGGAAACATCGGAGCGCTTATGGCTCTCGAGGCAATAGAAGATATGTAAGGTGCATATACCAGTTGTGCAGTAACTATTATACGTGTTCCAACACTGGACTGAAATTTTTTGCCAGTAGCATTATCAAAACAAACGTATAGATAAAATTTTAAGTTAGAAAATCGTTTATGTAATTAGGTGCTGTGAAACCTTTTAAATCTTCTTCTCATCCAGTTTTCATGCAACTAGAATATACTTAAAATAAATAAATAGTTTATTCACATTATAGCGTATGTTGGAAAGCAAGACGTAAACAATCACGTTTATCAATGCCGACCATGTGCTATTGTCGATGGGAAATTCATTTTAAGGGGCACATGCCCATAAGACGAAAATAATAGGCCTACCGCATCTATGTTCTAGGCACGATGATACTACTTCCGCAGTGCATGTGGAGCCAGACCCACTAACACTTGAAAAATCCGAGGGTCGATTGCCGGAATTCCCGGTTAGAAACACAACAAAGACATCAAATGTAACCATCTTCTGGCTACTTTCTACTGTCCAGTTACTTCTGGTGGTGAATAAAGGATTAGCACACACACGCACACAGGCGCAAAGTAAAGAATGCCGGCAGGGAGTGGGTCGTTTTTTTCCAGCCGGCAGAGGCGCAACCTTCCCTGGGTTGATATGACATTTTACACATATTTATGTAACCTACATGAAAATAAATGTTGCATTTGTACATAACCGGACGCACAGGCATACAACATGCATTGAGAGAGAGAGAGAGAGAGAGAGAGAGAGAGTATTTTAATCGAACCTTTATACGCTCGCAGGAAGCTTTAGACCTCCACGCCTTCTCCATCCATTGTGGAAAAAGTTGGCACATTTGCTAGCGCATAAACGAATGCAAATTAATTTCAACATCATTATTGAGGCAGCGATTTTACTACTGCTCAGAAAAAGAAAATAACATTTTCTGATGAGCAACGGAAAAGGGAGAAACTGGCTTTGAAACGCAAGGCCGACAAGATGGTTATACTAGTTCCCTGAGAAGGAAACTTGCATTTAAAATGCACGTAAAGCTGATAATTTACTGAGCACGTGCTCAAGAAAGTGACGCGGAATAGTTCTCAATGACAACACTAAATACATCGTCCACGAAGAATAATTTCACATATTTTTCGACGGCACACTCGCTGTCACTCCTATTGTGAACTGATACGTGGAAGATTGTTGTTGCTTTTACTTAGGTTTTACATCGCATGGCCAAGATAAATTATTGGATCCTGTTCCGAGCCAGTAGCAATTACAGAGTTTAAGATGAAATGCACGAAATCATTACTGGCATCAGCAGGGAGAGAGAGAGACTGCCTCCGGAGTAGGTTTAGGAAGTTTCCCATGGTTGTACAGCTGTGGCGCCAAGTAAGAATGCATGGGTCCCGTCGCTATTCCGTACCGGTCTCGGGTTACAGTCCCTCTCCAGTGATATCTGAAAATAGTTCACATATAAACAAAATGATACGATAAGATAAACAAGTTCATATTATACAGCAAATACATTCATATGGGGTTACTTACATCTGAAGCTGGACAAGAAGTGTTTCTCAGGGTCAAACATGCTATGAAAAGCCAAGAGTGACGCGAGTCCTCGCCGACTTCGAGGTGATAAACACAGCTCCCTCGTTGATATCAAGAAATTACCTAAATACTGCCATCTGTAAGATTTATACTTCTACAAAATAAGAGAAAATAAAAAGGTATTAATTATAAATTGTTTAACTTGATGATACAGAGAGTCCCAGATCGGGAAGGCGGCAATACGTCACACGGCATATACCGGAATGCTAAAAGACTGTACTGCGAACCATGTGACGTCTCATTCTAAACTGCTTCGCCGGCCACTGGGCGCGAATCGTCACCGGTCCAGCTTCCTCACAATAAGATCATGGCGCCTTTTAACAAGCACGGCCACAAAGGCCATTTTTTTTTATTAATGGAGCATAAAACAGCACTGCAAGGCGACGTTATCATTTAATAATTACTCCATCTGCGTTTGCAGTAGTCTATATTTATCACTCACTTGACAGCAGTCTGCAGGGTCCGCTCCGAAGGGACCTACGTACCTGAGTGTCACATTAATACATTAGAATTGCAGAACGACCAATGGACAACTAATAGCGCCTGCCAAACTAAGTTTTATTTTGACTCCAACAAGTTCGCCTGTTCAAAAAAATTTTATACGTGGGTTGGATATATTTTTATTGTAGGGACACCAGATTTTCGCGATAAGATTTACGCGCAGGTTAAATTTCACTCCGTACGTGCGCGCCTGTAAACTTTCCTTCGTTTACTGCCCACGTCTTTTCCAGAAGACATTACTTTTCTCCGGGCCAGTCGAAATAACGTTACTCTGACAATGATCGGCTGTGATTTGCGGTTAGACAACTAAAACATCCGATCACCGAAAGGATTTCAGATGAAGTGTTTACAAATGTAACTATTCGTGAAATATTTTAGCGAAAATATGGCGTACCTGTTTACTGAGTTTTTTTAACGACACTGATTTAATTCGGGAAAGCTAGTAGAGGGACTGATCACATCTCAAAACGGTACACAGATATCCATAACTTGTACTGGAGTCTAACCCGTAACCTAGCGAATCAAGGGTGAAGAGTCTTTGAGCACTATGGCATAGAGGTCGCCCAGAGAAGAGCTGTTGTTTACGCAGGAAAAAATAATATAGATATGTGTAGTTTTCTGCTGTCTCAAACGGGTCCATTCCTATTTTAGCCAACCATAAAAAAGTACTTTTCGCTTGTTAAAACTGAAACCTCCAAAACGTAGTCCATGGCGTTTCGCTTTCTTTTGAAAATTTAAATACATAACGAAGCCTTCTCATCTCAAAAAAGGGTTATGTGCGACGGTTCTGTATACTAATGAGTAATCTGCATATTTGTACATGAGTAATGAGTAATTTGCATATTTCTCTGGCTAAAAGGAAACATTGAATAGTTTTATTTCAATATACTATGGCTCCAAGTGGGTAAGTTTAACCAAATGTTTTAAGAAGGAAGAGAGATTAGGTGCGATTTTTACGTTTTGCTACGTGTATTTAAAGTGATTTAATAGTATGGGAGAGTAATTATTGAAATAATAAAACTAAGAGACTACCTGGCCCGTGCATCTACTGCAGTATGCGCATATGCACTGCCGTGATAATAATTAGGGACCATATGATGAGTTCAGGTTGTGGTTTGCTCGTATGCTGGCTAGACTTCACACTGCTGTATATATATTTCACGGGCATGGTTGCAAAATTGTTCAGTAGCACGCCCCAGAGGACAAGGAGCGAATAATAAACATGTAACCGACACACCTGCGGTGGAGTCGAAGGGACATAGTTTATAACATAAGTG
The DNA here is from genome assembly GCA_002778355.1 of Clitarchus hookeri. Classification (NCBI taxonomy): domain Eukaryota; kingdom Metazoa; phylum Arthropoda; class Insecta; order Phasmatodea; family Phasmatidae; genus Clitarchus; species Clitarchus hookeri. Next base: position 457,512 of record NQII01001115.1, on the reverse strand, counting down.
ACAGTTAAAAATAATGACCGCTTTCCAATGAGTGAACGGTTAGGAATTCAAATGTGTTTGTGAAACATAACCAGGATACTAAAGTCTCTAACAATAGTATTATTATAATTTTTGAAAGCCTCTGGGCATATTGAGGTTCTATAAGAATTTAAGGACATCATTAAATTAAAGATTCAATAATAATTTCTTAATTTATTTATAAGCAATCCACAAAATAAATATTTAAAACTTAATATTTTTACGTTGAAGGCTATCACTTGTTATGTACAGTTAATACTTACATAATTGTCCGTCACCCAACATAAATCGATACAATTAAATAGTTAAAATCACTCTCTATTAACAGTTTAATAACTGCATTTTTTATTGTTGTATGTTGTAAGGTAATTTATTGATGGTAAATTTATCTTGAATTACTGTTTAAAATAAAACTTAATTTTACCACGACTAGTTAATATGTTACGCTAAGGATTTCTGGGCCGAAATCCCACGGGTCCGGTAAATTACAAATGAACCATGAGCCAGAGAGTGCAATCAAAGAAAATTTCTAGTAATGTAGTATATAATTAATTGTATTCTTGCTTATAACAAATTGCATGGAGCAGTAATTAATATTACTGTATGAATGCCTGAGGGGCGTATCTGAGTTCGTGAGGGATGGAGGTCTTAATAAAAACAAAATAACTAAATTTGATTATTAATTTATGAGCACAGCTATTATTTATAGCTTTAAATTATGTCTCCACTATTTTTCTTTTTATTTCACAGTGAGCGCAATATTTAATGTATATTTCAACTCTAATTGCCGTCCTTCTTTATGTGTTTGTATGGTTATTGTCAATTAACTCATACTCATCATTAACAAACGTTCAGTCAATATGTTGCCATCATTTGTAATGTCTTTCACTCATGCATCAAGTCCAATAGTCCAGTCTGCAGTCGTTCTCTTCTCGCTAGTCGTCTAACGCTGAAACTCATCCATTTGCCAACTACTACTCCTCTCGGAAACCCGATGCGCTTTTTATAGCTGCTGGCCTTGACCTGGAAGGTTCGCCGCACCCCGAGTCTAGCCGAGATAAACGAGGTCAGTAATCCAGAGCATTCTCCAGATGTCTCAAAGACACCCTGTACCCAAAGTCGGAAGTGGCACGCACCCTGTTAGGCATATCAGACATGCTTTGTAAACATTCCTTTGTGGAAAAGCCGCTGCGTCTCCGGTTGTAACTGATAGCGAGCGTCCATAAATCATCTAACTACTCTGCCCTTCACTTCCACTCGCACGCGCGGTACACAACAGCGAGCGCGTAACAACATGCTATCTTCTTATCCCGCATATTTATTGCCACTTACTTTAACCAAGCAACGTACTTCCCAAAAGACAAAACTTTTTTTTAAATAAAACTTATGTAAATACTATATTTATTGTAAGGGGCACATGCGCATAAGACAAAAATAATAGGCGAGTGAAGCCTAGCCTTGGTCGGTTTACAAACCAAATAAACGCTTATATAAAAGTGAATCGAATAGTAGGTTAACACTGATAAGAAATAACGCCACCATGTGCGAATTACTATTAAAAACTATGTATTTGATCTCTGACAGTTCCAGTATTTACAATAAAGTCTGTATCACTCGCCCATTCAGGCCCACCTTGTTTCAGTTCAGTTATCGCCGGTATTTCCCGTCCGGAACGTTCTGGAGCGCCCCGAACGCTCCACTCGTCGGATAACTCACCCTCCACAGCACTAGTGCACTCTCGTTTGTAGTCGCCGCACACACACACTCGTCCGTCACAGTCTTTCACACCCTTGTTCGCTACCGTTCTTTTTCTCCGAAGTTCCTTGATACCTAGATCTTCGTTAGACACTTGCATTCAAACCATGTGGCTATCAGACTGCAGACCTTCCGGCTGCGGCAGTATTTATATTGTAAGTGCCCAGACCCAGAACCTTCTTCAAACCTTGGGGAACGCCGAGGGAGGTGTTGGCTGAAAGGTTCTTGCACATGCTCTCAAGTCATCGACGCTTCCAGCAAGGATGGNAGCGGCTGGGTCCGCTTAGGGAAGAGTTAAGTCGTGGTAAGTCAACCCCCCACCATGCCCATACTGGCCGCATGTAACGGTATAGAATGTATGAAAGTGGTACTTCCGATCTTAGGTTTTTAAAAAATTGAATTTTACCATCGAAAAAGTACAAGACAAAAGACCAATAACGAAGACGGAACTTTCTTGTTGAATTCAGAAAGCATTGCTGAATTTTGCAACGAAACTACGGGATTTTGCCACTTGACCCCGTGTACTGGAAGATAGGTTTTTCCCATCACGTATCGAGCACAATTATGTGAAAGTGCATATATAAAGCTCTGAACAAACGTAATATTCGTTATCTCCAGTTCATGGCTGGTGAAAATGTACACCGGTCGAAAATTTACCCTCTGAGGGGTTATCGCAATGACGTTTTCCCTCAAATAATATATGCTAAAAAAACGTATTATAAATCACGAAGGTTGTGAACCTGACGTATATTGACCTAAATGTGTTTCCTCTCTTCTGTGAACTGTAACAGCCAGCGCCGTTATCCCTTCGGCATTTTTCTAGGAGACCAATCAGTAAACAAGACTNCTCTTCTGTGAACTGTAACAGCCAGCGCCGTTATCCCTTCGGCATTTTTCTAGGAGACCAATCAGTAAACAAGACTTCCACAATGGTCGGCCAGCTGAGTTTCGTGGAAGATAAAACGTCAAACAAAGGAACAACGTACGTGTAACAGTATAAATGTTGTCTTTCTGAACGCTGTAAGGTGATGTAATTATTTCCACGACCCTGGCCTACCACGAATCCGTCCACCTTTTGAATGACTTCAAAGTANCTCTTCTGTGAACTGTAACAGCCAGCGCCGTTATCCCTTCGGCATTTTTCTAGGAGACCAATCAGTAAACAAGACTGCCACAATGGTCGGCCAGCTGAGTTTCGTGGAAGATAAAACGTCAAACAAAGGAACAACGTACGTGTAACAGTATAAATGTTGTCTTTCTGAACACTGTAAGGTGATGTAATTATTTCCACGACCCTGGCCTACCACGAATCCGTCCACCTTTTGAATGACTTCAAAGTANACTGTAAGGTGATGTAATTATTTCCACGACCCTGGCCTACCACGAATCCGTCCACCTTTTGAATGACTTCAAAGTACCAAAGATTTCCGCGCACGAGTTTCGTGACGTCACATGCCGGGAGACTAAGAATCGACAATACGATGACATGTATTATCGATGTATCTGTGCGTGCACGATCAAGTACGTAACATTCAGGCCGAGCGAAGTGACACAGTGGTAAACCACTGAACTCGCATTCAGGAGGGCACGGGTTCGATTCCGATCCAGTGTTCCTGATTTCGGTTCTCCATGGTTTCCCAAAATCACTTACGGCGTATGCGGAGATGATTAATTTATTCACGCCATGACCGATTCATTCTTCATTCCTGTTTTTCTAAGCTAGAAATTTAATCATAAAGTGCACTATATGACCACAAGGTAGATAAGTACACAGAGATGAAATGCCGTGTCGGTTTCATTGATATGGGCGTGCTCTGACTGGTTGCGCGAGGCTCTGGGTACGGGCCTAGTGTCTGATTGGCTCCTGCATGCTGCGAAAGGTTCCCTACTGGCTGCTTAGTAGGTTACCAGGCACTGATTGACGAACGGCGTTCAACGTATTGCTGGCAAGTGACGCCATCTTTTCTGGCGTGTGCGGCTGGAGTTCGCGTGTAAGCGGATCTTTCACCTCTGTATTCGTAGGTACTCGGTGAATAGCCACCAGATGCCTGAGTGGATGTTGCTTGGTCGCAAGGCGTGCTAGCGTTTGCGTACATCTGTACCGGTTCGTTTACTGTAGCTATTACTTGCAAACTCGAGGCACACCTCGCTAAGGAAATTAACACGACCTTGATACATGTGTAAAATAGCCAAATGGTTAATCTTTTCGTGGCTTAAGATAGAGCGTATAAAATTCTCTAGTCTTTCCATAACAAATTATGCGTCCATTTACTCCCCGTTTAAAATGACGTGGCACCCTCTACAAAATTTGGAGGGGAGGCAGCGTACACCCTGCCTCACCTTGATACGTCACTGGATTCGCTCTTTAACAAACAACAGCACGCCTTGTATGCAACGAAGCACCAGCCATCACTGGTTTAAATTCGAACTCGCCACCAAACCGCGCAGACACACAATGCTCAACTCTCATGTGGAATTCTAACTTACTGGTCTGCAGAAATAGACAGTGCGGAAAAACAACCGCCAGGAGCACACAATCTAATACAGCGTAATCTAAGGTTCGAATGTGGGCCAAGGTGACGACCCCACTCAGTTGATCGAAGGTCGAAATGGACGAACAAGGAGAGTACACGCTGACCGCAGCGGTTGAAGTAGTAGCGCGTCCAACTGCGGTATGAAGTCTCTGGATTTGAGTCCCAGTTAAGGGGCCCACCTACTTGGTGCTTGAACTGCGTTGCAGGGTGTTTGAAATACGAGTTTCTCCTCGAAACTATTAAACGTGCGTCTAATGTGCTGATCTGCGAAAATAACACACACTTCAAACAAGGCCTGTCAAGTGCTTTCAAGACGTCACGCATACTAGAAACAACATTCCACAGACCCAATTTTAGCTAAAAAAAAAANGCCTGTCAAGTGCTTTCAAGACGTCACGCATACTAGAAACAACATTCCACAGACCCAATTTTAGCTAAAAAAAAAACTGTGTATCTCAAAATATACGCGTCAGATACGTATAAAAGTATTTAAGGGCCCTTTAACTTCGCTNTAAAAAAAAAACTGTGTATCTCAAAATATACGCGTCAGATACGTATAAAAGTATTTAAGGGCCCTTTAACTTCGCTACGAACTTTTTACCAATAAACGTATATTAATTTTAATTTATTTGTAAGATTGAGTGCGTGGGTATTCAGTGTCCTTTTACGGCGCATGAGACTGGCTAAGATGTAGAGTCACGAGTATTCTGCGAATTGATTCGGCTGCAAGCTGGTCTTCGCGGTCGTTCAAATCCCGCTAATAGACAAAAATTTTAAATTGTTTTATAGTAATTTTTATACACAGTGAAACACCCACATAACGAAAGTAAAACGGTTTCTTGTTCCCCCTTTTTATAAATAGCAGATTTAAAAAAAAACTTGCAAGTTTATGGACAAGTTTCGTGAATTCACGGAGATTTATGTACAATTTATGGAGAGAACGTTATTGAAAAAACGAACAGTCCGTAATTTCACGCAGATGTCTGATTAATTTGTAACCAGTACTTTTCGTAATTTTACAGACATTTTTTCTAACAGTGCACTGGTTACAAAATTTTTGCTGTCCCTGCACTCTAGTGGCTCAACGTGACAGGCGATCAAATATAATAAACCATTAAAGAGCTTCGTAAATTTCATTTTTCTTTTTAAAACATTGAGGCATGTGGGAAAAAAAGTTTTTATAGGTACTATACACTGGATGTCTGCCAATTTAAATTCAACTATGTGTACGCTTTTTTATTTTATTTTTATCATTTACTTGGCAAACACAATGCATAATACTTTAAACCATTGTCTAAATTGGTAAATACATAATTAAAAGAAAAATATTACACAAATTTCCTGAAATAATAATAATAATAAAATATATAACCGGACTAGTGCCACATTTTATAGACACGATTGAATGATTTCAACAACAATAAACGGTCCAGAGAGATTTTAAACAAATGACGGATATGTGTGCGCGCACACAGGGAAATGCTCTGACATTCGCTTCGAACAGGGATGAAAAACCCACCCCGACAGAAGTCAATGAAAATAAGCGTCCATGCGTCATGAATGTGTATTTTCCTCACTCGGTCAAAACCAAGAGAGAACGCAGTATGAAATAGCTCGCATAAATACACCAGCGGTGCAATAAATGTGCATAACGAACACATAATAACATAAGTTAAAGCTTCTTTAGTAGTTACAAATAGTACGTCCGAGCACACATGGCATCTAGCAGCAGATGTGTGGATCAGCCGCCATCTTGGATCCGAAATTTTGGATGACATTGGCATTGACTTCTATCCACCAGGTATTTCATACTCTGTCATTCCATGCTGTCATCTTGTTTCAAGAATGTTCCAGTTCATGCTCTGGAGTTCCACTTCATGGTCTATACTTTCATGCCACCATATTGTGACTAGAATTTTCCAGTTCATGCTCTGTCATTCCATGCTACCACTTTGTTTCAAGAATGTTTCAGATCATGCTCTGTCATTCCTCCCCAACATCTTGTTTCTAGACATGACATGGGTGCCAGTACAGGTTTAAAAGATGTATATATAATATATATATGGAAACTATTATTTTCCCTAATGTTGTAGACATGGGTATGTCTAAATGAGAGTTATGTGTTAGTTGTGTTAACTCATACAGCAGACAAGTTGACAAGGCACTGAAAATAACTTGTTATTGTTTTTTATAATTATATCCTGTGCTCTAAATTGTTTATTAAAATATATTATAAACAGTATAGTCATGTGTATTCGAGATGTAATGAAATATATAATAAGTGTGAGATGACATCTCATGTCAGGAAAGATGGTTCACTAATAACATGGATCATATCAGCAATGAGATGTTTCTTATGCATAACCACACGAAGTACACGTTTATTTTAGTAGCTACAATCATTGTACGTATAAATAATAATAAGTAAACAAGTTTTTTCTCTGTAGGATAGCAAATTATACATCAGTAGAGTGCTTTCCACACATTAAAAGTGCAAGCCTACGCCATGTGGCGAGCAATACCGCTAGCTTTCAGTATTTCAGTCTCAACATCACATTCCAATGACACATTTACAACAGCCAGGAAGTCGGAGCAGGTACTTGCCTACAAACTGCAGTGATCAAGACTGACTTTATATATTTTTTATAAACATACCAAATACTTCTAATTTTTTTTCATTTAGAGTACACAAATGAGAAATAGTATGGGATATTTATTTTTCAAGCACTTGTAAAACAGTTTCCATTATACCTGTACATAAGAATAATTGTCAGTAAATATGTTATTCATGAGTTTCGTATGTTTGGACCCAAAGAGCCACTCAATCATAGGCAGGAACGGCAGGTCTTTGTGGTGTGCATGGAGTTCTGATGGATACTCTACATTTACCTCCAGTGTGCAGCCCACATTGCTGTTGTCAGGGACATTGCCCAACCATATAAATTATTGGCATCTACATAATGGAGGCAGTCTAGTGACTTGCTGACATCATATGTGGCAGGCACATCCTTATTGTTTGCCACACAATAATGATTGATGCACTGAGCTATCCCTCCAGCCTCGATAATAATATGTATATCGTAGTCACAAAAAAGCTCGAGTTCCAGCGTGTCTTCTTAACAATCGCATCGAAAAATAAACCGGGGAACTCACGTACCAGATGCAATCTAGGCCATGTCTTCAGACATAGCCCCCGGATATTCTCGAATACATCACAAAGTAGCAACCCATCTGTCATAAGGTAGACATCACTGTACTCACCATGTGCATACCAACCAAACTTCTCGCGGACATTTTGTGCATGTTAATAATCATGAAAGGTAATGTTACAGTTTGTGAACCAGCTGTAGAAAAGCCTCAATGGACGGGAGCTGTGTCTCCTTTACTTTCTCTAAACTGTCCACGTAGTCAAATGGAAAAACTCCTTTTATACTTACCAACTCGAGCTTATCTTGATTAAAAAATCTTGCAGTGTCCTTAAATTCGGATGGTGGCACGTACTGTACTACGAGGTGTGAGGCTGGCAGACATGAATCTAAATGTATAGAAAAACTGAATATTAAAATTGTCACCCAAACTTTTGCTGAATGTAATAAGTTTCTCTTCGGTGTGCTACACTGGAAGCTAGTGTATCGTGTTTTGTGAAATCAATGCTTGCTCTGCAAATAATTTCACTCTTCAAAGTATTGGGGTTGCCTCGAAGAAGCAGCGTTACATCAGGCTGTAGCGAGAATTTTAGGAATTTAGCAATGTCTTCAATTTCGTAGGAACCGATTGGTAAACAAACTTCGTCTGAAGCTCCGTTGTCTGCTCGAACATAACAGAACACACGCGCGGAGAGTCCACATTTGGGACTGAAAAATATGTCTGGAAATCGGTTAGTGCCAGAGACCCGAAACCGTCTAATTTAAGTGCATGGAAATGCGTGGAACGAAGCTCCGAGCTCTTGTCCAACAAGACCAGAGTTAAAGACATGACTGATGGAAGGATACTATTTGCATGCCTTTAAAATAAATCACAATTTTCGCTTAAGAGGCGAATGCACGCGTGTCCACAATTCCACTCGCTTGCCAGCTGCTTGGTATTGTAACTATATTTCAGTTTCACACTGTGCAAATACTCTCTCAACTCAAGTGGTGGTCCTAAGTTTCCAAAGCTATCGAAATAATCGGCTCTGTTTCCACTTTTTTGTATGCAACCCAGTGCGAGATTGGACCTCTGATATTATCTCAATTTACGACTGCCGACTCATTATACTTAGGTTTCTGTGGCAGTCCATCACGCATGTACACATCGCGAAAATTTGGTATTATTAACTTGCATGCAATTTTTTTTATATCTATGTTTATAAGGGGCTTCCTGTTGTGCCGAATTGCTTCGGGCAACTGCTTACCTTGTTCTTTAGCACTGTTTACTGCCCTGGCTATACCGCTAACACCTCAGATGAGACCTCCAAGAGTGCCCAGTGGAGGCTGAATAAATAGTATAAATACTCCTTTTTTCTTCCTCCCATTGCATGCTTTTTTACATGCTCTCCTTTTATTTTTCTTCTGCTTGAATTGCATGCTCCTAACTCGCTTGACTTTAGTTTTCATTATTTTGGAAACATCCCAAGCAGCTGGACGTTCACGATACTTGGACTGAGTGGATTTTGTAATCTTCTTGGCTTTGTCGGCGAGAACAGCATCGACAGTGTGTCTTTTGCTCAAGTTGTTACTGCTCGAATAAGTAACATTGTGGTATTTACATGCCTTGTCCAGAGCGTTAATACATCTGTCACCATGCACAAGCTTTTTGCAAGCTTCATGCCCAGCCTGCAGTACTCATAACATGGAATGTGCAGCTCGAATGGAAGCTTGTTTATAAGCGAATTCACAAGTCCATNATGTGCAGCTCGAATGGAAGCTTGTTTATAAGCGAATTCACAAGTCCATGTCCCATTTTGGTCTTGCCCCTACGAGGCATTACAACAGACAGACCACCAACACAATAAGACAGCTCCTTTATAAAATTTTTTTTGGAGTGTCCAATTACTTCCCCAGACTTTGTGATGGCATCTCACTTCCCCTGACATTAATATGGTCACTGCATAAGTACCAACACTTTTGAATGTATTCTATTTCAGTCGAATGGAGATTGTCAAGCAGGACACTAGTATCACACTGCACATCACTGCTGAGGATGAAGCTACTTCCCACTAATCAAGTCATGGTTCTCTATTTCCAAATAATATACTTTGTCCTATTTGTGAACCATCTAATTGTGGCAAAACATTCGTGCTTCTGAGTTTACTGGAAGATATCAATGGTCTTCGGTTCGAGAATGTGTACCTATACTCAAAATCGCTTCGACAACGAAAGTACAAACGACCTGCTCGGATGCTAGAAGCTGAAGATGATCTACAGTATTTTTATACAGTAATAAAGAGGATGTGATTCCTTCTGATAAGGCTAAACCAAACTCTGTGTTTGTTTACGATGATGTGGTATGTGAGAAGCAGACCTGTATGCAGGAATATTTCAGTATGGGCAGGATAGTATTTACTAACCTCTCTGTGCAGCGATATTCAACTGATCTGGTCTCTGTGTGGTAGTCTTCTGACTGTCGCNTTTATACAGTAATAAAGAGGATGTGATTCCTTCTGATAAGGCTAAACCAAACTCTGTGTTTGTTTACGATGATGTGGCATGTGAGAAGCAGACCTGTATGCAGGAATATTTCAGTATGGGCACGATAGTATTTACTAACCTCTCTGTGCAGCGATATTCAACTGATCTGGTCTCTGTGCGGTAGTCTTCTGACTGATTNGCAGGATAGTATTTACTAACCTCTCTGTGCAGCGATATTCAACTGATCTGGTCTCTGTGTGGTAGTCTTCTGACTGTCGCCCCACCCTCCCCGCAAAGAGGCTTATATTCTTTCTAGCCTACCTCCGTAAATGTTTGCATGTGTCTCTCTTGATGGGGGAGGGGGTGGGTGGTGTCCTTTCAAAGCTTGTCAGCTTATTCCTCCACGGTGCATGTCCACATTGTCCTGTGGTTAGCTAGGGGGAGGGGTGTTCTCGGCACCACTTTCCAGCTTGTCAGCTATTTCTTCCGTAGTGCGTGTTTTCCGACTTCAGGCAAACTACGCCTATCTATATTGTGATGTCTCGGCGCTTACAAATTTTACTTGGTTTGCTAGAGGGAGGGGGGAAGGTGGGCAGGAAGGACTATGCAGCAGTGACACGTGTAATGGCCTGCACGCACATCTTCCTTGGCTTGACCTTTCTCTGCTGTGATCTTCTACACATGTCTCTCTACACTGGTTTAAGCTGGCGGGGGGGGGGACAGTGCCGCTCTAAATAATACTCTAAATTACGCCATGTGTCAACTGTCCTTTGTACATTTCTGAATCTAAGCGTGATCCAAATGTAACTTCAACGATAGCAATAAAACGATCTAGATATGCATTTATTATTGCTTACAGTCCAGTGGCGATTGGTGTTTGGTTGCAAGCAGTGATGGCATTTGCTCATACAACTGTACGCCCGTTATGCACGATTTAATAACTGACAACCTTTGTTTATCTGTATAGTACAGTCAAATAAGGTGAAAAAAAAGGGTAAACCTCGGAATAAAAGGTATAAAGTTGAAAATTTGCATATATATTTGTTTTGGTATTATAAAAGATAGCTTAAAAGTCTCATAGAATCTCGTGTCCACATGTCAAGATATTCAAGGTCAAATATCGCGAAAACCGGTTTTTTTTGTAAATATCTTGTTTCCTATACAGTTGACATAATGTTATCCTATATACGGATAGGCGCTTCCCACTTTTCGCGCTCTATCTCGAGAACGGTTAATTATATGACATATCGCATAAGACCGCATTCGTAGAGAATTTTATGCTCACAAGTTTTGTAATAACTTAAAGCATCATTTGAAGCATAGGAAACAAGATATTTACAAAAAAAAAACTATTTTCGCGACTTTTGACCTTGAATATCTTGACACGCGGACACGAGATTTTGTGAGACTTTTCACCTAACCTTTAGAATTTCAAAACAAAGATGTATGCAAATTTTCAGCTTTCTAACTTTTATTCCGAGGTTGAGTCCCAATTTGACTGGATTAGTAGTGTTTCAGTGCAGTTGGCACGCACACTGTTACGAGCGCCATGTCCGCTGACGATATCGCAGCGCTGGTAATACGGATTGAACTCGACAACAGTGGTTGCAGATTCGTTAGGAAAAAAAACCACCAAGTTCCATTAAAATGGCCATTGATATGATGGTGCAATTTCTCATATAATAAGATATGGTTAGATGGGGTACATCGCACTGAGAGAAATATATACACGTATCAAAAATATCGCAAGCCCTGTGATGACAAAAGCTGGTTACAAGGTCCGGCAAATGTACTCCACGTAAAAGAGTCTTTCGTGGTTGCGACATCTGTTTGGCTTGTGTGGGGAGAAAGCCGGTGCTTGGTTGCGAGCAATGATGATGGTTGCTCGCAACCTTACGTCCGTGATGCACGCTACAGTACCTACAACCTACATTTATCAGTGTTTCAAAACAATTCTAAAGCACCAAACGCACCTCACAACCCCACACTGGCCGGAAAATGGTATCACCGCACTATTAGAAAAAAATGTAAACATGAAATTTACGTAGAATGATGAATGTTCCCCTCTTAGTTTCTAGTCATGGTAGAGTGCTTGCAAGTTTTTAGGTTTACAAACAGGGGTAAGAAAAAACATTTTTATTTTCGAAATGTATTTCACTGCGTATAACACAGAAATTAAATAAAAGATTAAACCTTTTGCCTTGTAGTGGGATTTGAAAACGAATCGAAAAATTAAAACTTAATAACTCGAACCACTCAACTACCACACCTTTACACGAAGTATTTCGTAAATATGGATTTTACATGAAAGTGACGAACGCGCCTATCTAAGTTTCAAGTCGTGCTAGCTCGCTTGCTATTTAGTTTTATTTGTAGTTTATAAAACGAAGTTACGTAAAAATAGTTGTATTTTCATTAGGTGCGTGTTTCACTGTGTATACAAAAATGTTTGTCTTGTAGCGGAATTTGAACAAGAATCAACGAATTGGCAGTCCATGAGTGGTCCGCCACTCACCTGCTAATATTTTACGCGAAGTAGTATTGCGAATACGGGATGTTATGCACTTAAGGTATCATCGGGATTTGTTCGTGTCTCAAAATCGTAGCCATAATAATACGAAGAGCTTCAGTATTTAATATTTACAGAACTCATTTCCGTTATTCGTCATTACGGCGTGCCTTTCCGTAAATTAACTCTAAATCTCCGTAGAAGTTTCCGTAAAACTACAGAAATTTCTAATAATTCATGTGCGCGCCGTGTGAGTTACCGATACCACAACCCCGGTTGAGGTCCTGACTAAGCTGAGAGAACGAGTGAGGAGAAAGAAAAGATCGTATCTTTGGAAGAGTAACTCATGGATTATACATCAAAACAACGCCCTCCTTGAGAAGTTTTCAGTTGACAGGTGCATTCCTATGCTTTATCACCACAAATATTCGCCAAATCTGGCACACTGCGACGTCTACCCGTTCACCAAAGTGCAAAGTGTTTTTGAAAGGGACAGATTTTCAGTCTGTTGAAGAGGTGAAAAGAAAGATGGCAGAGCTGTTGAACAGAGCGACAGCTGATTAGCTGCAGCTCTGCTTTGGACAGTTTAATATAATCATGCAATGTTGTATTGACTTGGGAGGGGAGTGTGTTGACATTATTTTCACACTAAACCACATGTTTTCTAACAAGTCCCAATGTTTAATAGCCACAACTCGTAAAACATAGCAATCCCTGTGATGACGAAAGCTAAGTACAAGATCCGGCAAATATGCTCTGACCTGATGATACTGTTCTACGTAAACGAGTTTTCTGTGACTGTCACAGCTAAGGTGTCAGGCTCGTGTCAACAAGGTCGTACGACATTAGTAAATCAACGCTCGGCGTGAAATTATATGAGAACCGAGAGTACAGAGTGCCTTGTGTCTTCTAACGCATTTAGTTCAGGATGTCCGCCCTGGAATACGAAGTCAAGCTCGTAGGTTACACAAAAAAAAAAAGAATTTGCTCTGTGTCTCAACCGATACAACGTTATCGTTATACACTGCACAGCAATCGATGTTGGGGAACTCTATGCTAGACGAATATTTGGTAACATGGCCCCAATACAAACCACAGGTTGAAAGAGTACCACTTAATGAAAATATTTGGTGCCGAGAAATTTTGTTTCAGGGAGTGTAACAAAGTTTTGTAGAGCCGCAAAAATTTATTATTGAAACACAGACGTTTTCTGNTGTCTTCTAACGCATTTAGTTCAGGATGTCCGCCCTGGAATACGAAGTCAAGCTCGTAGGTTACACAAAAAAAAAAGAATTTGCTCTGTGTCTCAACCGATACAACGTTATCGTTATACACTGCACAGCAATCGATGTTGGGGAACTCTATGCTAGACGAATATTTGGTAACATGGCCCCAATACAAACCACAGGTTGAAAGAGTACCACTTCATGAAAATATTTGGTGCCGAAAAATTTTGTTTCAGGGAGTGTAACAAAGTTTTGTAGAGCCGCAAAAATTTATTATTGAAACACAGACGTTTTCTGANAAATTTTGTTTCAGGGAGTGTAACAAAGTTTTGTAGAGCCGCAAAAATTTATTATTGAAACACAGACGTTTTCTGAAGCCTAATTAGTCCAGTAATGAACTCACGTGTTTTTTTTCGGGTTCTTAGTCACGGCTGTGCGGTTAACTCTTTCATATGTAAGATTACACGGAAATGGAAAGTTTCTAATGCTAGCGGTGACGCCTACCCTCAATTCCATCATCTAACGTCCTTCCCGTTCGGAATGCAAGTTGCCCAAGCGACCGTGCAGACTTCTGAGTCACGAGAGGCATTCTTCGGAAGACCTCGGCCTTTCCAGCGCCGCGAAACGGAAGTCATCGCGCCGCTGGCCCCTGCAGCTGGGAGGTCACGTCGGCGATCTCATCACGTCATCCACCGCCCTCTCTCGCTGCACCACAACACTGTGACGGCGACACGTCAACCAACCCCCACAAGGGGCCGCTCGCGGTGACTGAGCGGTTGAACTACTCGCCTACCAGCAAGACGAACCTGATTTAATCCCCGGTCGGGTCACTCCCAGATTTTCGCAATTGGAAATCATGCCGGACAATGCCGCTGGCCGGCGAGTTTCCTCGGGGAACTCCCGTTTCCCCTGCCCTTGCATTCCGGCGCTGCTCCAGTCTCATCTCATTTCACCCTCATCGGCTCTCAAGACCTCGTTATTAAGAGCCGCCCAAATCTCTCAACTTAACTCAACTCAACNCTCATTTCACCCTCATCGGCTCTCAAGACCTCGTTATTAAGAGCCGCCCAAATCTCTCAACTTAACTCAACTCAACTCAACCAACCCCCACAAAGGTCGAATCATACGGCCCCAATGGCCTTCCAAAATTTATTTCTCGCTAGGNAACTCAACTCAACCAACCCCCACAAAGGTCGAATCATACGGCCCCAATGGCCTTCCAAAATTTATTTCTCGCTAGGAATGCGCTAGACGTAAGCTACCGCTACAAACGTTAACAATATTCCACAAGTTTATGGAAGCCGACATAGAAAAATCACGGAAGAGCAATTCTACATCATTGTTTTTATTAACTATGGGAGTAAATATTTTACCAGAGTGATGTATTTCTGTCGAAATAGTTCTAACGACGTGAATATGTATATGAAGGGCTCGGAAAATCTCGCGAATTAACTTCAGGACAATATAGACGTCAAACACGTGTACACTGAAGCCACCATTGCGATTGAAGTACAGTTAATTAGACATGCCCTGGACAACTCTGAGCCAATATTATACTTGCAAGGAAACAAGTAGCGAATTCCATACCGCCAGGTGTGGATTAACACTGGCCACTCTCTGAGACAGCAGCCAATGAACAAAGACCTGAGGCTCGAGTGTACACGGGACTGTGGAGTCTAGCTTACAGGTCACTGGACTCGCAAATATTTTCCCGTCGTCATGTATATGTTATTGCGGGGCAAGATATTATGTAAAATAAACGCACCAGTGTTAGAAAATAGTTCACATATTTGGAGCTAATTTATGTTCCACGCCCTTTTAAGGGCCATTAGTCTCAGTCATACGACAGCCATGAAGAAATACTGATTATTTCTTGCAGGCGATTATATAAATGATACAAGCAGCAGAAGCCAAACAACAAGTGCTATAAAACTGTAAAATGCAATTTCTTTTTTTGTTTTGTGGAACCGTAAAACATAAAACTAAATCTAAAATACAGACTTCGGCGAAAATTCCAGAAATCCAAGAAGTTAGGGGATGATCCCCTGTAACTACACTCGGTGGCGCTTAGTATATGTGAAACCGCTCCCCCCCCCCTCCCCCCGCCCCCGCGAGTTCATGGTAGGGATACTAAGGCACTGCATTGTCTTTATTTCGATAGCAAGCTAAGTCTTTATTGCTATATGTCACAAAAGCCAAGCTCGCTGAGGGGGTTAATATCAAACAACGAGCTTTCTGTGTTCGAAACCACGTAAGACTGGTCGTTCATAGAGACGCCCGATTTTCGTGAAAATATATCATGTCTCACAAACTTTAGCTCAGATCCACTATCGCGAATGGACAGTTTTAACTGCTACACGTCTTTGATGTCTGCCCACAATTCACAGATGTTAAATACCAGAGTGACACAATTCTAAATTGCCAGTCAAATACCAAAATATCTTCTCACAAGGACACGAGGTCAATAACCAAAATAGAACTGTAGATGTGCACTTCGGATATTTAAGTCTAGCCTGCGAAGACATATTTTCGTGAAAATCATGTGTCCTATACGCCGTTTCTACAATTAAATTTACGTCCGTTTAAGTTAGTTTCTAAACCACGCGTCAATTTGCATCCATGCGTAGAAGCAGGGGTATTTATAAAGGCTAGTAAAATAAATGTCGTTTCGGCACCCGTGATTGCATAGGTGGTCATTGGACACTCCCCGGACTACTCTGAGCCAAAGGTAAACATTCGAAGAGGTAATCGATTAAAAAATGATCGGTTCTCGAGTATATACAGGACTTTGAAGTATCACCTGCAGGTTAAATGCAAGTGAAACAGATAGACCTTTCAAGTCTGTACACTTCGACACCTTTAGTCATTCATGTAATTTACTTAACGAGGTTTTTGTGACTAATTACTGAGTTCCAACTTAAACTTCCGGCTGCACAATGTACGATGTACTTTTAGACTGCCTAGTATGTATTACAGTTACAACAGGACTGTTTGTAGTTAAATAGCTTCTGTGGCGATTTGCATCTATCATGTGCTCAAAGAAAGGGGTAATACGAATTTCGTCGATTACCGTGTTTATGCAGCTTGTCTTCAAACGTGTAAAATATACTTACACACTGCATTAAGCTACTTTAGACTTTTCCCGCGCTTCCTTTAATACTTCAGTATGACAAATAGACTAGAGACCATGCAATTTTGCGTTGTAGCGTGACAATATGAGGCACTTCATTGTCCTCCTGATACTCAAGCAGAGCTCATTTCTTCATTGGCTGCTGCCATAGTCATTCTGCAGTTCAGCTTAGCGACCCGGGATTCAGCCAACCGAGTGGAAACTGAACACTATTTTCACTCAAGAGTCCTGCAGAACATGTCGGATGAACAGAAAGTCGATGCAAAATATATCGCAGTCGATCACACATGTGCAACTTAAATGAACTTTTGCAACGTCTGTCGTGAAACTAAATTATTAGGCAAAATTATAGGAGCTTCGATTATAATGCCCTGTTATTTGACAGTTTGCAAATTCCTGAAATATTTATAACAATTTTCTTTTGAATGTTTGTCGCTAGTTGATTCCGAAAAGATTTAGGTTGCAGTAAAAAACATTGTTAACATAAAAAAACACGTTATTAAATGAAGTGTTATAAACGCGGATTTCTACCATTTGCCATAATTAATATTTATGTGCCACATGCATTGATGCAATTTATTGTACGACAGCTCGTGGATTTTCTTGTTCGTCTCTCGCGTGCCCTTTGAAGAGCAGTGCCGTGCTACAAGAGAGCAAGTAGGAGTAAATTAATAAGACTTTGTATATGTCTGTTTTTGTTGAGTACATAAATCTTAATTTACTTAGAATTTTCAGGGTATTAAGAATGTTACAACAAATTTATTGTACAAATGTGGCCTGGGCAAAGATGGACAAAGTGTTTTTTGTTTGGAAGCGATATCGTGAAAGGTAGATGAGCGCGCATAAAATCCTTTAAGGGCACTGCCAACCGGCTGGCAGCTGCGAAATTTAAATAGGAAATTCCATGTTAAGGAAATTTCGCTTCAGCGCGTTAATTTCAAAGATATGCATTTCAAACTAAATATATTCTTCGTGATTTTTCAGGAGAAGATCCGTAGGATCGTATATTTTCAATATAGATATAGAGTATGTACTTTTTTGTAAAACATAAATTTTAAAAATTTCTTGCTTATCCTCTATACATGTTATGGAAAACTCTCCAGCAAACTTCTAAATAATTCGCGAAGAATGCATTTTGTTTGAAATGCCTACCTTTGAAATTAACGCACTGAGGCGAAATTTTCTTATATACGCTATCCTCCCACACGGTCGGTCCCGCACTAGGCAAGCCGCATCAACCTTCGTGCTTCAGGAAGACACTCGTGTGTACCAGGCAGACTTAGCGTATCTCGTTACGGGACAGATATGAACAAACACGCGCAGTCTTTCGCTTGACAGTATTGCCGCAGTTCTCGGTGACAAATGGCGACAATAAAAAGGGCGACAGGAAACGGCAGAGAAAAAATTCCAACACAGAAAGTGTTCGCAGAACTGTTCAAACCACAATCCGCGCACGGAAATTTTCTGAACCTCCCCCGTCTGTGTTTTATCACGGAGCCAAAACGAAAGAAGGATTTTGGTAAATAATCGGGCAAATCGTATGTCGAAACACTCATCTATCCTTAGACGATGGATGGTAGGTAAACTGCAATGAAAATCAGATTCACACAAAGCGGGTCACACTCAAATGGACAGGAAGTAAAATTGCGATGTACGAAAACCTTGGGCAGAAACACTTATAAAAAATGGAAAACGTGAAAAGTGCTGAATGTAGCATGTGTCAAAACGTCGCGCACAGCGAAAAGTGCTGGTGCTTTGCAAGACGTATATTTCACCAGCGTTTGTTCACAACTGTATCGGCTGTTTCCTGGTCGGTTCGTCGGTGACGACTGGAACAACTCGCAGGTTCAGTGACCTGTAGCTTACACTCCGCGGTCGCCTGTGTTACTCGACCCAGCTGCCGGTTCGCCAACTCCCGTCCCCCAATAAGTAGCCTGTTTGCCCTCGACCAGGCAGTACGGTATTCCCTCCTCGATTTCTTGCAGACCTGTTAAGTGGCATGGAGAGATTTGGGCTGATCTAAACATCGGGGTCTTGAGAGCCGATGATGGTTAAGTGAGGTGAGGATGGAGCAGCGCCGGAAAGCAAGAGCGAGCGGGAGGGGGGAGGGAGATGCCCGACAAAACCCGCCGACCAGCGGCATCGTTCGACACTATTCCCACATGCGAAAATCCGGGAGCGGCCACGCCGGGAATACAACCTGGTTCGCCTTGATGGGAGGCGAGTAATCTAAACACTACACCCCCGTGGTAAAAAAAAATTAACGCCTCAACGTTATGTGTGGTCATTAAGAAGCGTTGCGACGAGCCCTTCTAAGATTGCAATATGTATTCCCGGTGCAACCGAATGTCCTTAGTGACCACCAGACCACTCAATCACAAGTACAATACTTGTCCCCAACTCCACAACCAAGTCATTCATGATGCACAAAAAATTGGAGGCGAATAAGAAAGATGGAAAATCAAATCAAATAGCAATACTGATTTCGTTTGACAGAGTGACTACAGAAAGTGAAGGAAAAAAAATAGTTTCTATTTAGATTTTTAATTTCCGAGCACCTCTACTTGTTTTTTTTTTTGTCTTCCTCCATCCCAAAAGATACAAACATTGTACAAATTGATGAATTTACAAAGTAATACAAAATATTACATTATTTTTAGATTAACAATTCCCAAATTATTTTAAAACATTATATAAATGTAAGGTGTTACATAAAAATGTGCCGTTAAAATAATGCAACTACACAAGATAAGGTACTTAACTGGCACAAATTCTCCAATAAAGCCTACATTAAAAAATTTCTACATTTTACACGTCTCAGAGTGAGACCAACCCCTTAGTGTGACCTTCGCCCGAGTGCCGCCATCACTTAGCTTGCTAGGGCATATATAGTAAAGATTCCGCAAAAGCTGTGGGGAACGTCTTCGAAACGGAAGTACATCGTGGTCCAATCAAATTCGAAGGCGGCGCTGACGTCACATGGCGACCCCCTCAGTCGCCCCAGCCACCGCTAGGTGGAAGGAACGCCGCGCGCTCAGTGAAACACTGGCCTTCGCCGAAGACACCAGGCACCAGTGTCTAACGCTTCCTCGGGCTGCCGTCAACGGGAATACGTATTCAACAACGTAAATACTTACGACCCGAGCCAGATTGTCGTCGGGTAGCGTAACTCCGTTACACCGGGAAGCTGAATATCGCGCAAATCAGATCTGTAATACTAGTATATTATTACACGCGATGTAAGCACATGGACTTAACTACAGATACCACTTTGTACTTTTTTCCCATCCCCTTATATGAAAATTGCGCACGAAAGCCGTAAAAATGATTTTTCACCTATTTTCGCGATATGTTTTCTTTAAATATACTAAATGGTGATAGCAATAACAATAGTTCCAAGACTTAAAGTTGTCGCGCTCATCAATCCTATCACTTTCTTTTTTGCTCGTGGCGTACTGCCTGACTTGACCTTAAACTGTGCAATATTAAGGGAAGGGGGCATAGGCGTGCGCAGCCTTCATCATTAGGGTGTGCAGAATGTTAAAAAAATCGCCGATGGCCACAAAAAATTGGGGGTCCGGGGGTCGCCCTCCCCCGGAAATTTATTAATTTTAAGGTTTAAAATAGTGATAATTACGGAAAATTTGTGCCACAATAAGATTTTATAAGAATGCCACATTTCGCCTTATTTCTTAAAATGTTTATGGATAAGTCGATTGTAAAAAGTAATTTGCATAAATTTGAAAAGTGAAAATAATAAAATAAAATAATTAATATGATATCTCAAATTAATATTGGCTTCCATTCTTCAAAATGTCTCATAGAGAACCGCTTGCTGTTAGGCATGCTGAAATTCAAGAATAATAAATAATTCTCAAAGACAACAATTTTAAATCAATAAATATGTTGGTCATTAGTGTATACCTGGGCACACACCCGGCACACCCCATGAGCACACATTTGAGGGGGCGAGGGGGGCGAATTTAAAACTGCTATATCACCTAACAGGTTTGAGTTTTTTCTGCAACGGGACTCAGTAAGCACGCCCAAAAACCCAACTACTCTAGATTATTACCGTGGCAGGTACCTATAACAATTTTAAATTTTTTCGATTTACAACGGGGTGGCATTTTTCGAATTTTCTTTTGGTTAGCAAAATTTTTTTTTTGTGGGTTCTTACCCATCCGTTCTCGAACAGCATGTAAGAATTTCCCGCTTTACGATCATTTTTCCTCATTCTTCCATGATTCACTCGCAACAAATAGCGTGCAGGTTACTATAAATATTGAATTAAGTAAACTATAAAATTGATAACTATCAATTTTTTTTTAATACGCCGCGATACGAACAACGGCAAAACTGCAAGACTCAAACTTGGAAACGAGACTCATTCGCGTTACACTTCAACCACTGCAGTTAAGAGAGTTCTTTGTAACGAACAAAATTTAGGCAGTTTTAAATTATGTCCCTCGGATGTGTTGTTTACATATCGCTTGCGATAAATTCAAAGTTATAGAATTATACAAAAAAACTAGGAATAATGTCACCGTATTATTGCCCGCGCAGTAAAATTGTGGCCGGACTGCAAGCCAGCGAATTGTTATATATATATCCTTGCCCCCAACACAATTTTTTTTGTAACTATTATTCGCGCCCACCAATGGTGTTTAAAAGAGTAGACAGTAAGAATACAAATAGGTCTATGCTTGACATCGAGTGTGCGTAAACAAATTTATTTCAGTGAACAAAAGTTACACATTTAGGAGCGAATAAATATAGTTTACATCAGAAACCATTTTTTGATTCAGTTGTAGCATTAAAATAAAGTAAATTGTAATAGCAAACATTTTGCAAAATACAATTTTACTAACGAATATGAAATAAAATGCCGATGTATTTCGTAAACTTTTTTCTTAAGTGTATAGAACGAAGTTTATTCTCTATGTAGGTTCTAACGAAATACAAACCGGAAAGTTTTACACAATTATATTTATTTTATGAGAATTGCAAATATCGCATTCGTACTCGTACAACACAGAGGAAATCGGATATTTACATCCAACACCTGTACTACCTGGCGGCCAAAACTTTATTTGCCAAAATATTAGCATTAAGCTTTCCAACCTGAGTAGAATAAACCGTAACACCGTCCAAGATATATTTTAGTAAATAAAGGGAGCAGCCAACCGGAAGTAAATGCTCGTGCTTCCGTATGCAGAATGACGGGAGACACTGGCAAGTTCATCAAAGTGACAGACTGCTAGAGCCAAGAGTATTTTGCGAGTTCTTTGGGTAGTAGGACTGACTTCAGAAAACTGGTTTTGTCGTAACATTAAGATAGAGCCGCAGTTCTTCAGACACACCCTGTTTAAGGCGCTTTCCTACTTTTCATATGGGTCTCATTGTAAGCAGTTGTGTCTCTCTTTTCTCATTTTTTTTTTTAAACTGTAGAATATTTAAATGTATATCTTCTTTCAGGACAAAAGTGAAACCGGATATTTTGTTGCCAATTTATAAATTTGGTTATGTGGTCGTTGAAAAGTGTCAAAGTTAGCAAAAATCGTTATAAGTAGTCCTTTAACGATGTTTATTCTTCTACTATAGACCTACCTCCCGTGGCGCAGTCTGTTGGTAAGCAGCCGGTCTGAGATGCGGGAGGTTCTGGATTAGAATCCTAGGTAAGGCATGGGTGTTAGTTTAAGTTAGGTTAAAAGTTGGTTTATAAGCCTTATCAAGCCTTCAGGCACAACACTGGGGGACGTTAATAAGCCCTTTCCAATTTCAATTCTTCTGCTGTAGCCTTACTCAACAGATTTCTGTGTTAAAACTACAGCCACCGCTTAAAATACTGAAGAAACAGACCAGGCGCGAAGCTTGTTAAGGCTAATTTCCATCGCGCTCCGTCGCAATGCTTTTTTACGGCTGGAAGTTGACCTTGAGGCGTTTAAAATATTTTACTGCGAGCCAGTAACGGACAGAAATCACAGCGCGACCGCGTTATAAACATTCCTGTACAAATGCTTTGCATTGTGGCAATAGCCAATAAGTACGGCCACCTGTATTTTCGCGAGAAGATTTACGTGAAGGCTAGACTTAAACATCCTATGTGCACACTTGCAGTCATCATTTGACTATAGGTCGTTTGTCTGTGTGTGCAGACAGTCTGTTAACATGAGTGAGCCAATAATAATTAAGTTTCTCCGATACTGACCGTCCGTGATTCGCGGACAGACAGATGATGCAATAACGAAAGTGGTCCTGAACTAAAGTGCGTTGGAACACAATTTGTCCTGAAATCTTTTCACGAAAAACAGGTGCCCCCCACCAATAGGCAAACGATGTTGGCTCGAGCACATCAATTCGCAAAATACTCGAGGGTTGTACACACAGCGCCTCTACGCGCAACGCAATAGACAGGTAAGCAAGCAAGCGATCAGGAAGTGAATCTGCCGGCAACAATGGAACTCGTGCATAGACTCTTCAGTATTGTCGACGCTACGAACCTGTCGATGTTTTTGCTGCCCAGATATCTTCACTCACTCACTTCACTCACCCACGAAGCCTGTTTCGTGAAGCAAAACTGATTGCATTTTTACTTGCCTATGGGTTTCCGTAATGGACATGAGATAAACTGAGCTGTATTGTCGAATGTGTCGCTGTAGCCAATTCACGGTTGTCTCCAACTTTTCTAAAGCCCTGCTAAAGTTCTACTTTCAGGCTATTCCTCCGCCTCATACGAACAAGGTTTAACCAAGACAAGATGAATATACCAAAGTAAACGCATCGCATTTGTGCGCACTCAGTTTAACAACAGTTTGCATGAGAACTATTTCTTAATAGACATTACCAACACACCTATTTTCTCTCTGATTTTAATTAAATTGATTTTAAAATGAATGTTATGATTTATAGATAAAATATAAGTAAACGTTCAATTTAACCAACAAAAATATACTTTAACGTTAACAGAAAACTCTTGTTATAAATGACATATTTAGGAAACAACAAAACACTTCTTACGTGGGTTGATTGTCCAAAAGTGTTATTCTATTATTGTGAAGAAACCGCGAATCTACTATAAGCACTCAGCTTCAGCAAAAAAGAGAGTGAAAAAAAGGGCGGAGGAGGCGGAAAAGTAGCCTATAACTGTTTTAAATTAGCATGCAGTTTATGGCTTTCCCAACGAAGTGTAAGCTAAAACAACTTCACATCAAAATTATACGTGATTACTTTGGTACATCGGCTAATTTACATAGAGGCATTTTCTGTGCGCAAAAAAAATTTTTTACGGTTACAGAATACATTTAGCTTTGAATACCCAACTTAACATTCGTTACTTAATAGTGATATTGCCATAAGCGACTACAAATACGTTTTCTTTCTCTCTCTTTTATTTATTTTATTTTATAACTGTGATGTTTGCTCATGTGGGAATTACGTAAGAAACAATGTAAAATGCACATGAACTCCTGCCGTGATGTGACTCGGTTTTCAAGTACAACAACAATCTTAAATAGTGATTACTTAATGCTGGTTGCTTTGAAATTTCTGTGGTGTGAAAGTTACTTTCTCACGATTTGTTCGTTCTTCTCGTACGTAAATAACTTATATTTTTGACCTGAAATACGTTTGGAAAATATATATTTCAATCACTCTGTAATGTACGTCACTACTCACCGGCTTCACAAACATAATTCCGTGACGAGTTAACGCAAAAAAAATATCTATCCATCTAGCCCATTATGTCCACATTCTACTGAAGTTGCAGCACATAACTTATATCGTCCCTGCCACATTATGAGAACCGTCTTATTGCTTTCCCAATGGAATGCAACATCCTTACTCCAGGCACATCTCTTCTGTTTCGAAATATGAATTCTTGGAACGTTACTCATGCACAATGCGCAACACAGCCAAATCGAAGTCATAGAACACCTCCCCTCTTCACCCCTTTTACACCCCCAGGAACACATGTCAAAAACAATCAAAAATTCTGCACGGTAACGCCACAATCACTTACACAAATAAAAAAAAAGCCGAAAAATTAAAACTATATTTTCTTCCGTCAAGATGTCTGGCTGTTATCTGACAAGGAATAAATCACGCACATTGTTTACAAACAGTTATCAGTAGTGAGATTGCACTTTGCTTCCTCTCACCCTACAAGCTAAACAAAAAAAATTATTACTTCGCGAAGTTGGTACTCCTGCGCCACGAGATGTTTTAATTTCCTAGTGACGTCACGTGGAAAGTAAACACAGCCGTGTCACGCTTCTTACTGACGTCAAGTGACGTAGAAACAGGAAGGGGAAGAGGTTGACTCGCTGGCTTCTTACCTTTTTAAACGGTTGCAAAATACGAATCCTTGAAATAAATTTAAAAAAAAAAAAATCCTTGTTGAAGAGTTTACGTGCGTCACGACTCACGTGTTGGAACGGACATTCCGCATTGTACGACCGTTCGCGGGCCGCGAGAGAAGCGCACTGTTCTTATCTCACCGCATGTTATCGCGAGAGCACAAGATAGAGAGGGGGGTTTTAAAAAGAGGGGAAAAACTATTCCCTCTCCCTCTTAGCGTTCCCCTCCTGCGCGAAAGAGACACCGCTGAGATCCCACTCTCTCTCTCTCTCACACACACACACGCACTCAACTGATATCTCCATCTCTCTTTGCCTGCCGTGTCGGCGGAACGCTACAAACGAAAGAACGGCAAACCGTTCTTGTGAACTCTCGGTCTTCTGACTATGAGAGATCGATTACAGACAACGAATACCGGCACTTCCTCCGTTCTCCTTCTTTCACAAACGGCACGCTCGTACGTGAGAACAAAGTAAACATTCCCCTTCTACTTGCAATCGCTATCCCTACTACATCGACGCCACACTTCTCGTTTCTTCAGTCGGTTGCGTTCGTGCGTGGAAAGTGGTCGATATGGTCGACCTTCAGACATACATCAATAATAGCGATCTAGGCGTTACGACCGCCAGGCGTCGTTCACAAGCTATGTTACAGGAAATAAAATATTACGATCCCATAATTTTGCGCGGCTGTTTCACGTGTCTGAGTAAAAAATTTAAAAAAAAAAAAACAGTTGAATGGGCAAGCTCTAGAGAGGTCTAGCCAGTGGNTAAAAAAAATAAAAAACAGTTGAATGGGCAAGCTCCAGAGAGGTCTAGCCAGTGGAAAACTTAGCCGTCAAATTGTGGATTTCCGTGTGATCAAGACCAATATGGAAAAGAATTATAATATAAGCGACAGTTCAATAAAAAAATTACTTATTCTCAAATATTGACAGGACTGAAGTCTATCAGCGAGGACACGTTGTATGAAATAACATGGGGCATCATTAGTAGAAACATTTCATGGCACAAACAAAATAGGTAGGCCTATGCGCGACCTCTCCAAAATTGCTTCTCATAGTGAGTTAAGAGATTTGGGTGGCGCTTATCATCGAGGTCTTGAGAGCCGATTTCTCAGTGTTTTCGCTAAAATTCTCAGGCGTTACCAACCTACCCATTTTCTCCCTGCTTAAACACTAATTATACATTAAATATTATAATTTATAGGCAGGGCCGGACTGACTTAGAGATCCAGGCCCCTAGGCAATTACAGAGTCCGGGCCCCCTTTTTGGTAATTTGACAAAATAACCTATTTTATTTTACATTTGATTTGGCTACTGTAATAATAAATAGCTCTGTCTTGTCCTGTGCCCTCTATTAATTTAATTACTGTAGTATATTTTTACTTTCCTATTTAATTTTCTTGATAAATAAAATTTAAAAAAAACTGTTTGTCCACAGGACAGACCCCCCC
>NQII01001115.1:350557-425505 GCA_002778355.1 Clitarchus hookeri | reverse complement strand
CCCCCCCCCCCTTCCCCATCAAATAGTAGTTTTTATTTCACTTCCGAGAAGTTTTAAATGGTGCTCATAAGTACAGTGAGCCAAGTTGGTCTAAATCATATGAGAACTGTATGTTCGTTTCAAGAGAACTTCACAACTTTAGATTGGCCGAAGATCTTTAACTATTTATAAGAAATGGACATAGTCTTATAGTGTCTAGTCAATTTTTTGTGTATACTTTTTTTGTTACAAGGTGTTTTAATTATTTTTTCCTGTTGAACAAATGTGAGTTTTAATGTGTATATTTTATGTATTGTCGTATTAGTAGGGCCAGTGACTTTTCGCGTAAAAATCGGAGCACACAGTAGACAGCAATACTATACAACACCTCAGCTGTTGTTATACCTCCACTGGCTGCTGGTGCCGTGTCCGTCTTTGACCAAGCCACCCAGGACTAAGNCTCAGCTGTTGTTATACCTCCACTGGCTGCTGGTGCCGTGTCCGTCTTTGACCAAGCCACCCAGGACTAAGTAACTTCGACACTGAACCTTCGTGATTCGTGCGCAAACGGTTAGCACGGGCCAGAACATTTTTTAGCCAATCAAAGAAGTTAGACGATTTTACAGTGCTTTGAACTGTATCTTGTCTCAAAATCTTTTCGCAGAAGATCACTGCCCCTTATTATAAGTCATAAGTTGCCAATTACGACACAAAAGTTGTCAATAATATTTCCAACACCAGGGATGGTTTACTGCAGATCCAAGTCTTCTGCTGACAAGAAAGACTACATTGGGTGTTAAATCTGTTTTTATTGGAAACTACTGTTCATCATATTACTATTCTCGAACTAGACTGTCATACTCTTTCAATCTTCTGTTATTATACATGTAAAACATACCGAATGTATTCATAAATTGTTATNAACTAGACTGTCATACTCTTTCAATCTTCTGTTATTATACATGTAAAACATACCGAATGTATTCATAAATTGTTATTTTCGTTATTCAGTGGTTTCATTGTACTACGTACGTATTTTCTTTGTATCTAAATTTTTTGAGACGTGATTAATTTTCTGTATATTTGTGAAATAATTTGTTTTTTTGTGCACGTGTGTGTTTTAGTATGGGTGGTTTTGTTTACAGTATTTTGTATTTTTATCGTATTTGGTGTATATGTTGTTTTGTTGTATTCCTGATAAGTCCTATACCATTCTGAACACAATCAGTTGGATGAAATTAAAATTAAATAAAGACGTATCAAACAACGACCAAAGCATAAAACTACCACTAGTATTAAAGCATCTGGATTCCTACGTATTACCAAGTGATTTTGACTATCTGCTTGGTTTCGTCATANACTACCACTAGTATTAAAGCATCTGGATTCCTACGTATTACCAAGTGATTTTGACTATCTGCTTGGTTTCGTCATAAATGATTATGTTTGAGTGTAAAAAAAAACAACTCTCTTTAACATCGTTAATGACGAATATCACTACAATAATCAAATGTACACACAAAGATGCACTGAAATGCCCTTAAAATAATGAATCCGTTGAAAAACAGTATAGCCACAGACAATTTTTGGAATCACT
Source organism: Clitarchus hookeri (assembly GCA_002778355.1). Lineage (NCBI taxonomy): Eukaryota > Metazoa > Arthropoda > Insecta > Phasmatodea > Phasmatidae > Clitarchus > Clitarchus hookeri. The sequence continues at coordinate 423,929 of NQII01001115.1, read as the reverse complement.
GTGAATATTTTCCTGGAGTGCGCTACAGCCTAGAGGCACTTGACTCTGAAATTACTCAGGAACGGGTCATCATGCATTAAGATGCATGATGCATAAGAGCTAGAAATAGTACAAGAGACTATACCAAAACGTTGTTTAGTGCGTAATAATAAAGCTACAAAATACAGTTGCGATAAATTACCACTCATTCTAACAATTTACTATCACTTTACAGCGGAAAATATTCTATAAAACTGTGATCTGATGTGATAACATCCAATAAGGCATGCTATCCAAAATAAATGGGGCAAAGTTTTTTTTTTAGGCATTTTCTGCTTAAAGTTACTTTAACTGTGTCTAAAAAGTTAAGTACCTTCGTCAGAAATGGACTTAGAGTAGCTGATAGCAAAAATTGGGCTGTAATTTTCTGACCAACANACTACCACTAGTATTAAAGCATCTGGATTCCTACGTATTACCAAGTGATTTTGACTATCTGCTTGGTTTCGTCATACATGATTATGTTTCAGTGTAAAAAAAAAACAACTCTCTTTAACATCGTTAATGACGAATATCACTACAATAATCAAATGTACACACAAAGATGCACTGAAATGCCCTTAAAATAATGAATCCGTTGAAAAACAGTATAGCCACAGACAATTTTTGGAATCACTGTGAATATTTTCCTGGAGTGCGCTACAGCCTAGAGGCACTTGACTCTGAAATTACTCAGGAACGGGTCATCATGCATTAAGATGCATGATGCATAAGAGCTAGAAATAGTACAAGAGACTATACCAAAACGTTGTTTAGCGCGTAATAATAAAGCTACAAAATACAGTTGCGATAAATTACCACTCATTCTAACAATTTACTATCACTTTACAGTGGAAAATATTCTATAAAACTGTGATCTGATGTGATAACATCCAATAAGGCATGCTATCCAAAATAAATGGGGCAAAGTTTTTTTTAGGCATTTTCTGCTTAAAGTTACTTTAACTGTGTCTAACAAGTTAAGTACCTTCGTCAGAAATGGACTTAGAGTAGCTGATAGCAAAAATTGGGCTGTAATTTTCTGACCAACANCAAGTTAAGTACCTTCGTCAGAAATGGACTTAGAGTAGCTGATAGCAAAAATTGGGCTGTAATTTTCTGACCAACATTTATAAAAAAAGTGTGATTTCAAAATTAAGATTCTAGTCGCTTGCTACGAAATGAACTTGTGACACAAAATTGAGGGGGGGGGGAGTATTGGGATGAACGCGGATAGCTTCTCAATATTCTGACATCAAGTCACAATGAAATCAGTGGCTAACTCGTGTATTTTATCAATAAAATCCTCAGATTAGACTTCACATTCCTCGATACACTCGGGCTATCGCCATTTGTGCACTGGCTACTGACTTTGTGAGAAGCCATTTTATTCTTGACTAGGTGTATGTGATTCGATATTTTATGCTTCCGATTAATTGTAATTTCACAGTCGCCCAATTCGGATCAAGCGAACAGAGATNCATGTGATTCGATATTTTATGCTTCCGATTAATTGTAATTTCACAGTCGCCCAATTCGGATCAAGCGAACAGAGATATGTCTACAAAAGTATTGCAAATATACTCGTGTTTTAAAGTTTGGCTTTTCTCCAGATCAATCCACAAATTGTTTCCGGCCCCAAACAAACAGTTTTGTGTAAAGTTCAGTCGATGGATGAAGAATCACTTAAACATCCTGTTCCATTGATTCCGAGTATCTCTGTACTTGCGCTATTCTCGCACGGAGTCTGCAGGTTACAGGTGTACAATTCTTCGAACGCCAATACTATCACTCAGTGACGAGGCTCGTATATTTGTCCATTTCTCACACGCCATTCACAGAACTAGCCTCATGTCGGAGGTGGTTTCGTACATTTTCTCTTTAGTTATTGCTTATTATCGCTCCTCTTGTATTATATATGGCATGGCATGCTACTTGATAGTACGCGGGGGATAGATGCCCCTTGCGTAAAAACTTCATCTGAAGTTAAAATAAAAAACGCCCCTTACTCCACATTCGAACCCAGTACCCGTCAGATATGAAGAACCGTCCCTAAAAACTACGCCAAAAGGGAGTCGGCTCTACGTATAGAAACATTGCTAATTACATATACGAAGCTCACACCGGACGTTTGTAGCAAATCGGTTTGAGCATTCATGCCATGGGTTACACACCCACACGGAATTGGTTCTCGCAAAACACATCGAGCTGATTAACGGACCTATAAATTTGAAACAGCCGCTTAACCGCAAGCTGCAGTCGCAAACGCCAACAAAATGGCGTTACTGGCAAGCAAAACGTTGGAACGCCGTTCGTCAATCAGCGCCTGGTAAGATACGCGCCAGCTGGCAGCCCGACCAATAGGGAACCTTACGCAGAACACAATATTCAGTTAGGCACAAAGCCCGTTCCCGGAGCCTCGCACAGCCAATCACAGAATGGGTACACCCACATCAAAAGAACCCCCATTCCATTTCGTCTCTGCGTACATCTACTCTGTGTTGTACGCTGTTTATAGTTGGCCGTGATCAAAACAATTCTCGGTTGTCCCGCCATGAACAACTCGAGGGCCGCAAAGAAAAATGGGCTGTATCACATGGAGCCCAGTCAACAGTAAAATGACTTCAAGTCTGTAGACAGTGACAATAAGCGAGTGTATAGGGTAATATGAAATCTAGACTATCGGTCACTGAACTCACGATACTTTCCTGCTTATAATGACTAGTCTATGGTTAAGTCCTCCCTCCCCCCTTGATTGGGAAATGGAAAAGTTCGGGAGTTCATTGACCTGCAAGCTTTGTGCACCCGAGCCTCCGTTACCTGATAAGCGACTACCGACAGTTTTGCCCTTGAAGACGCTGCGCGCAGGTTCCGGTCCTTATTTTCTTGCATGTTTTTGTCTGACGCTACATTTCCACGGGTGCGTGTTTGTGCGAGCATACTGACGTCAAGTTGTGGGTACTTCGAGACGATGTCCAGCTTCTCAACATCCGGCCTTTTACACTACACGTCAAAATACGCACGACCCGCTTGCCCGAAGAAGCCTGCTCATGGTCGTATGGACGAGCGTCTTTGTTGAGTTCATTTGTCCCTCAGTACCACTAAGGAATGCCCAGCCTTTCTTGGAATCATCATCCCCCTCCCTGCGCTGGCAGCGGTTTTCACTATCCGTCCCTTCCCACTGCGAACATCGGTTTCTGGGTCGGCCTCTTTGATCTAGCACAGGCGAGGAGGATAACCTCAAGACGGATCGCCCTGAACATGCCTGACAGACACCAAATAAAGGTTATCCACAACACGAGAGTCCTACCGGGCGAGATCCAGTCGGAGAAGTACACGTGTGAATGTCTTATTGGTTCTCATATTACCTAGTTTCATTTATTTCAAGGTCCCTATTTACAACCTCTCGTCTAACTGATAACTGTATTTTCAAGCTTGGTCGTGCGTTCAAAACCTTTCAAATTTTCCCTGCTTGACCAGGTTTATAATCAACATATTCTTGCATGATGAATACAGGCGTGTAATCGTAATTTAGTTTCAATACAAGTGTTTTTGCCAGTGACGACTTTCCTCGGGTGACACACTGAAAAATATTACCAGGCTCAAGTTAACCGTTGTTAACTTCAACCACTGCAGCGAAATAAAAAAAATGCGTCCCTGTGTTTGTGGCGACAACTGCTGTCTAGCCAGGCGCTGGTTAAGTAGTTTAGACCGTCAAGCATGCAAGAAGGCGAAAATATTAAACATTAGAATCGGCCGAAACAAAATAAAAAGCCGTACATAATAATTATGTAATTACTGACATTTAAAAACAGTGCACATGCACTAGTTTCGACAATGCTTTATATATTATATTTATATATTAAATTAGAAGCGTGTTGTCAAAATACACCAAAGGAAATCAGTAGACACTTGATAACAGAACAGTTCTGTATTCAGGCTTCAGGGTAGCAACACCAAACTTCGGTACCAGTATCGGAATGTTCTGTAAGTTTATTAGTCCTGTTTGGTGCTGTAAAAATATAAATAATTCTTAAGTTGTTCTTCTGAAGGTAAAATCTGTACTTTAGCAAGAATAGTAAAGATGCAATTACAATCACAAACAGGGCCACAACAGTCCTCAGTCCTGTTGCAGTTACTGTTTTCTTTAACAATCTTTGGACTGTACCAACAAACCACTCGATTGCTGTCCCTTCTATACTATAACAATCTAAATGGGCTGCGGCTACAAAAATTTGGTCCCCACAAACATATCCTTTTTTCATTGTGGTTTTGTACGAAAATTACAGTTTATTACTATGCCTCAAAATTTAAGGGTCACCGCTGACAATCTCATAGAGGCGAGTTGCCAGATGAGTGCCTTTCGCGTAAGGGTGAGGATACACCTGACGCACATTCCTATGTCGCCCTTAGCGCTCTCGAGCATCCAAGCCCCGAGCACACAAATACCTCAAGCCTCAACAGTTGTCGCAAATACTGGCCATTGAACTGGCGGACCAGTCTTGTTGCGTATCTGCTTTGAATAAATAGGCTGCTCGAGGTTAACTGAACACTTATGTAAAGTCCTGCCAAGGATCTATTTTGTGTTCATTTGGTATCCTTCCGCCATATGTAAACTTAGCATGGCCATGAACTCGGANTCCTGCCAAGGATCTATTTTGTGTTCATTTGGTATCCTTCCGCCATATGTAAACTTAGCATGGCCATGAACTCGGACTTTCATGCGTAGGTCAAGAGTAACAGTAAAATAAATGTACATATGTTAGTAATAATGCAGTACATATGCGTACAAAAGAAACCGAAATTAAATAACATATATGATACATTTTGAAAATTACGACGTCAAGATAGGTACTCAACTAATTTTCGTAGATCGCTGCCAACATGGCTGGGGGAATATTACTCGGTGTGTGTCTATTAAATCATATGCAGTTTGTTGCAAAAGCTTTCTTTTTTAAGGTTAATTTCAAAAGTGTTTAACAAACTCTTTACTACATATATTCGGTAGGTCAGGGGTTCGAACCAGCATGCTACTTTGGGGGAGGGGTTTATTTCTTCCAAGTGGTTTTCCAGAACCTTTTCAATTCCTAACACATCACGATTAAGGTGCTAGTTTTCTCGGAGCACAAAAAAAGATAAAAAGACAGCTGCACGTTTNTCCTGCCAAGGATCTATTTTGTGTTCATTTGGTATCCTTCCGCCATATGTAAACTTAGCATGGCCATGAACTCGGAATTTTATTCATGCGTAGGTCAAGAGTAACAGTAAAATAAATGTACATATGTTAGTAATAATGCAGTACATATGCGTACAAAACAAACCGAAATTAAATAACATATATGATACATTTTGAAAATTACGACGTCAAGATAGGTACTCAACTAATTTTCGTAGATCGCTGCCAACATGGCTGGGGGAATATTACTCGGTGTGTGTCTATTAAATCATATGCAGTTTGTTGCAAAAGCTTTCTTTTTTAAGGATAATTTCAAAAGTGTTTAACAAACTCTTTACTACATATATTCGGTAGGTCAGGGGTTCGAACCAGCATGCTACTTTGGGGGAGGGGTTTATTTCTTCCAAGTGGTTTTCCAGAACCTTTTAAATTCCTAACACATCACGATTAAGGTGCTAGTTTTCTCGGAGCACAAAAAAAGATAAAAAGACAGCTGCACGTTTTAGATGAGTTAAAGTGAATGAAGAATGAAGAGACTTTGGTGGCTCTTTAACAGCNTTAGATGAGTTAAAGTGAATGAAGAGTGAAGAGACTTTGGTGGCTCTTTAACAGCGAGGTCTTGAGGGCCTATGAGGGGGATTGAGGTGAATATGGAGCAGTGCCAGAGCGAAAGGGCGGAAAACGGGAGATCCCCGAGAAAGCCCGCTGACCAGCGGCATGGTCCGGCACGATCCCTACATGCGAAAATCCGGGAGTGGCCCGGCCGGGGATTGAACCCTGTTCGTCTTGGTGAGAGGCGAGCAGGCTAACCTCTCAGCCACCGCGGCCCCAAAGGAATTAAAGTAACTATCACCATCGCTCCTCCATTTTTGAGAGTATCTTAAAATTTTGTAACATTTGGTCACTAAAGATCAGATAAAAAATAACACTTAATAGACTAAAAGATAACTTTTAGCTACATTTTTTAACGTAACAGCATGCATTTGTGCTGAACAAATTTCGAAAAGTTATTTTAACACAAGGTTTTTATTTTATTTAGTGTCACCACAAAATAATTTGCTTTAAATGTTGCACATTTTTATCTCCAGCTATGGTTTAACTTCTAACTACAAATGTTTTGAATTGTATCGTAAAACTTATCTGCATTTTCATTAGACAATTATTTGATATATGAAACAAACACAAAATTTATGAAAGTATAAAAAAAATTATTTGGCACTTTACAGTTTTTAGGTGTATGACTCTTCTCCATCTTGGGTTTGTTAAAAAAAATCTAACCNAAGAAAAATTATTTGGCACTTTACAGTTTTTAGGTGTATGACTCTTCTCCATCTTGGGTTTGTTAAAAAAAATCTAACCATGTTATGGCACACAGAACCAAGTAATTTTATTTATTATGTTTTTACGGACTCACTTCTGCCTGCATTTTCTTTTGTCAGCTTAGTTTTAATAAATAAACACGGAACTTCCTATTAAGGTTACAGATGCGACAACAGTAAGAACAGATAAACACGACAGATTTCAAAATAATCAAAATTATTTAAAGTTGATACCTTTAACTCTTTAAGAACCGATTAAATTTGTGGTTTCAGGTGTTACAAGTAAACAATTGTTTGATTCGTGCTGTACTTTAAGTCGACACAGCACTTGTTTCATTTAACGCAACCAATGATTTTCGTGTTCTCCTACAGAAGTAAGAAACATTCACACCATAGCAAAGTAACGCAGTCTAAGGGTCAGTTACCCCCAATGAAGATCGCTGAGCAATGAGCCTCGCGGGGTAGAATACTAACAAAAATAACTTCCTTCTGCGTTATGTGCACTTGTGATCACTGTGTGTTTGTGGGATAATGTAAAGGGACGACCTAGCGAATTATTTTGCAGAAAAATAATGTACCTATACAGAGGTAAAAATACGCTTGAAAAGCTATATTGTGAACGTCGAAATTTCACATGTTTCTGGGGAGAATTGTGGGTAGAGAAACGCCTATTACCACTTTTGTTGACTTAACAGAAATTTACCGAACGGCTTTCTCATTTTACATTACTGTTAGTGGCGTGTTCGTACAGACAGCGCTCACCTTAGAAGTAAACTTTCGCTTGAGGCTGTTTTACGGCCTCTAATGTGAGAACTTTGGCAAGCTAATGATACCGTATGCCTAGGGCGAGAAAAACTTCTTAGGCTCTGTGAACTACAGGCACAATCACAATCCATAATCCAATGCATCCTCGAATATAAAATATTTGTTTACTGACAACTATCCCAGTGAGTGGCTCGTTTAACTCCAGACCAGGTAGAACAATATTGGGAATTTTATATCTCGCAGGTTTGCATTTCACTCAGGGACGTCAAGGGCGTACGGTAGAAAAGTACATAGAGACGAAATGTTGCGAAGGTTCCTTTGAGGTGGGAGTCTCATTTCTCTGATCTCTCGCTGGCTGCACACGACTATGGGAACGGGCCTTGCGTCTGATTTGCTGGCGCATGCTGCTGGAGGTTTGCTATTGGTTGAGCTGTAGACTGGCGAAGAGGTTACCAGGCACTGATTATCGAACGGTGTACCAACATTTCGCTTGCCAGTGACGCCATTTTGCTGGCGTGTGCAGGTGGAGCTCGCACCATAAGCGACTGTTTCGCATCTGTATTCTTAAGTACTCTGCGGCATCGGTATAACGTCTTTCCTGTAAACGGACTCAATAAAAATATATTTGTGCTTAATTTTATTTTACGCATATGCTTATGGGGCTACGAAATACAAGTCTAACAACGAACGGTACCTCTTACACGTGAGGAACATCACTTGTTGGTAGTGACAGGAACATTTTACGAATTGATTTGAGGACATGCTAGACTTCACACACACGTACAGTATGTTTTTGTGACTTCTGCAATTGGCTCGTAGTTTAATAGACACGCTGTGGACGACTCTGGGCCGATAGCAGACCTGCATGCAAACAAGCACTGACTATCGTGCTACCATGTCATGGATAATGATGGCTACTCACTACGGTGGCAGGCAATGAACGAACAGCTGACACTGTGGTGTACACACAACTGCGGAGTCAAAACTACAGATCACTGACCTCGCAATATTTCCCTGTCAATACTGAGTGGACATTGTTTTCTGCAGCGTACAGTGCCGATAATTGAGTTTTCTTCCTGTGCAATGTCGCATATATTTGACTCTGTGACTGAAAGTGTTAATGCTTTGCACGCAGTACAGATTGACTGGCCCTTAAGACGAGCTAAGAGTGAGTCGTCTGCATTAACGAATGCATGACCATCAGTTCTGCTGGTCTCTGTCTCCTCATTTACGAATGTCCTGTTGGTTCACATAATACCGGGCACGCTTACAACGTTCATTACTGATCTGCGGTGCGGATGGTCCTGGGTTCGAATCCTAGGTAAGGCATGGGTGTTAGTTTAAATTAGGTCGTAAGCTAGTTTGTAAGACGTATCCTAATAAGCCTTCATGCATAACACCGGTGCACGTTAATAAGCCCTCTCCAATTCCAATTAATTATTGGCCAGCTCTCTGACAGTATAAAGCCAAGTTGAAAGTGTCCCAATCAAACATTCTTCCCTGTGTATAATAATATCCAGTTCTCCTGTTCATTTTAGTAATTTACACTTTGAGTATCGCTGACGAAAATGATAAAAACTGCTGATGAAGAAATATATTTTTTTTTTTTTGCGCGTGTCTTCAAAGAATGCGGATGTCTTAAAGTTACGGCCAACTTCATGAGCCCAGTNTGCGGATGGTCCTGGGTTCGAATCCTAGGTAAGGCATGGGTGTTAGTTTAAATTAGGTCGTAAGCTAGTTTGTAAGCCGTCTCCTAATAAGCCTTCATGCATAACACCGGTGCACGTTAATAAGCCCTCTCCAATTCCAATTAATTATTGGCCAGCTCTCTGACAGTATAAAGACAAGTTGAAAGTGTCCCAATCAAACATTCTTCCCTATGTATAATAATATCCAGTTCTCCTGTTCATTTTAGTAATGTACACTTTGAGTATCGCTGACGAAAATGATAAAAACTGCTGATGAAGAAATATTTTTTTTTTTTTGCGCGTGTCTTCAAAGAATGCGGATGTCTTAAAGTTACGGCCAACTTCATGAGCCCAGTTNGCGTCCACCCTGCATGCACCCTTGTCCACCGGCGCCAACGGCTGCGGACCGCTCATGGGTGGCCGACGACCCGCGAGCTGGGGACCGCGGGTTCGACGGCCTGTCTGCCTAGACCCCGCAGCCACGGAGTACTTGAAAATACAGAAATGAAGCAGCTGCGAGCTACAGCCACACACGCCGGTAGAGTAGCCTCACTGATGAGCAAAGTGTTGGTATTCCGTTCGCCAATCAGCGTCTGGTCACGAAATAGATAAATATACAGAGACGAAATGGCAATTCGATTCCTTTTTATGGGGCCGTACCAATTCCGTGACTGTCTACGCGAAACTCTGAGAACGGTCCCTGTGTCTGATTGGCTACTGCATGCTGCAAAAGGTTCCCTGTGACTGGGCCTGCCGGCTGGCGAGTAGGTTACCAGGCGCTGATTGGCGAAGAATGTTCCAACATTTTGCTAGGCAGTGACGCCATTTAGCCAACGTGTGCGGCTGCTGTTGTTTTAAGTATTCTGTGGCGGGGCCATTTGAGACGGGATAAGAGGTTCGGGTAATCACGCTCAATGATGGAAGCGGCCATGGCCTGTTGTAAGAAACCATAATCCCAGCATCCGCCTGGAGTAAATTCGAAAAACAACGGGAAACAGAGATCAGACTGGCCGGACAAGGAATCGAACATGGGTCCTCCTGAATTCGAGTACAGTGTGTCACCACCGCATCTCAGTATCTGTGTAATTACTCGAGACGAGAAAAACTCGTCGATTCGCGTGTAAAAGCTAGACTTCGCTAGACTTCAACACTCCTACGTCATACATTTGTTTTACTTCCGTAACTGGTCCGCGAATTATTTGGAATGTTCTTGAGGACTCTTCGGCCGATAAAAAAAATCAGTAAAATGTAAGACTAAACATAATCTCGCAATGTGGTAGCAAGTACCCAGTGAACAGTTGNAGTAAAATGTAAGACTAAACATAATCTCGCAATGTGGTAGCAAGTACCCAGTGAACAGTTGGCATATCGTTTAGTATACAAAAGACTGCGGAGTCTAAACTTTGATCACTGGTACTCATAGGATGCTGCAGGATAAACATCACTGCTCACTGATGTCCGCATCCGTGGCGGTTGGAACACTCCCGGATAATCTGTCGGTTCTCCCTCGGTGCAGTTCGTGGCGGTCTCTCGAACCCTGCGTGCCGTTAGTGCGTGCTTTTCTCTAGCCACTGACGCCAACAGTATGCTATGGTAGTGTCCTCACGACCGGTATGGCACGCATTACGGCGAAATGAATGATTATCCTGCTTCCCACAGCCCTACGATGCGACTCCCCACGAACGCGCCCAACTGTGTCGAAGTGCTGTCCAGCTCGTCATCGAGTCATAGAACTGCTGACACCACAGCACGAGTCGGAAAGGAAAACAAGCACACCGGGACGATCTTATAAATAGTCCGGCAGGTACAGCGATAAGGNCCACAGCACGAGTCGGAAAGGAAAACAAGCACACCGGGACGATCTTATAAATAGTCCGGCAGGTACAGCGATAAGGCCCGCCTTTGCAGACGTCACTTGTGCGTGAAACGTGAATCGGCATGTATCGCATTGTCAAACCTACCCACCATGTTCCATTCCTCTAGGTTGCTTCCTTGTGATGCAGCTATTTTTTCGACGATGAGTGTATGTTTTAACATTTTCTGTTTTTTCAATAATTCCTTATACAAGAGAGAATTTTTTTTCCTCCATTTGTATGTGTGTTAGTATTTTAATTTGTCGAAAAAAAAGAAAAGAAACAAAAACAAAAGCGCAACTTTTACAATTTTTATATTTTTATTTTTAAGCACTTAAAAGTACAGTGGCGTCCAGAGAAGCCTACCCCCTCCCGAAGACAAATCAATTCAGAATATAATTTCCATCGAACAGTGAAATATTTGTAATGTGTAAAACTCTTACAGCTGATGGACCGCTGCCAAGCCAAGGTGTGTTTCACTTCAGCTCTTCCCTCCTCATATCAGAATGGCTTTGCTCCCTAAACATGTCTTCCCTCCCAACTGTCCATACATGAGAGGTGTCTCAAAATCGGAAGAAAAAAACATATATTTACACTAAGAATATATTAGGAATTTGTGTGTACCCATTAAATGGCCCGTTCTTTTTTTCGTTCCAGAAAAGCAAGCCACAGCAGACTTCACAACATTTAATTGTTTTATTACGAAGACAAAAAACGTGTTGCCTAATTAGTGATTATAACGGTTAAATTTGGCATCATATAGTTCTCTTAGTTTCTATGGATAGGGAAAATATTTTACACAAACTTACTGAAAGTAAGAGGAATGAATCTATTGATTTTGTGAGATATGTATGCGTATTTCTTATATTTATATCAATTCACAGCCTGTGCCACTTCTAAACAAAAAACCCGGCTACACTACTGAGTATAAATATGTAAGTTCACTGAAATGATTTAATATACTCAAGAGCGTAGCCGAAATGTGTTTCAAACATATATTTCCAAATAAACTGACGTTTTCTTCTCTAGCTCCCGTCTTTTTATTTAGCCCCAAGAAATAGATATTGTTAAGTTTGCAAGTTTGTGTAGGGTANGCCACAGCAGACTTCACAACATTTAATTGTTTTATTACGAAGACAAAAAACGTGTTGCCTAATTAGTGATTATAACTGTTAAATTTGGCATCATATAGTTCTCTTAGTTTCTATGGATAGGGAAAATATTTTACACAAACTTACTGAAAGTAAGAGGAATGAATCTATTGATTTTGTGAGATATGTATGCGTATTTCTTATATTTATATAAATTCACAGCCTGTGCCACTTCTAAACAAAAAACCCGGCTACACTACTGAGTATAAATATGTAAGTTCACTGAAATGATTTAATATACTCAAGAGCGTAGCCAAAATGTTTTTCAAACATATATTTCCAAATAAACTGACGTCTTCTTCTCTAGCTCCCGTCTTTTTATTTAGCCCCAAGAAATAGATATTGTTAAGTTTGCAAGTTTGTGTAGGGTANTTTCTTCTCTAGCTCCCGTCTTTTTATTTAGCCCCAAGAAATAGATATTGTTAAGTTTGCAAGTTTGTGTAGGGTATGTTTAGGTAAAAAAGTGTTTTATGGCAACTGGTTTCTACTACCAATTAAAATTGGAGGATATAGTTATGATATATGGCAAGCCAACGACAGACGTAAATGTAAAAATTTTGCTTTCGCAAGTACCTACAATTTCTCCGAAAAAGTGGGCAAATTCATAAAAAGTGGCAAAAATGTATTACAAGAAATGGAGCAATGGTGAGCGGCCGTGCCTGTTGTTACAAGTGAGGTAACACAAGTGGCACTGGCCTCATCTATTCCACCCGGCAGTAACACGAAATAAAGCAAATGTGTTTTCGTATTTCTACTCTCAAGACCTCGCTGTTAAGAGCCTCCCAAATCTCTTCACTCTTCATATTTGTAAAATATATTTATTTAAAAAAACTGGTTCCTACTACACAGATGTTAGGCACAGTCTTTTATCTTTCCTTTATCATATACAGTCGTAGAAAACCCCAAACCACGAGATTTTACACTCACGAGCAGTTGAATTAACGATAGCTGCCTAGTAGCGTGTGGCACCCTCTCTTGACCTGATGATGGTTCTGGACGGTAATGGCTGCTCACAGGTGGTTGTGGTTCAGCAATGAATTGGCGAGTGATTTGCTGCACTGTGGCCTGTCTACCCACTGTTGTTAACCGAGCTAGCCGACGGCGACCTTTGTCATCGATACGTTGTACGTCACGACAGTTATCCCTGGTGGCGGTGGTTCCACCTGAATCAATGAACTCACGGGACACTCTTGACACGGTGGCTCGTGGAAATCCTTAGTGACTGCATGACGTCGAAGATGGAGTGCCTCATACATCTGGCGCTGACGATCTGGCTACGATCAAATGCGCTGACATCATATTTCTCCCCCATTCTGCGCTTGGCTGTTACTCACTCGGTCAGTATAAGGTCTGGCGACATTCCAGTCGTGCGTGGTTGGGCACTTTTCCTTTCGACAGGGCGACCACAGCGCCATTTCGCCAACACGGCAGGTATGTCTAATTCAACTGTTTATGAGTGTATAAAACCAAGTATGTAGGAGAGGAAAATGTTTTTTATCCATAATGGCAGTTCTCAGGATCTAAAAATCATGCACGGCATCGAAGCCGAGCTAGCTCACAATTACTTTGTTTCATTTGTGTTTCACAACTTTTTCCTTGAGATATGGATCGGGGACATCAACTTGGATTGTCTCGTGGTATAAACTATCCGGAATCAGTTATCCATTCAGATCTTCGAGACANGATCGGGGACATCAACTTGGATTGTCTCGTGGTATAAACTATCCGGAATCAGTTATCCATTCAGATCTTCGAGACAATAGATATGTGGTCCACAATGATGAATTGTGGCCACTGTGTTTAATTCACAGATGCAGTACAGGAAGTGGTCATTAACAAATGCTCCTACAAATTTTTGATATTTTTAAGTAAAAACCTACTTTTTTATAGACCCGAACCGCATTGCACCTNAACAAATGCTCCTACAAATTTTTGATATTTTTAAGTAAAAACCTACTTTTTTATAGACCCGAACCGCATTGCACCTACTTCTTCAGGAAACAATAGCTGAATAACTTAAAATTTCTATTGAAATTCAATTTTATATGCAATACTAGACGGGTCATCGTCTCGGAAGTCTGAGCAGGCGTTTGTACTGACGACTGACGAAATGCTTCGCGAGAATACTTGCGGGATGGTGTTTAAACAGCTGATTTGTATCACATCATGAAACAAAAAAAATTGTTTACTCCAGATATAATTTTATTTTGTTAATATACGATGTAGGTCCTGTCACTGAACCTGGACTTGTGCGATGCATTAATCACGTACGGATGTGATTAGCATATTTCCTGGCTCCTTTTTGCGTTTCCAAACCGATAAGGACGAACTTTTATAGTCTTCTTCCTTTTCCGAAGGCTACAACATTGTTTCCTTTTGGTCCCTGTTGAGGGGGAGGGGGGGGGTCATTATGGTTGAGCGGCTAGACTGCTCGCCTCCCACCAAGGCGAACCGGGCTCCATCCCCGGCCGGGTCATTCCCGGATTTTCACAAGTGGGAATCGTGCTGGCTTGTTTTCTCGGGGATTTCCACGTTTCCCCCACCCTTGCATTCCGGCACTGCTCCATTCTCACCTCATTTCACCCTCAAGGGCTCTCAAGACATTGTTGTTAGAGGCTGTTCAGGCATACGCGAATATGTTTGGCATAGGTAAATAACATCTACTGCCATATGCCGTCCCATACTGAAATATCGTTGGATATTTGTTTGTTTTTCGCAAGCAACATCGTCTAAAATAAACACAGAGTTCGGTAATGCCTCGTCTAGTTGTATAACCGATTCATTTTCACTAAAGGGAAAATAGCGCAGTCCTGCAACAGCTTGCAGTATCTGTGCTACATGTAAATACTTTGGCTGGTGTAGAGATTTCGAATATAAGTAAATGTTCTCGAACTTATACCATTTGGTTCCTCTAAAAAGACTGATAAGTNCTGGTGTAGAGATTTCGAATATAAGTAAATGTTCTCGAACTTATACCATTTGGTTCCTCTAAAAAGACTGATAAGTGCGCATGTCTTTCCTTAATTGGACGGGCCGCATATAATAGCTCGAACTGTTGCCGGTAATAAATTTCCGTGCCGCGATTTAAATGTGTTCGTTTCCTCTTCGTCGATGTTACTAATACATACTGGAAGCCTAGTTTGCAGCATGACAACCTCCATGATACTGCTGAGCAATTCTGTTCATCTGTTTTATTTGTGTGCATAATACTTTGTTAAAAAAAATCTTTGGGGTGTGTAAGAGAGACTGTGTTGCGATCCGACGCTTTGAACGNCTGGTGTAGAGATTTCGAATATAAGTAAATGTTCTCGAACTTATACCATTTGGTTCCTCTAAAAAGACTGATAAGTACGCATGTCTTTCCTTAGTTGGACGGGCCGCATATAATAGCTCGGACTGTTGCCGGTAATAAATTTCCGTGCCGCGATTTAAATGTGTTCGTTTCCTCTTCGTCGATGTTACTAATATGTACTGGAAGCCTAGTTTGCAGCATGACAACCTCCATGATACTGCTGAGCAATTATGTTCATCTGTTTTATTTANCTGAGCAATTCTGTTCATCTGTTTTATTTGTGTGCATAATACTTTGTTAAAAAAAATCTTTGGGGTGTGTAAGAGAGACTGTGTTGCGATCCGACGCTTTGAACGCTCGTGTTGCCGTGGCTGGACCTAATACGTTTTTAACAATGCGCTGTTAACTTCAAGTCTTTCGTGCCGGGAAATAATGCGTTTTTTTTTTTTTAAGAAGTTTCTTTGGCTACATGACTGTTGAATGACGTCCCAATAACTTGACTACCTGCTGTGTGAGGACCGAACTATTTTTTTACGGCAGCCTAATGGCTGGTGATTTTGGAAACGCGCTGTTTATCTGTTTGGGATGAAGCATCTACTATCAACACCACTACGAAAGGGAATTCATCCACCGATGTCCATGATACATGTATGCCTGAGAAAATATAGATCTCATGGTGTAATATACTACAAAGGTATTTAATAATTTCTTATTAATATTTATTAAACATGAGAAACTGTACAAGTTATACACATGCACCAACCAACACGTATTATACAAGTGTGCTTCAATATCCATTATATTAACATAAGACAAATATTAAGTGCTGTTAAAGAATCAATTTTTTTTAAATACTTATGTTACTGTNTATTATACAAGTGTGCTTCAATATCCATTATATTAACATAAGACAAATATTAAGTGCTGTTAAAGAATCAATTTTTTAAAAATACTTATGTTACTGTGGAAAAAAAATTGTAAAAGGAAACAAGTTATACACCAGCGCATATATTACACAAGTGAAGAGTTCATGCTTCAATATCTATCATGTACACCTGAGAAAAAATATATTTAGTACTATTAAGGAAACATTTATTTCATGCTGGAAGAAACTGTGTGTCTAGCCACTCTTCCTCATTGGCACCAATGGCAATGTGTATTAAATAATAGTATTACTGCTGCACTAAGTGTTTGATAAATTCATACATGCTTCAATATTCATTATGTACATATGAGAAAAAAATTTATCTAACGGAGGAATGTACTGTAAAAGTATTTAATGAATTCATATAAATAATTACATAACCTGCAAAATTATATTTTACATTGAGGGATACTAAAATGTGTGTATTATATCACAGTATTGATGCTGCAAAGAGATATTAATAAATTCGTATGAATAATAATTATATAAACCTGATAAATAACACTTCCCGTCGTTTTTGAAATTGGGAAGACGCTGAGATAACCCTCTCGAACATGTCATCTATTCATTGCGTCACTGCAGCACCCCATCGATTTTGAAATTGAGAAGAATCTGAGATAACCCTCTCGAACATGTTATCTATCTGTTGCATCACTGCGGTACCCCGGGAATGCGAGAGCATGAAGTTTAACATGAGCTCTGTCCGTTGCGTCACCAAGGCGCGTCACCTCAATGGAATGCGAGAGCGTGAAGTTTATATCGCATTTGGGAAGGCTCCGAGATAACCCTCCTAGCTTGGAATGCAAGAGCGTGGCGCTTAACATGCGCTCTATCCGTTGCGTCACTGCGGCACCCCACCACAATTGAATGCGAGAGCATGATGTTTACATCGCATTTGGGATGACTCCGAGATAACCCTCCCGGTTTGGAATGCAAGAGCGTGAAGTATGGTAGGGGTAGACTATGAGAAAACCCCTCAACCCCTCATTGCCTAAAAATGTGTCATTGAGCAACATTGTAGAGTCATTAAAAAAATTTTGAAAAAATAAAATTAAAAAAAATTGGGAAATTTGGGATTTTTTAGGGGAAAAGAGAAATTTTGACTTATTTTTTTGGAAAACGGGAGAAAAGGGATATTTCGAGGGAAAAACGGGACTAACACGCCATGTGGAATGCAAGAGCATGAGGTGTCCCTGTGTCCCTGTCACGAACCTGTATCTGAAACAACCATTTCTAACTACTGGTAGCAGGTCATGCTTTAGCACGCGTACCTTACGTATGCACGACTTTTGTCATTTAAGCATATTTATTGTGGAATTTTGACACGTACTGCGTTTCTCTGCGCCAATGAATAAACGCACCATTTTGATGCGTCGATTCGTGTGCAACACAGTTATACAAGAAGCGGCCTCGCACCGAGATAATAGCGAAATAATAGATAACGATGGCTCGAACATATACAGTACAGTCGTCTATTTTGATGTTAATTATAACGCGAATTTGGCAGGCCCCTACTGATGACTAATATTCAGCCGAAGAGACGATCGATTTCCGCGAAAAGAGTTCTTGTCTACCTGAAGTCCATTTCAAAACACTTTACCTCAGATATAATTTCGGGGTTTGATGGTTTCTAACTAACATGCAAGAGACTTAACTGCTTGTCCGCGAATCAAAGACCATTATTACCCTAGTAACCCAATTCTGATCGGCTTAGTCAAATTAATATAATGTCTTCTCACAAAGACACGTGGTCAGTAACCGTAACCAAAGGAAAATTGCAGCTGTGAATGCAGGATATTGAAGTCTAGCCTGCGAGGAACATTTCTCGGAAATCAGGTGTATCAAGTTATACTTTAATTAATTCGGAAGGAGCTGAAAATTCTGAGTTCATGAGGGAAAAGTTTATGCTTCAGGCACATGGAACGTTTTAGATTCTCTTTTACTATTGGAACACAGTTTGTTTATAAGACACACTTTGGCAGACTCTTGGGNACATGGAACGTTTTAGATTCTCTTTTACTATTGGAACACAGTTTGTTTATAAGACACACTTTGGCAGACTCTTGGGGGCAAACCCTACAATTTCGCGGTATAAGGCGGCACCAAGCTATATACACGAGCAGAATTCGCTTGTTAATTGGCTACCGCCTCGGACAAAACACGTCCTGTTCCACNACATGGAACGTTTTAGATTCTCTTTTACTATTGGAACACAGTTTTTTTATAAGACACACTTTGGCAGACTCTTGGGTGCAAACCCTACAATTTCGCGGTATAAGGCANAGTTTGTTTATAAGACACACTTTGGCAGACTCTTGGGGGCAAACCCTACAATTTCGCGGTATAAGGCAGCACCAAGCTATATACACGAGCAGAATTCGCTTGTTAATTGGCTACCGCCTCGGACAAAACACGTCCTGTTCCACCCGACCATACGGAATGAAGCTACCAGAGTTCTGAATGTTTGCTATTGACTGTGAGTTCTGCAGGGCGTATCGGATGAGCGGAGGTGCAATGACACACGCGTAACATACAAATCGTTGTATGACGCCTACTTTGGTACAGTGAGCGAGTGAAGAGATTTGGGTGGTTTTTAACACGACGTCTTGAGAGCCGATGAGGGTGAAGTGAGGGAGTATGGAACAGTGCCGGAATGAAATTGCGGGGGAAACGTGTGATCCCCGAAAAAACCCGCCGACCAGCGGCATCGTCCGACACGAATCCCACTTGCGAAAATCCGGGAGCGACCCCGGCGGGAATCGAACCTGGTTCGCTAAGTGGGAGGAGAATATTCTAATCACTCCACCATCGCAGCCCCACCTTAGTATAGAATCATAACGCGAAATTATAAGATCTCTACTCTTTAGTCCATAAAAAAACCTGAAAAAATGAGGACCAGGTCCCGTGCTACCCAGTCAAATGTAAAATTGATTACCTACTCATAGTTGTAGCAGACAATGAACAAGAGACTGAGGCTGGAGTATACAGAGCACTGAGGAGTACCAGAGTAGACAAGTACACAGAGGTGAAATGGTGTGGCAGCTTCTTTGAGGCGGACGTACCCATTCTCTGATTGTCTGCGCGAGGCTCTAGGAATGGGCCTCGTGTCTGATTGTCTACTGCGAAAGGTTTCCTATTGATTTTGCTAGCGTNTTGTCTGCGCGAGGCTCTAGGAATGGGCCTCGTGTCTGATTGTCTACTGCGAAAGGTTTCCTATTGATTTTGCTAGCTCTGGAGCATGGGCCTGCTTTGATGTGTGCTGATGGAGTTCGCGGTATAAGCGACTGTTAAACGTATGTATTCTTAAGTACTCTGCGGTGCAGTCTTGTTTGCAGGTCCCTGAACTCACCCATTCTCTTTTCTACTGATACGATATATCGCTCGTGTAAAGCAACAAAATCGATGAAGGTAATCGCAAATATTGACGTGCAAATCGATACCACAGATATCACAAATCCTGATGGTACCGCAAACATGAGAAGGCGTCAAGAGGCACAATCTACGAATATAGGAACACCGACGGTTATAAAATGAAAAAATAAGTATTTTGTGTATAGCCTACCTGTCATATCGATTAATTAGATTACATTATTAGTAGGAAGTACAGTTTAGATTCGGACAGTACACAGAGAGGGGCGTCCAACAAATGAAGAATCTTGCATGTGGCAAACGCATTTTATGGTTGATAAATGAGTCCGGTTCATAAATAGCTACTGCGAATCACACCATGTCTAATGTGGGCTACGTTATTCAAAGTGGCGGTTTTTCGGTTAAAAATGTATTGACACTAAATATAGTTAATATAGTTGCAAAAAAAATTACCATATGAACTTTGAAAAATTCTTACCGAATCCTCACGCGAAATAACAGAATTTTTATTTACATGTTTTTATGATGAAATAAAGTTTATAACTATTCTTACATGTATCGTTGGAACTATGTGAGAATAAGAAAACTAGAACATTATTTAACCCGTTCGGTAACACATTAATTTCAGAGGTCAAATGTTGCAATCACGTAATTTTTTGGTAAGCGCTGTACTTATGTTATCATTATTCTCGCAACCAATGGACAGCGTGCTGCATACTCGATTATATTGGCATTAACCATTCATGCCAAAGAAGTGTAGAAAAATCCCAAATCAGATTAGCCACAAGAAGAATGGGCACTGATGCCTTGCTGTGCACAGTAACGATCATAAATATAATTCACGTGCAACGTATTCACGATCGTGGACACGATGACTGAACGGGTTAAAGTGTATTTGAAAATGAAATTAATTTTGAGGTAACCTTAACGGTCAAGGTTTCGAGTTTTCACAGTAAATACTATTTGTACGGATACATGTTTTTAGCGAGAAGATTCTACAACTAATCGTACTCCAAAAATATTGTAATCCCAGACTTGTTTTACATGAAGACACAGGGCCAATAACTAAAGGAAAGTTGCAGAACTACACGTAGGGGGTATTGAAGTCTAGCCTGTGCGTCATCTTTCCGCGAAAAACAAGTGGTCTTAACTATCTGAAACAAATAGACTACGTATTAAAAAAAGCGTATTAAAAAACACAGTCAGAAAAGTTCTGATAAAATTCCCGAACTATAATGGAATAGCTTATACTGCGTGGAAATGATACGTCTCAGGCTGCAAATACAGTAATTTTGAGCGTCGTTACTATATACGAATTTGGGAACGTCCCTATGCACTTGACTCTTTCGTAAGCAAACTTAAGAACACTGGGTCGGATCTGAGTGAAACTATTCTATCATTTGCGCTTTCTCATTATTCATATACACTGATATGGTAAATATGCGAATAGTTTCTTTGGGTAAACTTTTACGAAGTTATTTTTCCTATATTTTCAAAGCAATATACAGGCGGATTCTAAAATGACAGGATAATGTTGATGAGGAGTGCCGAACTGCAGTATAGGCCTACATGTGTGTTCAGGATGGAATCCATCATGAATGCTAAAAGTGTATTATAATGAAAAATAAAGTATAATACAACTTAATAGTGTTCTTGTACCAAAGTAAATCTATTAGTAAACAAATCCATACTGTATAATATGCCGCAAAATGGGGGGAAATATGTAAATAAAATTACTTCTTCTACTGTTTTATTGTACTTGCACAAGCAGAGAAATCTGGTTTAGCTACACTACACCGGTTCCACTTTATCTATTTGGAAGAAACGAACGTGCAGACTGTTGTCCCAGTGAGTAGCAAGCCTTAATGCCATTTTACACGATCAAATATTTATTTAACTCAATTACTTGAATTCAATTTATTGAACTAAACAAATCACTTAATTTGCCTTTCGATGAATTACATTCAATAAACTTTAAAGACACAACATGAAAATTTATCTTTACCTTTTTAACGAAACCAGTTTAAAATGTACCAAAAGCAAATGTTCAGAAGTATCTACGACTCATGCACCACACGAAAATAATTAGTTAAACCCCAACTAATTTTCTTAATATTATTGTACATTTTATTTTTAAAAAATATGCGCCCTTATTTTGTAAAATCTTTAAATGTGTGCACAAAAATATATTATTATGAGATTTCTTCCACTCATACTTTCAGAAAAGCTGCGATAAAGCGATTCAAATTTTGGATTCAAGAAAATTTAGAGAATGTTCTAAACGAAAATCTTGAAGGAAAACTAGACATTCAAGAAATTGAAAGAGAAAATGGCCGCAACTATGAAGTTTCTGTGATGTCATATAGCATTCAATGAATTTAATCCAATAAAAATTGAAGGTAATTTGAAGAAAAAATGGTCTTGTGAAAGGGCCGTTACACTTGACCACGAAATCACAGAGCAGGAGAGTACACAGAGACGGAATGACGTGGGCATANGTCATATAGCATTCAATGAATTTAATCCAATAAAAATTGAAGGTAATTTGAAGAAAAAATGGTCTTGTGAAAGGGCCGTTACACTTGACCAAGTGCCACGAAATCACAGAGCAGGAGAGTACGCAGAGACGGAATGACGTGGGGGTTCCTATTACTGATTGGCTGCGCGAGGCTCTGATTGGCTACTGCAAGCTGCGAAAGGTTCCCGACTGGCTGGGCTACTGGCTGGCAGGTAGGTTACCAGGAGCTTGTTGGCGAACACTGTTCCGCCATTATGCTGGTGTTTGCTGTTCGTGTTCGCGATATAGGCGGCTTTTTCGCCTCTGTATTTTTACGTACGCTGTGACGGAATTCAGTCGCCGTTTTGGTGACTTCCGTGGCAGAGGTTGCTGCGATTTGAATCCCAGGGGCAAGCTACGGATGTGTTTCATTTTAGATGTAAGCTTACGCTCTACGATGTCTTTTACAAATTTGCCACATCAGCGTATACGTAGGTCTATAGTAAAAAAGCGCGAATGGTTAAGTTTTTTTTCCCATACATCAATCACAATGTCCCTACATCTGCTAACGACAGAGTCAAATACCCAACTTTGCATAATAGCGATGCTGATCATTTACAGCGTGGGTTATAATTGCAAGTGTCGTTTCCTTGTCAGCAATTTGACATAAATGCTTGGACAATAAAAATATATAATTAATAAAAAAATAATTTCGTTACGCCTTGTGTGCTGGAGTCAATCAAATCTTGTGGCGTAGTCACAAGACATATGTCAACGAGACGCCTGATGTTGTCTGGGGGAAAAAAATATTCAGGGCTAAAAATTTATAAGCCAGCGGTTTTAATGTGGGGGCCTTGTGTTAAGTCTAGCTACATATTCGCGTGGAACATAATTATGATTTACCTCTCTCCGTTTGTAACTCATCAAATGCAAAGACAGGCTCCGATCCAGACTGGCGTTCAGTCGTATCATTTGGGAATGTTGCGAGGGGCGGAGAAGCGAAGAATCTGCGGAAACTAACTTTAATTCGTGCGAATCAATTAAGATGCGCAGGACGTCTGCGTAGCACCAGAAGCAAGCGACTGGGCTACGGTATTGTATTTAGTGCCAGAAAGGCGTCTGGCGGTACCTTTGCCGCTGTCTATTGTCCGTGATGAGTATACCTGTTTCTTGGTATCGTAATGTTAGACAAAAAGTTTGCAGAATCGACAAGTAAATTATCCGAAATGCATCATTATAGCGGATGCATCCGCTCTGCTATAGCCGCGCATAGTGTGTAAAAATATTTTAACATATTTTTAACCTTAAATTTGTACTAGTTTTACTAATCTGGGCGAGGACCCACATCACTGCACATTCCAAGGTCAAAATCTTGCGCCACGCCAATGGTAAAAATTCAAATGCACTAATAACCGAACGTGAAATATAATCAGTTCTCAAATTAACTAGCTAATTTTTCCCTTCCAGCTCCTACACAAACACGAAGCAAAGCCCGTTCTTAGAGATCCATACCGCCACCAAAAGGCTGAATGTCCCTGGATCGAAGTTTAGTAAAGAAACTAATTTTTACCACAGGAATTTACAAAATAAAAGCTACCATGGAGTATACGCAGGATATTGGATACTAACATGAACGGCACTNCTTACCACAGGAATTTACAAAATAAAAGCTACCATGGAGTATACGCAGGATATTGGATACTAACATGAACGGCACTTACACCATTTCGCAGAAGAATCGCTAATTCTGAAGAATGTTTAATACTACTTGCTCTGAAGTTGGTTGTAACCAGTCCACGGAGAGTCTCCAGTCGCTGTGGATAAACAAAAGGCCCAAGTCATAAATGTTACAGCGTAGTCGAGACAACGCGATAACGTGCTGCTCGAAGNGCTGTGGATAAACAAAAGGCCCAAGTCATAAATGTTACAGCGTAGTCGAGACAACGCGATAACGTGCTGCTCGAAGGAGAGGGGGCTGTAAACTTCCCGGTGTGTTAGTTTTACGGTCTATCGCTGACCCACTTTCTCGGACAATACGCCATATATCGCCGCTTCGGTCTGCCCATACCGTTCGACTCTCACTGCACGCGCCCCTGCTTCCATCCGCTAGGTTTTCACTCCTCGACACCCGATCAGCGGCCCNTACATCAATCACAATGTCCCTACATCTGCTAACGAAAGAGGCAAATACCCAACTTTGCATAATAGCGATGCTGATCTTACAGCGTAGGTTATAATTGCAAGTGTCGTTTCCTTGTCAGCAATTTGACATAAATGCTTGGACAATAAAAATATATAATTAATAAAAAAATAATTTCGTTACGCCTTGTGTGCTGGAGTCAATCAAATCTTGTGGCGTAGTCACAAGACATATGTCAACGAGACGCCTGATGTTGTCTGGGGGAAAAAAATATTCAGGGCTAAAAATTTATAAGCCAGCGGTTTTAATGTGGGGGCCTTGTGTTAAGTCTAGCTACATATTCGCGTGGAACATAATTATGATTTACCTCTCTCCGTTTCTAACTCATCAAATGCAAAGACAGGCTCCGATCCAGACTGGCGTTCAGTCGTATCATTTGGGAATGTTGCGAGGGGCGGAGAAGCGAAGAATCTGCGGAAACTAACTTTAATTCGTGCGAATCAATTAAGATGCGCAGGACGTCTGCGTAGCACCAGAAGCAAGCGACTGGGCTACGGTATTGTATTTAGTGCCAGAAAGGCGTCTGGCGGTGCCTTTGCCGCTGTCTATTGTCCGTGATGANTGCCTTTGCCGCTGTCTATTGTCTGTGATGAGTATACCTGTTTCTTGGTGTCGTAATGTTAGACAAAAAGTTTGCAGAATCGACAAGTAAATTATCCGAAATGCATCATTATAGCGGATGCATCCGCTCTGCTATAGCCGCGCATAGTGTGTAAAAATATTTTAACATATTTTTAACCTTAAATTTGTACTAGTTTTACTAATCTGGGCAAGGACCCACATCACTGCACATTCCAAGGTCAAAATCTTGCGCCACGCCAATGGTAAAAATTCAAATGCACTAATAACCGAACGTGAAATATAATCAGTTCTCAAATTAACTAGCTAATTTTTCCCTTCCAGCTTCTACACAAAAACGAAGCAAAGCCCGTTCTTAGAGATCCATACCGCCACCAAAAGGCTGAATGTCCCTGGATCGAAGTTTAGTAAAGAAACTAATTCTTACCACAGGAATTTACAAAATAAAAGCTACCATGGAGTATACGCAGGATATTGGATACTAACATGAACGGCACTTACACCATTTCGCAGAAGAATCGCTAATTCTGAAGAATGTTTAATACTACTTGCTCTGAAGTTGGTTGTAACCAGTCCACGGAGAGTCTCCAGTCGCTGTGGATAAACAAAAGGCCCAAGTCATAAATGTTACAGCGTAGTCGAGACAACGCGATAACGTGCTGCTCGAAGAAGAGGGGGCTGTAAACTTCCCGGTGTGTTAGTTTTACGGTCTATCGCTGACCCACTTTCTCGGACAATACGCCATATATCGCCGCTTCGGTCTGCCCATCCCGTTCGACTCTCACTGCACGCGCCCCTGCTTCCATCCGCTAGGTTTTCACTCCTCGACACCCGATCAGCGGCCCCCGTATGCAACTTGTATGGGTCGGTTCCCGCCCACCGTGGGCGTGGAAGCTGTGGCGGTCTTGGGGTTCCGGATCCCCTCCGGCTAGAATCACAGTGACCCCATGGACCCCCGAATCATACTGAGACCGTGTTCAAACTGAACATTCATTACATTAGTATTTTAGTGTTTAGTAGCGTACAATTTAGACGCCGTCGATAGTCACTTGTTCAAAAATGGTTGCGATTTGGTAATTTAGTGTTTTAGTAAGTTTCGTTTCGTACGAAAAACTAAATACTAAAATACAAAATACGTCATCATGTTAGTCGACTAATTCTGGTCACAAGACCTTTTAGTAAAGTAAAAATGCCAATTCGAACACCGCCTGAAACTCCTTATTTATACTGTTACTTTCGTGTCATTTCTACAAGTGGGAGTTAAGTTCGATTTTTTTTTCACATTTCATTCAATATCGAAAATATTTTAAGGTATGCATTCGGAATGAGGCGAACATCGTAAGACAGTGCACACTAATAGAAGTACACTAATGTGGAAAGTTGAAACATTTTCCCGCCTGCCAATAAGATCACAAGAGTAGGTAGTAGTCACATGGCGCAAGGATTGTTACTTAAATTAAGAATAATATACCTTAAATTTTATTTCTCAGGACTAAAATGCTGATGTAATATTTGATTAAATATCTAGATTCACTGTAAAAAAATCATTGTTCAGTTAAAGTGGTTGATCAGACCAACTACACACACGCACACACATCTATATATAATTTTGGCATTTTCGAAACAAATTTTGAAATGTAAATTAATTGCTACAAGTGCTTTTGAGAGTATCGTGTACGATTAATGGTAATAAATTATTAGTTACTCCCTAAGGCTCTGATATCTGATCGTAGGTGTAATAAAAGTACCAGCAGTCTAACATTAATAATCTTTGTTAATCGATAAAATTATATTATGTTCTGGTTAATAATTCTGAAATAAAAGTTTGGTCACAGAGGCCTCCTTCGCTCTCTACGGGCGTAAACGTAATAGCCGAAAAGGTATATTTTTTTTAAGATGGACCCCCACTGGAAAAATGAGCTTTCAACGCCCCTGCGAAGTGTGTACAAACAGTTCCTGCAGATAGCACCGTGGACAACAGGTTTTTGAACAGGTGTATTTTGGTTATTTCAAAGGTATCGTTGAAATTTTATTTTGAAATTCGACAAAAGAAGTAATAATAATAATTGTTGTGGTATTTAAAACGTTTAAAAAATAGTAAAGATATTAATTTTATTACTGTTTTGTTGTAGCTCTCATTATTATTTAAATAGTGTTTAGAAAGCTAAAGTTATTACTTTGTGGGAGATTGCTACGTATATACTATGTGATATTATCAGGTACTATCAAATATGGCAATTTGTATTAATTACAAACGAGCTGCAAAAAAGGAGTGGAACATTTTTTAAATAAAATTTTTTGTATAAAATATTGGCTTTCAAGAAATACAGTACAGAGAGGGGAAAATTAAGGAGTGTTTTACTTTTTGCTTCTTAAATTGTCGTTTGATAACTTTTCGTGATTAAATATGAGCGAAACATTATTTTGTAGTATTTTTACCTAATAATTCTTAAATGTATTATGGAGTGCAGTATTTTGTCCCAATTAGCACTGGATACTTTATTATTTCATTTTTAAATTAATAGATGGCAGCACAGTTGCAGGCTGACTGTGGGAACAAAAACTCAACTCCGGTCGTTGCCGTCAACTCAGATCCCTGAAATTACACTTCCTTTCTCTGGAACCAACTGTAGTACAGAGTGAGCCTAGATACTCGTAATTGACAACTACGGCCATGCTGTAAAACGGCATTAAAATAACAAGACGTTGGATTTTTTTTATATACAAATAAAACAACTCTGCATACTTTACGACGTAGCGTACACTACTGTATCGTTTGAAACCCCAGTTGCCGTTGTAGCTGGACAGTGTTTTGAGTCTCGACTCAGATCAAGTTCCTTGTTCTTGTGTCCTCATTCATGTCCTTAGTAAATCTACGGGACAAGAACTGTACAACATACGCCAGATTGCTTACTATTGTAAATTTAAGCAACATGCCATTATTTATGAAAACATACACAAAATTACTTTTATGGCGTGTATTACACTGCCCAGATTTTACGGTGCACTACCCTATAAATCTGAATTAGTGAGAATTTCACTGTTTCAGTCAGTTAACAGCACCTGACTGATTCAACAGTCACTCAATGAATTTAACTGATGAATCAGTGAAAAAAATGCTAGTTTTCCTTCACTTATTGATTAAGTGACATTTTTCACTGATTCGTCAGTCATTTTTTTCACTGTTTTCAATGATTTGTTTTTTGACTGATCAGTTAAACAACGTGTAAAAATGACCATCAAACAACGTGTGAAAATGGCCGTTAAACTACGTCTATCAAGTGAAATAACAACGAATAAACTAATAAAACCAATACAAAATATTTTGTAAAATTTGTTTCGTCTTTCAAAAGATCATTTTACGAGGTAACATGAACATTCAGTCTTTCATTCCGTTTTTACGTCTTTCATTTCGTTTTCATGTAAGAGAGTGCACACATATTTACTATTCGTTTTAACAATCCTAACAATACCAATTAAACCCAAAACAAAAAGTAAGGGCATACAATTTAAAACTACAAGCTTTCTATAAATAGCTATAAGACATTTATTTTCTTCAATTTTAACAATGTGGCATGGTAACGCAGATGGTGAGGTAAAGGCCCAAAATCGATAAGGTAAAGGTGTGTGAGTTCGATCCCAGCCACTTGCAAAGGAATTTTTACTTTTTAAATTACGGTAAATTGCGTTATATAAATAATAAATTATTGTAAATATGATTATTTCTCGTAATTATTTGGCTAAATTCAATAAAAACAATTTTTAATTCGCCGGTGCAATTGGCCGTCACTTATGGAATCAGTAAAATTGTTTCACGTCACTTATTAATTCATCAGGGTATTTTTTTACTGAAACAATCAGTGGTTTTCCACTGATTCTAAGTGGGGCCATTTTCACTGACTCGAATAGTTAAATTTTACTGTGAATCAGTAGTTTTCCACTGATTCGAAGTTAGAGCGTACAAGAGGAAAAGTACATTAAGAATAAAGAGGTAAAAAGCACATTGATGTTTTTAAAGCCGCTAAAGACGATAATGATTGTTTGGCTAGCATTAGGACTACACCTGTCCACTGCAGGACCAAAATGTTCAAGTAAACACTTACCAGTCAGTGTATCATAAAATGCGAGGATAACTTATTTTAACGAAGATGAATATCTCATCATAGTTCAGGCTGCATCCTCTGAGTCTAGCTGCCGTATTAACGTCTTAATTTCTCATAACTAAACGGAAATAACCCCCCCCCCCCCTTCTCCCACAATCATCCCGAGAGTTCAGTGAGTTATCACCTAAATTCCACGTGCCCCAGCTGCTGGTTGACAAGCTGCTCTATCACAGTAAAAAACCAGTTTTATTGCTAATCAGTAGGAACAGGTGTTTTTTTTTTTTTCGCGAAAATATTTATGGCTAAGCTAGACGTCAATATCCTACGTCGACAACAGCAACTTCCTTTGGTTATTGGCCGCGTGTCTACGTGAGAATACATGTTCTTATTTGACTGGACCAATCGTAATAAAGTACTCCGATACTGAACGCCCATGATTCGCGAACAGACACTTTAGACACGTGACATTTAAAATCATCCAACCACGAAAGTGCATACGAACAAAAGTGTTTTCGAGTACAAGTGGTCTTGAACTCTTTTCTCGAGCCCCACCAACAGGCAATCATTCGCAGAATGCACAAGCCAATCAGACACAAAACCCATTCCCAGAGCCTCACGCAGCAAATCAGATAAGGGATACGACCACATCAGAGGATTCGCCACGCCATTTCGCCTCTGTGTATTTATCTATTCTGTCAGCAATTTAAGTAGAGAAACGAACCTGATTATAGACGACTCGGCGCGAGAAAGTAATTTGAAACATAAGGACATGACTCCGAACATAAGGAACCGCCCCGGTTGAGTGCGGCAGTACACACTGATGAAATAAGTTGTAATGTAGTGTATAAATATATTAGTAGTAGTAGTTAGTGCCACTGTGTAAGGCATAGTATAAATAATTAAAATACTCTTGATGTGTGGGGAACGGTGGTGGATGGCAGGTCAACCGCGCCATTTCCCTACTCCGGGCACGAAGGGCAATCACTAAAGGGTGAAAATAGATATAAATGACAAGCCACGTACGTGGTGAGATGCACGTAATAAATATTAAACATTAAAAAATAATGTGGTCATACAACAGCAAGCCATAGGCCAAACAAAAAAAAAAGGAAAATCAGTAAAAGCAAAGGATAACTTATACCCCTGCATTTCCCAGAAAGGGTACAGATGTAGAGGTGGAAAGTTACACAAGCGTAGTTCAACCTATGGTTGGCAATGCAAAAAAATTAACTCTACTCTCTGGGTTTTAGTCGATGGCATACCTGTGGAAATTACTTCACGCACTATTCATTTCTGCAGTAGAAATAGTAATGACCACATTTTCTATCAACAGGTAGGGCCAAAATATGCCAGTGAACAAACACACTCATATCTCAGTTTAATCATAGCTTCATTTGATTCTAACAACAACAAAAAAACACTTAAAAACTGATCGGCAGATATTTACAAACTTCCGATATGGAGGTAATTAAATTGACGTTATAGCAATATTCTAAATAAATAAATGCTTTAGTCAAAATTTAAAAAAAATTCTTTCGGGCAACCGAAATGCGTGTAAATGCAAGCAGTAAGGCATCCAAGCGACCGAGTTTACATGCGCACCTCAAGAGTTTCCTTTATCTGCTTTCACGCTGAGCACACAGACCTGACCTTCACCATGACAAAGGTCATCATTCGCCGACGACGGTACTGCACATACTGCGCTCTGGGTATGCATGTGTTCAAAAGACACGCCGTTTCAAAGAGGACGATACAAATACATATATCACGTTCCAGAGTACTTCACATCTGAACAAATCACAAAAACGTATTGTGGCCCAGTTGAACGGAGTTCACTGAAATTTCAATTACTTAAATCCAACGCAACTTTTTTATCTCTGCTTTAATTGTATTAATTTTAAAATAAATAAACTGATTTATAGATAAAATACAAATAAAAGTTCTTTGTAAACAAAAATTGGATAAATTTATGTTAACACAAGTATAAAACGCTTGTGGTAAATGACTTATTTAGGAAACAACGAAACACGTCATACATGAGGTGATTTTTAAAGGTTTGATTCAAAAAGTGTGAAGATACTGTGAACAGACTACAGCTGTCTGCTCGTGAACCACAAACGCTCAGTATTGGTGTGATCTAAATGTGTTAGGTCCAGTCAAGTAAGAGAGAAATGTGTTCTTACGAAGACACTCCGCCAATAATCAACAGAAAGCTTTATTTGAGCACGTACGATAAGTCTTGCATACCCGTTGAGTATTGGCGCGGAAAACGGGTGTCGCTCATTAGCAGGCGCGTGCACGCCATTGCTGTGTTCTGCCTTTGGCGTGCCTAGTGGCGATGGACCATTACCAGAGGTCGACGCCGAATCAATTAGCGGTCATTTCCGGGGGGCTGGCATGACCTGGCCCAATACACTCCACATGCAACAGCGTTCGAGTTCACTGGCCTCCCCCCACCCCCCTCAACAACCCGTCTACCCCTCTTCCAACTTCCCCTCTTTGCGTCATCGGTCCGGTCCGGCCGAAAAACAGACGAGCATGGAAGACGGGAAACGCGACAACTCTTAACGAACGATCACAGAGTACTTCAGAATACAGAGGTGAAACAGCCGCTTGTAGCGCGAACTCCAGTCGCACACGCCTGCATAATGGCGTCACTGGCCAGCATCATGGTGCACGTCGTTCGCCGGTCAGTGCCCGGTAACCTACTCGCCAGACGGCAGCCCAGCTAATAGGGAACCTTACGCAGCATGTAGTAGCCTATCACCAACAAGGCTTGTTCCCAGAGACTCGCACAGCCAATCAGGGAAAGGGTGCAGCCACGCTATTTCCCCTTTGTGTGCCTATCTATACTGAAGTAAGTAGACACAAATGAAAATCAACTTACGTGGTGTAATGTATGTAAAATATGGGGGGGATGGGAGAAAGTAAAAAATAATAATTTTGTTGGGTTGAGTTGAGAGATTTGGGCGGCTCTTAACAACGAGGCCTTGAGAACAGATGACGGTAAAATTATGTGAGAATGGAGCAGCGCTGGAATGCAAGGGCGGGGGAAACAGGACATCCCCGAGAAAACCCACCGACCAGCGACATCGTCTGACACGATTCCCACTTGCGAAAATCCGGAGTGAACCGGCCGGGGATTGAACCCGAACCGCTCAGCCACCGCGTCCCCAAATAATTTGGTCCGACAACAGGAAGCCATAGGCCAAGATAAAAGCATAAAGAAAATCAGTAAAAGTGAAGGATAACTTATACCCCAGCATTTCCCAGAAAGGGTACACTTGTAGGGTTGGAAAGTCACGCACACTTGGTTCAACCTCTGGCTACCACTCTGGAGTTATATCTGGGGCAGGAGCCAATGAACAAATGAATTATACTCGAAGGCGTTTTAGGAATGTGAAGTCCTGCGTGGTACTATTTTTTCACAAAGCGAAATGGTAGGGTCTGTAACAAACGAAGAACGAATGCCATGCTGCTTGCTCCAGGGTAAACATGCTACTCGCTGCGGCAATAGCTAATGAACAAATAATTGATGCTCACGTAAATAGAGGACTGCACTACGCTGTCTAGCTTGCGAGTCATTAACTCACGAATTATTCCATCCCCTACGGTAAAAAAAAAACCTATCTCGTGTATCTCCTAGAAACAGACTGTACTTAACCCTTTCAGACACACTTTAATGTACTGTTTCAGGTGAGCAAATAAATAACTTTATGATGCGTGCTGTAGTTAAGTCGACACAACACTTTTTTCGTTGTCACAGCCAATTAGCAGTAGGCTGTACGTTCAACTACGGTAATATGAACCAATTATGACCTAGATCAGGAAAAAGGTTTTGCGAATCATTTACCCACATAAAATATCATTGGTCATTGAACTTCGCAGTGTGCAGCACAGACCAAAAATTACCTACGTGTGCGTAATGTACACAGTTGTGTACACTGGGTCTGAATAGGTTAGAATCCAACTTCGATGGTTAGAAACAAGCACAGCCGTGTTATCTGCCTATGAACATGAACGCATGCAACAACTCTTGTCGGTGACTCAGTTTGCTAGAAAATTGCACGTAGGTATACCTTGTCGCTTAGTTTTGAATTAGGTACTTTTTTTTTACAGTAACACTTACCACTATCTTGCCGTGCCCGTTTGGGAATTTATCTTCTGCGGAGTTTTTAAGTGTGGACTTAATGAATTGTTAGTAAGGATCCATAAACTTCGCAGAGTCATATTGTGACCGGTTAACTTCAAATTGCTATGCAAACTCGGGTGTCTGTCTTCTTATAAAAGTCCGCAACATCCAGCTAAAACTTGATTACCACAGTCACGGCCCGAATACGAATATACAATAAGCTACAGACACTGTAAATTATCACCTACCTAATTACTGATTACACTACTTAATCCTTTGGAATATACCAGTTTATAAGGCATCATAATTTAACACCTGACCACTTTAAGAAAACGTGTACAAGGAGGACTTAAATATTATCTGCATTTCCTTGTAAAGATTAGGTTTTTGAATTTTTTTTTATATAACATACAAATTCCTTACGCGTTGAAATATTTATAGATCTCGTTTAACATGAAAGTGTTTTACAAGGCATGACTAGATTCAAAACAATTGAAATGTATCAACACGAGTTGACAAAATTCAACAACGTTCCCAAATTCTGCAAGATATTTTTGAATTCCTCTAAAAATCGCATGGCGACCCTTCCAGGTTTCATACATTATGACAGCTCAAATCCTAATAACAAAATAGCTAAGCATAACCTACACAAGCGAAATGGTATGACGGTTTTTTTTATGTAGCCGTGCCCATTCTCTGATTGGCTGCGCGATGCTCTGACAATGGGCTTTACGCATGATTGGCTAGTTGACTAGGCTACCAGCTGGCGAGGAAGTTACCATGCGCTGATTGGCGAATGGCTGCGTTCTGAGATTTTGCTGGCTAGTGCACCATTTTGTTGGCTTGTGCAGCTGAACTTCGCGAATAAGCGGATGTTCTCCATCTTTATGCTTAAGTACTACATGCCATAGGCCACTGGTTCAAACCCTTCCTTAGTGTTGTAATTGAAACATTCGCAACACATTCCCGTATGCGCGGCATTCATTTGGAACTCGTGTCGTGTTCAAATATTGTTTCGTTTATTTAATTTTTCAGGGATAAAATTTAAAAAATGGGCGTGAAGCTACAGCGTGGAAAAACTCATCTCCGTCACAGGTTACACTTAAGCACAATATTTTTTTGTTGACACAACTTGTTTTGGAACAAGTTGCCAAGAATTTTTTTGTAAAACTACAAGTGTATTAGAACAAAGTTCACAGCACTGTGTAATGTAAAGATATACAAGTACCGTTTATTTGAACTAGTAGGCACTGTAGACTTCATATTTATTAAAAAAACTTGGAGACACATTATTAGTTAAGGATGTTTGAAGTATCTTAGTGTTGTAAAAGCACAATAATTTACTTTATGCATCACAAAAAAACTTTTTAGCAACTTGATTTCAAGGAATTGTTTGTAAAACGTACAAACATTCTTACTGTGACGAAATCTATACCTGGTACAGGTTGGAACTGGCCATCAAGATCGCAATTTCTCTAGTACGCGGTGACTATAGCTCGTACAGTTCCGCGTAATGATGAGGTAACGAGCAGAGATTATTTAATAGTTATTGCCTTAGTCAGATCCACTTTCCCAATCGACTCATCCACACGGAATTTGCCCACTCGAGTGCTGAATGCCTGCCACTGACTCAAAAGACTCCCGCAGGACGTGTAAGATAATTAACGTTCAAACACGAAACAAAAAAAAACCACAATACATAATGTAATGTTAATGTTGCTGAGCCTAGTACTCAAGCATATTACAAAATGGCCGGAGTCCCAAGAGACGACTACCGACAAGGAACAATATTGGTAGAGATCCTACGAATTCGCGTTATAAAAGTACCATGCTAGATTCCACAATACTACTTGATACTCTCAAGTAGAGGGTATTTGTTCTCAGACTGCTGGCCCAGACATAACTCATTTTCCTGGTCGACTTGGCCACATAGAATCGCAGAGCAGGTAAGCATCGAGAAAATAAAAAAAATGGCATTTCCTTTGAGTAGGCGTACCCAGTCGCTGGTTGGTTGCGCGAGGCTGTGGGAATGGTTTTTTTTTTTGTAATTTTTTTGGTCGAGGGGGTTTTTACGGTTGCTATGCCAGCTTTCATCCCTTTCCTTTTCGTAGTTCAGGTTTTAACATGGGAGACAAGCATGACCCCAATCGCGGCCATGTTTGCCCAATCCTAGAAATGCCGCGAGGCACGCGTCCTGTAGTTAGAACATTTTCTGCATGTCTAGACGTATGGGACTCTGTCCTGGGACGCACTTAGGTCCTATCCCTACCTAGAATCTCCGACTTCCCTATTAGATTTAAGGTATGTTATAAAAAGTAATAAGTCTTTTGTCTGAACGATTCTTGCGTGTTACGGAGGATTCTGCATTGGCGGAGCTAACGACTGGCAAGTAAGTTACCAGGCACTGATTGACGAATGGCGTTGAGCCATGTTACTCGACAGTGATGCCATTTTTTATGGCGCGTGCGGGTGGAGTTTGCGGTAGAAAGGACTGTTTCGCTTATGTGTTATTAATTATTCTGTGACGGAACTACGCCACCTCAGTGCTACGTGATGGCTATTGGCTAACAGTCCTGCGGTGCGTATGTATGTACGGAAGTCTAAAGGCACCTAACCTTCATTGACGCCTAGACGGGTATTGAATTATAATACGAAATTATAGGTCTCTAACACCGGCCACTAAAAATTCAAAAAACGTCACCTCAGCGAAAGTTTTTGGCAGCACAACCGATGTTATTATTCTAGACATGGGGGGTCCCCGTCTCAGCCAGCTTCACTGTAGGCGCTTTTTCCAAAATGGCTCAATTTCCAATACAAGCAAATGCTGGCACAGTTCAACTAGAAACACTAGAAAATCGCGAAAATATTTTTAGTAAACATATCCCCGGTAACACTCTAGCTAGTTTATCATTTTATGTTTCAATAATGAAGTTTTTGACTCGGCTAAGTTCTTTGCAGACCAATCACACATATTCTGCTACAGAGTATCAAAATCCTCACTGGCACAATTAAATGAGATATAGATTCATACATACATAGCAGCCATTAACGAAAGAAAATTGACGGACATGTGCATAGAATGTATGTTTAATCGTAGAAAGTAGTCTACTTTTCTCGCTATAAGCCATCATATTTTTCCATAGCCCTTTTAGTCACAAATTTACATTGATTTATACATTATTTAAGAATTACAAAGAACAAAATTTTGTTTGGAACTATTATAGTTGTCACATTTCCGGGTTAATGAAAAAATGTCTGTGACTGATATTTGTCGCAGCAGTTTATGAGGCTAGGGAATTTAGTCTCAACAACAAATTATGTCTCTCACACGTAAATTACTTCACTTACTGGAAGATGACAAATCGCGTAAAAAGTAAAATCATCCAGATACGAATACGTGGATACGAATTAAACGTGTTTTGAATCACAACTATTTATGAACTCTTTTTGAGAAAACCGACGTTATTATCATTAAAATGTTGCCCAGTTAAAAAAAAACAATGCATGGCAATCCTTTGCACCATCAGATTAATTACCTTATTACCCCTTCTTCCATTCCAATGCGTATAAAAAAGGCCGCGCACCTATCGAAGAAACCGGAAGCAAGTCTTGACAGGCCGGACATAGAGTAATAACCGCGGAGGAGATCGGGAACAAGGAACGGAGAATTTCGAGGAAACGTTCTCTATTCTTGAAANTAGAGATCTTCCAACCAAACGAAAACACAACGATTCTTCCAGAGCATGGTAAGCCCCAACCACACACGGTAAAAGCGAAAGATTACCTGTAGACCAACGAACAAATGCGTCATTAGATGCAAAAGAAATTGTAATAAATTTGTACAACCTAAGAGAACGAAAAATTCTGCTAATTATAATTAGTGTAACAGGTGTCTGTGGCAAGCTTATACATGGAAAATGCGACTCTAGCACAGTTTTTGGCACGCCCCGGAATACTGAAAAACAGAGTACTGAAGAATACAGAGATGCAACAGCCGTTTATACCGGGAACTCCAACCGCACACGCCAGAAAAATGGCGTTATTGGATCCCAAAATGCTTGAAGGCTGCTCGCTAATCAGCGCTTTGTAACATACTCGCCAGCCGGCAGTTTAACCAATAGGAAACTTTTCACTGCATGCAGTAGGCTATAAAACAGAAGAACCGTTCCCAGTGCGTCGCGCAGCCATACAATGGGTACACCCACATCACAGGAACCACCACGCCATTTCGTCTCTGTGTTCGTATCTACTCCGTGTATGTATAGTTCGTGCACTGAAAGTACGAAAATTCTTAGATGCACATGGCTTTGCTTTGGCGGCTCAAAAAAAAATTATGTACTAATAACCGCTTGATAAAAAAATAACTTTCCTAAATAAGAATTTATAGGTACTACATATGAATAACGCAGGATTGAGATAATTAAGGTTAATATAACTGGTGCTAGTAGCTTGATTCTGAGTTTAGCATTTTGCCTTTCTGAAGATGTGAAATAAAGAGTAAATATGTTACTTTGCGGTATCACGTGCTTATTACCAGAAAATTTTTGTTGTTTTTGCTCTGAAACCTGAAAAGTTAACCAACAAATTTAACTATATTGTTTTCAAAATATGGTTTTATGGGCGAGTAGAGCATTTTTACGCCTTTTGTATTAGATGAAAATGATTCGGTGTAGATCTAGATGTGAGTGGATATTTTAAAAATATTTCTAGCCGGTTTTTATGTGCACGGATGTTTATAAACGGTACAAAATTTTGCAGTATGAATACGGAAATGTTGTATAAACTAATTGGCAACCCTGGGTGGAGGTGTACGCTGGTCTCAGGACACTCCCCGACCTAGGAAACACTTCCAGGCCTCTTGGCAGCGCTGTCATTGGCCGGCAAGCCCGCACGTGCGTCGTACTAATATTAGGCTCTGAGCTGGAGCGCTGCCAACTGGCGTCGCGAGAAGACAAGGAAAAGCAATTTCTCCGCACGTTTTTATTTTTGCGGAAGCAATTATTTTTTGTGAGTCAGTCCCAAGTGATGTACCGTTCACAAAAGCAGAACATAGCTATAACCTCCTGATAACGGACCTCAAAATCAAGAAAACAAACTCCGGTGTACAATACGCAGC
This sequence comes from Clitarchus hookeri, assembly GCA_002778355.1. Classification (NCBI taxonomy): domain Eukaryota; kingdom Metazoa; phylum Arthropoda; class Insecta; order Phasmatodea; family Phasmatidae; genus Clitarchus; species Clitarchus hookeri. The sequence goes on along the minus strand of NQII01001115.1, from coordinate 385,746 downwards.
ACGCGTAGGTAACAGTTCATCGCATGTTAGCGTGTCTTATCGGCAGAGAGAGGAAAAAACTACCGAGGTCAATGACCTTCGAGTTGAATTCCGCACTTCTCTGTACACTCGAGGGTTCGCCACAGAGTAGATAAGTATACAGAGAACAAATGGCGTGGCGGCTCCGTTGACGTGGGTGCACCCATTCACAGATTGGTTACTACATGCTGCCAAAGGTTCCCTATTGGCTGAGCTGCCGGCTAGCAAGTAGGTGACCAACCGCTGGTTGCCGAACGTGGTTCCATCATTTTTCTTGCTAGCGACGCCATTTTCCTGGCGTGTGCGGCAGAAGTTTGCGAAATAAGAGGCTGTTTCACCTCTGTATTTTTAAGTACTCTGTAGCTCAAATATCAGCTTTTTGACTGCTGTATCAATGAAAAGCTTGTTTCATCCCAGAACAAAAGAAGTGCAATATTTAGTTCTTATTTTCTTGCAAGTTTTTTTTTCCTGTCTCAAAGCTTCGCAGTACGTATCGAATCAACATGTTCAGTCCCGAATTAATTTACAAGCTCAAACGTTACAATCTTTAAATGTTTTGATGGTTACTGTTCTTGTGACAAGCAAGCTTCTCGAAATCGGTGAACAACGTATTGCGTGTTCGTTGAAGTTAGCATTAACCATTCACAGATGAGAGGTGCTAAAAATTCAACAAATCAAATTCCTCGGAACGGAAACTCTTAAAACACCGGCCAATGATTCCCTGTTGTGTACAGTTCTGACCTTAAGTATTCTTCAAGTGCAACATGTCCTCGATCATTGGGACACGGACTGAACAGGCGAAGTGCAGCCCAATCCAAAAAGAAGCACATACGTACGAATGTTTCAAATTTGGCTTGTCAGGAAACGGATTTTCAAGTGTTTTTAGTCCCTACTCCCCTAATTAGTTTGATAACAGGATACACTTGAACACTAATGTTTACAAAACCAGGAAATTTAGCGAGTTCCCGCGATTGTTACCTAGACGTCAAATAATCGTTATTCTTATTACTTTTGAGCAAGGATCGCAGTATTCTGATGAGCCCGGAAGGACTGATAGTGATTACAATACCTAACTATTAAGTCTTCCGTTGCTATCACTTCAATTCGTGACATAGACCTATCCAATCTTTGCAAATATTTTTTAGTGCGTAGAACCTAAAATACCGTTTATCTTATTTGTCAGACGCGCCCTGGACAAGAACAAGCGGGCATGCATAATCGTAATGGCGTGACGGTGTCTTCTATGCAGTATGCTTGGCTGCGTGTTGGTTTTTAAGCGGGTCCCGCACACCTGATTGGTAACGTCACGTCGTAGTAGGTTCCGTATTCGTTCGGCAGGCGCCTGGCAAGTTCATTCCTGGGAAACGATTGGCGAATAACGTCCTGCCATCTTGCTGGCTAGTAAGGTCATTTTCCTGGCTTGTGAGGATGAAGTTCAAGATACATAAGGCATATTCGCTTCTGTATGCTCATTTATTGTGTGTCCCGAAGTCTATGAAACAAAGCCAAACCCGTGGAACTAAGGACCGTATCTCACACCACACAGTTGGAAATTAAAAAAGGGGCTTATTTGTGTTAGCAGTAGTCACTGGACAAACTTCAGTTCTATCATACAGAAGGCTATGAAATCTAACCATCTCGTCATCGTGCTCGAGAACATTTCTAGTCTCTGCCTTTACTGTACCAAAGGCATTGTCCCGCTTGTATAAAATAGGTGTAATCAATATACTGATAGAGAGAATTGAGTATTTATAAAGATATTACGGTTAGTTGAATTTCAAAACACTTCAGCTCAGATCCACTTACGCAACAGGATAGTTTCAACTGCTACACATCTTAGCTACCAGCCCGCGAATTACAGATGTTCACTACCAATAGCCTAGTCCTGATTGACCAGTCAGACACCAAACCACAGAGTATTGAAGAATATAGAGGTTAAACTGCCACTTATACCACGAACTCCAACTGCAAACTCCGGCAAAATGGCGACACTAGCCAACAAAATGTTGGAACACCAATCGCCAATCAACGCCTGGTAACCTAATCGCCGGCCGGCAGTCCTACCAATAGGAGACATTTCGCAGCATGCAGTAGACAATCAGAAACAAGGTACGTTCCCAGAGCCTCGCGCAGCCAATCAGAGAATGGGTACGCCCACATCAAAGGAACCGCCACGGCGTTTCGTCTCCGTTTACTTAACCACTTTATGAACAAGACGTCTTCTCACAAAGGCACTCAGCCAATAGCCAAAGGAAAAACTGCAAGTGCGCACGTGGGCCTGCGCGGAACTCATTTAGCGAAAATCATGTGTCCTTTAAGAGTACCTCACACTTTGCATCTTCACGATGGATAGTGTGGGTCATACGCCGGGCACGTCGTTCGTACAGTTGTGAACAAGCGTCAGCATGTCTTGCAGCCAAGCACAGACGCCGCGATAAAAGTACATAAACAACTCACACTTGTGAGATGCAAAGTGAAGATATTGAAGGCGTGGGGGGATGACCGGAGGCGTGGCCTCGAACCTGGATATCCTCGCGGATGAATGGAGAGGCTGCGGCATCGGTGCAGTGACATCATTTGTATGTAAGACGTGGCCTGACGTCAACCTCTCGTCGATGACTCAGCCAACCTGCGCCGGGCCGTCTGGGAGCGCCAGCAGCCGTACGGTCCAGTCAGCCTCAAATGCGGCAATTTTTTATATCTAGAGATCACGTCATTTTGTTAGTATAAATTGAGAAATGTCCTAGGAGTCCCAAAATGATGCTAGTTTCACTCGGTTAACCTGATCATCCCGTCATAAAAGAATAAAGTAGCTAGAGTGTTATAAGAGAGACTAAATGGTGTGGCGGATCCTTAGGCGAGGGCGTGTCCATTCTCTGATTGCCTGCGCGACGCCCTGGTAACGAGCCTTGTAGCTTATTATTGGTTACTACAAGCTGCAAAAGATTCTCTATTGGCTGGGCTGCCGACTTGCAAGTAGGTTGCCAGGTGCTGATTGGCGAGCGGAATTCCGACATGTTGCTGGCCAGTGACGCCATTTTTCTGGTGTATGCTGTTGGAGTTCGTGATATAAAAGACTGCTACAACTCTGTATTTTCAATTACTCTATGTCAATGCTACTATTTTGTTATTCACTCACCGTTGTCCAGGAAGTATCTGATAAACTACGGTTCGCAGTCGCGAAAGCAAAACCATAAGCATACGTTGAGTTGAGATATTTGGGCGTCTCTTAACTACGAGATCTTGAGAGCCGATGACGGTGAAATGAGGTGAGAATGGAGCAGCGCCGGAATGCAAGGGCGGGGGAAATGGGAGATTCCTGAGAAACCCCGCCGACCAGCGGCATCGTCCGGCACGATTCTCACTTGCGAAAATCCGGGAGTGACCCGGCCGGGGATTGAATCCGGTTCGCCTTGGTAGGAGGCGAGCAATGCAACCGCTCAGTCACCGCGGCCCCCAAAACGCATACGTGTTTCAGGCTCATGCCGCCCCCGCCTGTAAAATAAGTGAGGAAAATACCTGGTTGGTTTGTGGCGGGNTTCGCTGTACCAGGCAGCCAAGGCCCCATCGCCCGCCGCGACCCAGCGTCATTGTCGGCGTTGCTTTTCTGACTGCGGGTGACGTATTTCAGCGGATCCGGCTTCCCGTGCCGTCACCCACTTTCGCAGAACCTACTTCCTATCCTGCTGCGCGCGAGAACAGGCGGCGGGCACCACATGGCACGGTGCGCTTCAATAAACGTTTCGTTTCACGCATGACTCCCGCCAGCATTGGCTAATGATGTAAAGTCATCATCGTGAAACCACCCGGGCACCACACCGCATGGCACGTTTGAACTAAAGTTCCGTTTCACTCATGAAATGCTGAAGGTCTTCCTCATAAAATAGTATGGGCATCACAGCACACGTGCGTTTTAAAGACCGTTCCTATTCACTCATAAAACACACCAAAAAAGTATGGGAGAATGACGTCTCCAAAAATTATCTAATCTAATTTGAAAACCCATCCCTACGGACAATGAAATTCCACATTATTNAATCTAATTTGAAAACCCATCCCTACGGACAATGAAATTCCACATTATTCTTTGGCAACATATTATATTTCAAACACTTGTACGTTTGTATTTTTACTGCCATTGGTCAACAGCTTATTTGGTAAGTCCCGTAGGACTGTGAGCCAATAGGAAACAACTAATCCTGAAACGGACGAGTCAGGTACAAATAGGTTGCAAGATAAACTGGGTCCTTCCTGACCCAGAAGCCAATAAACAAAAGACCACAAAGGTAAGCATACGGCTGAGAAGTCCAGTTTCCTGCCGGAAAATAAAGCGAATTCTGCAGATCTCTATCCAAACCTTACCCCTAGCTTGCTGCACTGAATGAATGATTTTGTTGCAGACACCAAATAATTAAATTTGCTTGAAAAGTACTCGTTTACAGTTAACAATATTATTGTTCACTCAATTAATCTGATGTTTCTCCAAACACCTGCATTCGTTCCTTTGAACCAAATAAAACGTTTGAATATATATTGATGAACCGAACAATTATTTCATTATTACATCATAATCTATACGTAGGAATACGACAATTTCGCCTTTTAAACGGCCTGTAAGTTAGACTGCACGAGCGTATGTAATTTTGAGCCTCACCTTTCTGTCCATTGGCTGCTGTCCCAGAGTGTAGCCAGTTTTACCTCATACCAAGTGGCAAGGGATTCGATGCTTAGGTTTGTTATTGGCTTACAGTTCACCTGGGCGTGTCTAATAAACTGTGATCCAATTTCAAACAGAACTCAAATACACATGTGTATGAAGTCTAGCTTGTCCTAAAATGAATTCGCGAAATTTTCCATTCCCTNTTCTGTCCATTGGCTGCTGTCCCAGAGTGTAGCCAGTTTTACCTCATACCAAGTGGCAAGGGATTCGATGCTTAGGCTTGTTATTGGCTTACAGTTCACCTGGGCGTGTCTAATAAACTGTGATCCAATTCCAAACAGAACTCAAATACACATGTGTATGAAGTCTAGCTTGTCCTAAAATGAATTCGCGAAATTTTCCATTCCCTNTCAAACAGAACTCAAATACACATGTGTATGAAGTCTAGCTTGTCCTAAAATGAATTCGCGAAATTTTCCATTCCCTATCTATACGTATTTAGTACACACAACCATTTTACAAGTACGTTCAACTAATTGGTTTGGTTACTGTAAACAATATAAATATCCTGATTGAGTGAAATAAATATTTCTTCTAAAGCGAATAAATCATCTGGTTACCTGGAACAACTTAATAAATGTTATTATACATTTTTTTTACGGCAGCAAAATCAGCTTGATCTAGAATTGGCATTTATTTGGTTGGCTGTAGAGTAACCGAATCATTCGATTGCCTTCATCCGAAAATACGGCTCGAGAATTTGTTTGTAATTTTCGTGACAATTTAGGATAGCAAGAGTGATTGTTTGTACATTAATTGACGCTTAATAATGGTATAAAAAATCACAATGAAACAATTTCAACAGTAAACAAAATCGTAAAGCTGTAAAACCTGAAAACATTAACTTACTCCACACGTCCTATATTAAAGCATAATGCATTTACAAATATTGCAGCTCCGCAAGTAATAACGTATAGCATTNTTACTCCACACGTCCTATATTAAAGCATAATGCATTTACAAATATTGCAGCTCCGCAAGTAATAACGTATAGCATTCAGGTTAAAAAGTCTTGGGTTCATAACCTGGTCATACGCAGCTTTTTTTTTTATGTTAACTGAAACTGTTTAATGCATGTAGAGCCACACAAATCTTTAGTTGAACAAACCAAATTTTACAAGTTTGTGGCAACCAAAATGTCGGTACAACAAAGTAATTAAGTTTCAGCAACAAAATAGTTATTCGCTACTATACAAACCATTAATTTGGTTTGGCCCACGATAATTTGTTTTATTCAACAAAACCTTTTCTCCTCAGTGTGAAACAAGAACGTACGGTATCTTTCATACATTATTATTTTCTAAATAATGTAAAAGAATAAGGACACTGAACGTTATTCCGATTGAAGTCGCATACCGATCGAGGTAGCGCAGTGGTCAACCAATCGAATCGCATTCGGGAGGAACCGGAGCGCCATCNTTGAAGTCGCATACCGATCGAGGTAGCGCAGTGGTCAACCAATCGAATCGCATTCGGGAGGAACCGGAGCGCCATCCTGATTCCGGTTTCCCGGAGTTTACAGAAATCACTCCAGGCGAATGCTGGGATGGTTCCTTAACACAGGCCCTGGCCCAGTTCTCACCTATTTCCCAAACAGTGTTGCCCTACTAAGGCCTTGCGTCGTTCTGGCGCACTTTAAAATCACCACATAAAATAAATAACGTAACTAAAATTCTCAAGTTCTTTATTAAAATACAAAAAAGGATGCAAAGAAAGACTATATTTCTCACACAGTTGCTACTGTACAGATTATGGTTTATAGCGGGAAAAGATGGCCGTTTCCTAGGTGTGAACGTACTAAGCACGTGTTAGAAATGTTATTTTATTATTGATTGTCGTGTGTACATGAAGCTACCTTCCCATTTCACTGGACCAGTGAGAATTCTGACACTCTAAGAGTGAACATTTATTAATGGTCAGCAGAGTACCAGAGCGAGTCTGAAAATGTAACCCATAAAATCATAAAAGGATCAGGACGCGTACGCTACAGTGACTTGCAAAATATTATGACAAAAAATGTTTGTATTTAACCAGTATCCCTGTGGATGATTTTAACAGCAACGCGTATTGCCCGCGAACCAGGGGCACACGCAATGGGAGGTGAGAATCCAGATTTTTGTATGGTTGTTGCTGTATGATATTGTCGGACAGGAAAGTATCTTCCGTGCATAGCTGGACTTGCATGAGGAAAAAAAAATGTACAGACGTAATTAAAAATGTATTAACTTGAATGCTGTGCCAGCTAGATAACGTTGTGAAGTTTTTCGAATGTATTTATTNGACGTAATTAAAAATGTATTAACTTGAATGCTGTGCCAGCTAGATAACGTTGTGAAGTTTTTCGAATGTATTTATTACCCTGTTTACACATTAATAAGTTTAATTACTGCTAAATTTTAAACTTAAGTCAAAATTTTCCTGAAGGATGGGAGGCGAACCCACAACATTATAAGTGGCAAATAGTATTGTCAAGTCTCTAATTTATATAGCAATTCTCTTCTACTCCCGTTCCAAAAAAAATCCCTGCTCTTTCGATTGCCCCCTCCGGAAAACGGGCATACGCACGCCACTGTCACGAATCAAAGATGTTCAGTACCGGAGTAGACTAATTCTTATTGTCCGATCAAATAACAAGATGTCTTTTCAACCAAAACACAAGATCGATGATTAATGAAAAACTGCAGAAGCGCNTCTCTTCTACTCCCGTTCCAAAAAAAATCCCTGCTCTTTCGATTGCCCCCTCCGGAAAACGGGCATACGCACGCCACTGTCACGAATCAAAGATGTTCAGTACCGGAGTAGACTAATTCTGATTGTCCGATCAAATAACAAGATGTCTTTTCAACCAAAACACAAGATCGATGATTAATGAAAAACTGCAGAAGCGCATATAGGATATTGACGTCTAGTATACGTGGAACTAATTTCGTGAAAATCAGGAGATCCTAATAATACGTAAAAATAGAGAAACGCCGGGAATCGAGCACGGTTCGACTAGGTGGGAGGCGAGTGGTCTAGCCACTATAACATCGCGGCTCCTGCTTCACAATAATGTTGCATTAGCGAGATGAGTTAAAAGCTGTACTCTGAATTAATTAAACACGTTCAATATATTTTCAAAATGTTTATTTAAAACCACTTGCTGCGCATTTAGTTCGCCAGGCAACGTGAGCGGGCTATTTAAAATGCCTGAGCTGAAACAGTTTCTCCCCCGGTAAACATCGAAGTTGAAGTGTTGATGTGGGAAGCAACTCGCATTGGTGATAGTCGCCGCGTGTTGCCGAGAGCAAGTTGTCTGGGCGGGGAGAGAAAAACGTGTTGGCTGTGAGGCGGGCCGAGGGAGAAGAAAAACCTGACTGATCAGGCGCTCACGCATGAATGAAAACCGGTTACGAAAATACTACGTGTCACAATTACCGGTGAAAGGGCCAACGCAAAAACAATGGAATAACGGGGCGAAGCGATAGGTAATAAATACTGCCTACAGCGTTTATGATTATACTGCAGGACTCGTAACTGCAAGTAATGACGTTGTAGTATTGTATTTTGAGTATTATATGGATATCTCTGACCATCGTATCATTAGTCTCCGCCACAAAAGATCTATTACTTCATAAACAGTTTCTGAAAAAGAAATATCAATAACTTTAGCATTTTACATATGATTTGTACTCTCCTCATTTGACTGGGCAGCCCAGAGTTCGTCAACCACAATAACCAATGTACTTATTACAAGTGGAAAGATAATTTCGGCTCGAAAAATGGGCATGGTAAAATCATACCTGTAAAACGTAGGCACACAGCTTAAAAATAAGTGTGACTGCAACTTGTTTTGCTAAACTTTGGAATACGTAATCGCAACGTGATACTGTGTAGTCACTTGTTAAGGTTATCAGAATGTTTTAAAGTCAGGTTTGGATACCACGTATGTAACACGCGTTAAGGCACTTGTAATGACTAACACAAAAGCAAGAATATTGCAACAGAGCTTCTTGCCAACCTTCGTGGTATGGCTGGAAGGCCAGTCAACAGCACGTGTTGTCCTGGATTTGAATTCCGGATAAGACATTACATTGTTCATTTTGCAGACTTAGGATTAGGCTGTCTGCCAAACATTGAATCAGCGATTTATTGCGGAATTATTTGCGTTAACACTGTCTATCGGGGCCACGGTGGCTGAGCGGTTAGCCTGCTCACCTCCCACCAAGGCGAACCGGGTTCAATCCTCGGCCGGTTCACTCCGGATCGCAAGTGGGAATCGTGCCGGACGATGCCGCTGATCGGCGGGTTTTCTTGAGGATCTCCCGTTTCCCCCGCCCCCTCGTTACGGTGCTGCTCCATACTCGCCTCAATCACACTCATCGGCTCTCAAGACCTCGTTGTTAAGAACCGCCCAAATCTCTTCACTCACTCACTGTCTACCAAACGCTCAAGCATTCTCTTACTTTTATAAAGGATCAGGGTTCAACTCCACTTAAATGTTCCTGGCGACTAATAGACGTTCACTGTTAAAGTAAAATATTCCATAGCCGCTTAGTGAAGTGGCGGACGAAGAGTGGAGTGAAGTGAAGATGTTTGAGAGGCCCTCAACTTCGGGGTCTATGAGAGTGGAGCGAGGTATGGAGCAGCGTCGGAATGCAAGGGCGGGGAAACAGAAGATCCCCGAGAAAACCCGCCGACTAAAAGCAACGTCCGGCACGTTTCCCACGTGCGAAAATCCAGGAGCCACCCCGCCGGGGATCGAAGCCGGTTCGCCAAGGTGGCAGACGAGTGCTCTAGCCCTCACCGCGGTTCAAATGGGGAACGGTTTCCTATGCAGATATCACACAATAACTGAAGAAAAACTGTAAACTTGTACGCAGTACGAGTGTAATGAAACGTAACAACCAATCTTTTTCCTTCGATACAAATCACTGTATTTTAAGTTGGTGACTGGATAAATTTGAGAGTTAATTGATTCCTTGACCATATGCACGCTCTAATTTCAGCTATTAGGTAGACTGATGTCCTAATGAGTATCTAGTTTTTTCCTTGACCAGGTAACAGGGGATTTGATGTTCGTTTCTTGCATGTCTGTGGCAGATTCAGAGTCCTCCATGGCGTGTGTAATAATTTGTAGTTCAAATGTAAAAAAAAGGCGCTGGTAAATTTATTTGAAGTCTTGCCTGCCCTCAAACCAACCTAAGGATTTTTGATTACTAAGCGTAATTAGCTTCGTTTCTTTTTTTGAAATTATTTGGTGCGACATGAGTGAATATTGTCATTTTTACACGCGATCTGGCCATTGATATTCTAATAAGTTTCTGCAAACTGCATTATCGACAGTATCTACAAGTAAAAACATTCGATAAAAATGAATTGCGAAAATATATGCCCTTTTAACAAGTTTAAGGCGGAAAATACACACTACTTGTGATCCGCTGAACCCTTCGCAAAAATGCCATGTTTGTCCAGGGCGAAATACATGCACACACTAGACCCGAATCAGTGATAATTAATCAGTGAAATAACATTCTCTGAAAATCATATGATAAACTACTGCCGACTGGCAAATCAAGCAAATGAACTGGGGACAAGTGACTTATGGCAGTTGAATTTTCGACATTCAGTAGGAACCACAAATAAATCAGTGCAATTTAGCCATAATATTAATAAGTTACCAGGCACTGATAATCAGTCGCTCAATTTTCACCATTTTCTCTGATTTGGCTCAGTTCTCAGTTTTTCAGGTTAAGAGTGCAGATAATTACTCCCGTTTGTGTTCGTCGCTCTGCCCGCAGTTTGTCGACCCAGCACGCAATAGCCAATCAAATAGAAGGTTCACTTTCATAGTCGTGCGCAGCCAATCAGCGAATAGGTACGCCTACATAAAAGAAACTGCCGCGCCATTTTACTTCTGTGTAACTATTCAATGCCCTCAACTTGCTCTGCGGCTGTACAGTTGTGAGCAAACGTCGGTACACTTTGCAGTCAAGCAGTAGGCGCCACTGTCTGCCGCTAAACGTACTGCTAGACGAACAAACCTAAAGACCTGATGATCGAGCGCTGTAGTCGCCTTCAGTATGACACTTGGCCGAGGGCTTGCAGAGAGGGATGGATAGTTGAACAAGGCAGTCTGTTTCACAAAATGCACGTATTACTACCACCAACAACCAAGAAGAACTGTAACATATTTTCTCTTACTTCACACCATTTCCTCCGTTCCGCTGGTATGTCCGTTATCATACGTAGTTTTGCTATTCATGTTATAGCCCATTGGCGGTTACTTCCAACTTTTCTGAAGCACTGCTAAAGTTCTCCTTCCTGGATATTCCTCCGCCTCATGTAAACAAAGCTTAACCAAGTTTAGAAAATTACACCAAAGGGACAACGCACCACATTCGTGGGTTTTTTTTACTAGGCATTACCAACATTATCTATTTTCACTCTGTTTCACATTAATTACAGCCCATAAAATAAATAATATAGTTTATAGATAAAATATAAGTAAAAGTTCTATTAAATTACAAATAAGGTACCTTCATATTAGCACGTTTGCGATACGTGGCATGTTTAGGAAACAACTATACATGGGGTGGTTTTGCAAAGTTTTGATTCAAAAAGTGTGAAGAAACCGCCAATAGACTATAATTCTTATTACTGGCTGTAAGTAGGTAGAAAAGTATTCAGTTGGCATATACTCATTTTGTACATGTTTCGTCCGAACTGCGTGCACGATAAGAAAGTGTAANTAGATAAAATATAAGTAAAAGTTCTATTAAATTACAAATAAGGTACCTTCATATTAGCACGTTTGCGATACGTGGCGTGTTTAGGAAACAACTATACATGGGGTGATTTTGCAAAGTTTTGATTCAAAAAGTGTGAAGAAACCGCCAATAGACTATAATTCTTATTACTGGCTATAAGTAGGTAGAAAAGTATTCAGTTTGCATATACTCATTTTGTACATGTTTCGTCCGAACTGCGTGCACGATAAGAAAGTGTAAGGATTTGNCTCATGCCCTATTTCCCGAGGTTTCACTTGAATTTGTCAAGCAGAAGTGCTTTTGAAAAGTTTGAACGTTACCTACACAAGTTGCAGAGCCAAAGTCAGGATCTGAGTCTGCTTTTTACTTCAATTGGACTGTTATAAAAAAACAGGCGGCGACCTCACACCTCTTATTGACACTGCGACAGATAAGAGGCACAAAGGTTTGGAGAGCGCGTGAGATACAGCGACGCAGGAAGTGTTAAAATATTTCACAAGTTCATTATCTTTAATGCTCCGACGAGCACGTCCTACGAAACACGACAAATATCCAAGCAAGGTCAACTATCGTAAAGGTACACATTTACTTATTAATTTTTTAGAATACTAGCAAAAATATTTTTGTAAGTTTAGTGTTTATATTCCTGTAATAAGAACTCTCATTACGTTACGTATGTCGAAAGTACATTCTCTGTAATTTGGCGTGAAATATCAGTAACAAGCTTGCAACACTGGACACGCCCTCCAGGGTTCTGAGCCAATAGGGAACACTTTACAGTCGAGAGTGGCCGAGTCGACCAAGGGGCTCTATTCTAAGTTTCTCGTGTTTTCTATCGGCAGAATCAAAATCATCAAAATCCGTTCAGCCGTTATGAAGCTGAGTTCAGTCACGTTCCCAGCCGTTGCCGAATTACGTTTTGTTGTTATTCCACAGGACCCGTACAATTTACAGGGATAAAAAGTACCACATGTCCTATTCCAGGACCAAAGTAACTACATACCAAATTTTATCAAAATCCGTTCAGCCGTTATGGAGCTGAGGGGTAACAAACATCCACACACACACACACAGACAGACTTTCGCATTTATAATATAAGTAGGATACTTTGTCTTGTATAAAATAAGCACTGGTCCATTTATCAGTGCGTAACGCGGAATATTTAGAGTGAAATTTCTCGTAATGGCCACTATCTCTTCGTATGGTTAGACTATTGGCTGAGGAAAATGGCGACACGGTGAATGGTTAATATGTTGCATACACAAGCTTGCAGTTGAAAATATAACTCCTTTTTAAAGGAACATACTTTTTCACGTATAAAACGACTGATAAAGGATGATATAATTCGTTACGTAGTAATCCCATCTAACAGTCCATTAAAATAAATAATTTCACTGTGAAGTATGTAACGGAATATATAGAATATAGTACGTAAAATGTCGTTTTAATAAATACAATAATAAAGTTTGCCTAGAAAATTGCGGTAGGCCTAAACAACAAATCTTAATTTATAAAAAGGGTTCAATTTTTTATTGTAGTAACGCACGAATTTCCGTTACTACTAGTGAAGTAAAAGTGCTCCATAAACAAAACCTGTGTAGCCTATATATTTATTCATAAAAATGATAGAAACTGCCCATTAAATTAGTTTGATTATTGCATGTCGGGATAAAATTGTTTTCTATATTATTATGAGAAGTAAAAAAAAATTTGTCCGGCAGAGCACCGAACCCACAACATATTACTTTAAGTACTAACTGCAACGCAACATAACCACTTGACCATTTCTTATCTTATGATATAGCCTGAAGACATCGAACATGTGGTGATACAATTAGATGCATTTAATAACGTTCAACGTGTAATTTAACCGTTTATGTGTTATGTAATACGTTAAAGAAGGACAAATCCATTCAGTGTTATGCCCGTTTGCAATAAATACGGCCACCATGCTTCTCACACGCCATGTTGAAACTGCTTCCCGATCGAGAAAGCAGATTTCCACAACACATTAGCTGTCGAGTGCTCTCGATGGTTTACTCACGAGAGTCGAGAAGTCGTGTTTATCTTATAATACCAAACACTGGAAATATTACGAAAATCGTTATTTCACGATCGGGAGTTGCGTCACGAAAAANCTTTATCTTATAATACCAAACACTGGAAATATTACGAAAATCGTTATTTCACGATCGGGAGTTGCGTCACGAAAAACTTAGAATAGAGCCCATGAGAGTTGAGTTATGTCTGGGGCAGCAGCCAGTCAACAAATAGCCTCTGCTCGAGTATGTAAATTGTTAAAACATGTGTTGGCCCTGTGAGGTTGTATCGTGATTAATACTACACACCTCTCACGGTAAATGACAAAACTTTGGCGTTCCAGGCGTGTTCTGCGTGGTCGTGGCAAAAAAAGGTTATCGGCTCCTGACTGAAGCGAGCCAGTGAAAAAGGACATGTGCTCTAGTATGTACACAACTACGAGGTCTTACCTGTCGATCAAATATTGAGTGAAATTTTGTTTATGCTTTGACACTATAGGGATTTTCGCAAAAATAGTTACACGCATGCTAGAATTAGAATATCCTTGTACGTGTGTAGTTTTCCTTTGTTTACTGCCCACGTATATTTACGAGAGTACTTTTTAGAATTCACTGGCCAGTCATAAATACAGGGGATGGACAAAATAACATGAACACCGTGCAATATAGTATATTTTGTTGCATGTTGGCAACACTGCTTCCGTATAAATAATGCGACGCGTATGTATTGCACAGTTTATGTGCCAAGTCTTGTAGGTTATATTTCAGTGTATTATACGCTGTTCTGCGACGGTTAAAACAAGCGATCGGTGAAATGTGTGATCTCTCAGACTTCGAAAGAGGGCAAATCGTTGGTGCTCGGTTAGCGGGAGCGTCTGTGACTAAAACAGCTGAATTGTTTAACGTTTCACAAGCGACAGTATCCACGGTAATGACTGCATACACAAAACATGGTAAAGCATCATCGGCGAAGAGGAATAGTGGGCGAAACCCAAAGTTAACTGACAGAGACCGACGAACATTAAAAATAATTGTGGCCAGACAACATAAAACTACCGCGGCAAAGGTGAGCGCAGAACTCAACACTTACTTGTAATACTGTTTCGACAAAATCAGTACGGCGGGAGCTCTACAAAGCTAACATTCATGGAAGGGCTGCAATTGCGAAACCTTTATAACGGAAGCCAACGCTAAGCTGCGAAAGAAGTGGTGCCACGATCATAAAACCTGGACACTTGATGATTGGAAGAATGTGGTATGGTCCGATGAATCATCGTTTACATTGTTTCCTACAAACGGCCGGGTTTATGTATGGAGAACCCCAAAAGAAGCCTACGATCCGGACTGCCTGCTTCCTACAGTCAAGCATGGGGGAGGTTCCGTTATGATTTGGGCGGCTATATCGTGGTATTCAGCTCGTCCTCTCATTCACATCACTGGCCGGATTACTGCGAATGAATAACTCGACATCCTCAATGATGAAGTTCTTACTATGACTAGCATATTGCTGCCAAACACTGCCATATTCCAAGATGATAATGCGTCCATACACACAGCCAAAAAGGTTCAGTCTTGGTTTGAGGAGCCGGACCTCAACATAATTGAACCGTTACGGGGAGTTTTAGAGCACAGAGTGAGGAGCAGATTCCCATCAAACATCATTGAAGCAATTGGCGGGTGTTTTGGTACAAGAATGGGACAACATTCCGTTGGAAACTATTCAGACACTCTACGAATCTATTCCGCGAATAATTGCAGCTGTTCTAAAAGCAAATGGTGGCCCAACACCTTATTAATAAATAAATGTCGTGTATATGTCAGGTGTTCATATTATTTTGTCCATCCCCTGTAGGTTTCTCCAGTACTCAACATCCGTAATTTGCGGGAAGGAACCTAACATGCGTAGGAGTTGAGAACATCCAATCGCCTAAGCCGATTTGAGCTTACAACTAGACAGGAACTCTCTTCGCAAAAAAGGGCTAACTTTTATTTAAGGCGAAAAATTCTACTATTGTTAACATGTTAATGTACTGTGCACATAACAATACATTTTTCTTTTGTTACTGGATGTCGCATACGTGTGAAGATATTCTCCAATTTCGCTGGGTCAATGAGAATTCTGACAGACTATACTGGACATTTACAGCTTATCTGCAAACAGTTAGGTAATCCTTTCAGTCGTCGTGTCCACGATCGAGGGTTATGGTCAGTAACACAGAGTACTGAAGAATACAGAGGTGCAACAGCCGCCAACTACAGTCACAAACGCCAGCAAAATGGCATCACTGGCCAACCTTGGCACGCCGTTCGCCAATCAGCGCCTGGTAACTTACTCGCTAGCCGGCAGCCCCAGCAAACAGTGAAACTGTCGCGGCATGCAGTAGCCCGTTCCCAGATCCGTGCGCAGACATAGTATTGGTATGCCCATATCAAATAAACGCCTACGTGTGAATCAAATTTGAAAAAAAAAAGTGGGCGGATGGGTGTTTCCAGAGAATCCCCCTTCTCATTAATTTTTTTCCTTGGCACATGTAAGAAAAATTAAATCCTTGTCAAGGAAAGAGATTTCCCTCCCTGAAGAGTAATAATGCTTGACTGATGAGACGATTCGTTCCCACGTACATATTATAACAACGAAGTTTGATGCCTACTTCAGGTGGAAAAAAATGGCTGGAAAATCACTACGCTACAAAGGACTAAGATAAAGTGCTAAAGCATTTAATTTTATATGTAAGTTACACCCATTGGATTAGTATTGCTGGTTTCTAATATTTTAACCTAATACATCCTCAGTATTACTTTACATATCATATATGACTTACAAGAAANGTATTGCTGGTTTCTAATATTTTAACCTAATACATCCTCAGTATTACTTTACATATCATATATGACTTACAAGAAAATTAAATATTACAAATTATGAGCATGTTATTTGAGCTTTCAATCATATGCCATACAGTGATATACCAAATCTCCAAAAGTCTCGAGTTTAGTAAAAAAAAAAATACCTCCAACCCCTTTTTTCTTTAGAAAAAAATATTAATTCGCACTCTGGGAACCACCAGGCTATTTCGTGTCTGTGTACCTANAACCCCTTTTTTCTTTAGAAAAAAATATTAATTCGCACTCTGGGAACCACCAGGCTATTTCGTGTCTGTGTACCTATCTATTCTATAGTCTCAATAATTTACACGCGGCATTCATTCTGAACCAAGCGTGCTGACGAATTCCGGCGGTACTGTAGCGTACGTAAGTCACGCAAGGCTCACCAGACCGCAGTTCAAGCCACGTGCCCTGTTGCAGACATAGACTAAAGTTGGAGTAGACCGAGTATCGCGTTCTCCGCACGTACCCAACACTAACCTACCCCACACCAATACAACTGTCAAAAGTCGCATGGTCAACACTGATGAACGTGTTTGTTTATATTGTAATCTTTNCTACCCCACACCAATACAACTGTCAAAAGTCGCATGGTCAACACTGATGAACGTGTTTGTTTATATTGTAATCTTTGGTATGATTAAAATGTTTTTTATCAATTTTTAATTAATTTAATTGCACTAAAACTGGTTAGAGAAAATATAGAAACATATCAAAGCACTTTTTGACATACTCAAATTATCTCCACGTTGTTTATGATAATCGAGTGCTGGGACACCGAGTGGCTACTGCGTACCTTGGGCTTACACTTTCCCTTATTTTATTCAGCGGGGTTGCAGGCAACAGTCGTCTGGTGGCTTACATTCCAGGGTATCGTTTAAACGCGGGAACTGTACTGCTTACAGCCAGAAAATAGGTCATCGCGAAAATATTTGGCACCGATATGGTCTTCAAACCGAAAACGTTGTAGCATCTTGTTACTTATGACATGCTCTGTGTTCAGGTTGATTGCAGACGTTCAGTGCTTTTGGAATAATGGATGTGGCCCTGTTAACCCCTTAATAGCCACTTTAATTGACTGTTTTAGGTGTTGCAAAAGTGGCATTTCTTTTATGCGTACGTATGCTAATAGAGCAATTTCTTTCTAGTTATTACAACCAATTAAATTTAAGATATGTTATCGACTCTTCTAGCAATAAGAACCACTCATAGACTAGAGGAGCAGCACGGTTTACGAATCAGTNGTAAGATATGTTATCGACTCTTCTAGCAATAAGAACCACTCATAGACTAGAGGAGCAGCACGGTTTACGAATCAGTAGAGCTAGTGATTTTTCGCGAAAAAATATGAGTACACGGGAGACTTCAATACTATAAGCACCCAACAGCAGTTCGTCTACTACCATTGGTTGCTGTCTGCTTGATAATGCGTTTTCGTATTTGACAGGGCCACTCATAATTCGGCAACATCGGCACGGCTCCTACGTGATTCGTGTACAGCCAGTTAACACGTATCAAAAAGTAATTCAGCCAATCATGATTGGTAAACGAACTTACAGCGTTTTGAAATATAACCTGTCTTGAAATATTATCGCAAAATTTCACTAACCCTACGAATAAGTTACCCACAGGGAAGATCAGTTGACATTGAGCCTCGCAACATTTACAGTACCAACCGTAATCTTCCTGTCCGTTATGTACACGTGTGTGTACACTGGAAATGAATGGGTTTAACAGTACGTCAGCGGATAACGAGGAATAAAAATGGCAGGCATTGAAATAGAAAAATGTTTACCGGGAAAAATCACTGTGCTTTTTTGTTCTACCGTGCCCGTAAACTCAACGACAGATAATCATAAATAACTGCACACTCAGTAACCGATTGGTCCGGTACGAAAATCGATGTGTTTCTGAGGAGAGCTCTGCGCAAACAGAACTGTTCTTGCTAACGGGAAAAGTGAAAAGTAGTCTTGAGAGCCGATGAGGGTGAAGCAAAGTATGAAGCAGCAACGGAATGCAAGGGCGGGGGAAATGGCAGATCTCCGAGAAAATTCGCCCGCTAGCGGCATCGTCCGGCACGATTCCCACGTGCGAAAATCCGGTAGCCCCCCCCCCTCCCTCGTAGCGGAAATCGAACCCGATTTGCCTAGGTGGGAGGCGAGCGCTGTAGCCGTTACACCACCGCGGCCCCCACTAACTGGAAAAAAATCACAAAAAATGCGACTGGGCAAAGAAATTTATAAAACAGCGTGTGACTCGACGCTCAGATGTGCCTCGGACGTCGGACGGTAGAAAAAAAATTTAAAATAAGGAAATTAAAAAAATTGCGACAATAGAGTCCGTCCAGTTAGAGAATTATTTGGAGACAGTTCAACGTCTTTATGGTCGGTGACGCGATATTTTGTTCTGCCCACCATCGCCGTGAAATCCTAACACGCTGGAGAATCTTGCAGCGTAACTGGACCTGTCCTAGACTTCGAATTCTTTCTTTATAGTCCATTCTTGGTTACTTCCAACTTTTCTGAAGCCAGGCCTAAGTTATTTTTACAGGCTATTCCTTAGCCTCGTGCAAACAAAGATTAACTCAGTATAGAATATTACACAAATGGGACAACGCACCGCATTTGTGCGCACTAAGTTTAATAATACTTTCCACGAGAACATTGCCAACACACATATTTTCTCTCTGTGTTTATTCGTGTACATTATAAACGAAATATTATAATTTATAGATAAAATGTAAGTAAAAGTCCAGTTTAACCAAAAATAAGGCAATTATATGTTAACTGGAGTATGAAACGCTTGTGATACATGACATATGTAGGAAATATCAAACACGTCAAACATGAAGTGATTTTACAAAGGTTTGATACGAAAATTGTGAAGATACCGCGAATATACTATACAGTACTTCTTTGCATTAACTTTTACCTCGGTGTGGGTGCGCGTGTATTGCCATTTTACACGCGTGAAATTGTTTAAAGGTAGGCAGGTAGGACTTAACGTCTCGTTGACAGCGAGGTCATTAGAGACGGGCCAAGTTGTTCAGAGAAGCAGGATTGGGGAAGGAATCGGCCATGGACGAAATCACGATGGCCGGACAGAGATTCAAACCCAGGTCCNTAGAGAAGCAGGATTGGGGAAGGAATCGGCCATGGACGAAATCACGATGGCCGGACAGAGATTCAAACCCAGGTCCTTCCGAATGCGAGTCGGAAGGTTTACCACTGCACCACCTCGCCCGGCAAAAATTCTTTAATATTAGCTACTAAAAACTACCACTTTAATAGTTAACTGTGAAATTAATTATATTATTTCGAGATGTTTCTAAGCTACTTAAAACTTTTTGTAGTTCTTCGTTGTGTGATTACGGGCGGGGTGCATTTCGCACCCTCGGAACAAGTCTATCGTTAAATGAAACAGTTTTTCAGAGAACGGTTTTCAATTAATGCCGTACTGCGAGAAATAGTAAAATGAAAATATTATCAGCANTGCGAGAAATAGTAAAATGAAAATATTATCAGCAAAGCAGATAATCTCATTAACAAAGTTTTGAGAATATTGCTAGTTCTTACAGCAAAACACGCCTTCGAATTTGTTTTCAGTCTGTGATTTCGGAATTTACTACACTCTTGTTCTGAAGTTGCGATTCATTTGGTATTGATACCTTCGTTGTAGTTCAGCTTATGTGGCAGTTTGCACGAAAAGCTGAATCATTAACTTCGCCATTTAGTGCAGTAGTTATTAAATAAAAATTACGAAGGAGAAGGAACGTTTTTATATTGTNAAAGCAGATAATCTCATTAACAAAGTTTTGAGAATATTGCTAGTTCTTACAGCAAAACACGCCTTCGAATTTGTTTGCAGTCTGTGATTTCGGAATTTACTACACTCTTGTTCTGAAGTTGCGATTCATTTGGTATTGATACCTTCGTTGTAGTTCAGCTTATGTGGCAGTTTGCACGAAAAGCTCAATCATTAACTTCGCCATTTAGTGCAGTAGTTATTAAATAAAAATTACGAAGGAGAAGGAACGTTTTTATATTGTNGAATCATTAACTTCGCCATTTAGTGCAGTAGTTATTAAATAAAAATTACGAAGGAGAAGGAACGTTTTTATATTGTCGCATGATCGTATCCCAACTAGCGAGTTCTCAACGAGAGTTGCGAGTGCGGTCGTGCTTCTAGAATTCTCCGTCGGTTCGTGGCCTCCGGCTGGTGCGAACGGCCACATCAAGAAACTGTACAGGTGCCTCCTCGACGTCTTCGTTCCTATCCGCACACGCTGAACGGGAAGTCCGAGGGCAACCAGGAAATACCCCGCGTTCCTCTGCGACTGCATCGATCCCTGGCGCGTCCCTTGCCTAGCTCGACGTGCTCCCTCCCCGTATTTTCCTCTTTTTCCCCGTCACCCTTCCCGAACGGCAGTGAGTCACGTGGCTGCCGGCATCGCGGAGAGGGAAGCCGTAGTGCTATGTATACGGGAGAGTATGGCCATTGATTGTCCGAGCGGATGCCGCAAATAGTGCGCGGTGATTGGCTGAGACGTAGCGCGACGCCATCTTGGCCCCGACTGAGCCATGCGGTATAATGCAGTTGTAATGGGAAAAACACGTATTGCGCTTCGAAATTGATAGCCATGCATAATAGTTGTGCTAATTGGTGTAATACCCGAGCTGAAAAGGGTGTAATATTTCACTGGCTAACTTCAGACAAAATAAATGGTGAAAGAAAAGCAATTTGGCTACATAAAATTCGAAAAAAAAAAAAANGTTGTGCTAATTGGTGTAATACCCGAGCTGAAAAGGGTGTAATATTTCACTGGCTAACTTCAGACAAAATAAATGGTGAAAGAAAAGCAATTTGGCTACATAAAATTCGAAAAAAAAAAAAAAAAAATTGTATACCAGGAAACAGTGCTGCTCTTTATTGAGTGTAGTATCAGAATCACAAATTAATTTTTTTTAAGTGACTAGTGCATGTATGTCAATGTGCATGAGCTTTTTTTTTTCTATTTTAAGTTATAACTTATATAATTTCTCTATTAAACATGTGTTTTCCATATGAGCATATTATCTTAACGACTCGTATGTTGCAGTAGCTAAAGAAAGCATGTTTATTAAAGTAATCGTATAAAAATAAAAAATTAAATATCTTGGTATTTTTGATACGAAAGATTGGGGAATATAATGCTTATACCATGAGTACAAGAGCCCTGTAAAATGTGTAAAATGAAAATGATTGTGTGCACCATGCAGAATAAATACAGCATTTGTTTGACGGTTCATCTGAGAGCTCTCATTTTTTCTCTGCATTTAACCAGTCGCCGATTTATTTTTACATGTTACAAAAAAAACTTGCGATTGCATAATCACTGTGGCAGTTTACACTTGTCTTGTTCGTCGCAAGTTGACGGCTTTGCATTTCATTCAGTTTTGATGCCTTCATTCGGATTCAGAAAATTACTTAAAATTGTGAACTGGAATTTCTTGCAATTAAAACTAATATTCAACAGGATTACCGTATAACTATACTATAGATTAAAACAACATTGTTAAAACCTGGTTCACGTATTATTTACTTTTAATAATTGTGAAAAGTATTAATTTGACAATATAATAAAATTTTCGTTATTTTGTCAGATGCGAGCTGAGAATGTAGTACGTCTGTAGCCATAAACCGGCGTGACATGTAAAACATTTCACCCCGCCTTGTAAAAACTACTGGACTTACAAAATATTTGTTTGCAGAACATAAAAATGTAGAATTTTGTTTAGGCTTCGGTAGTGTAATATCGCATTTTTCGCGACACTTGCGTTTTTAGGATAGTTTTTAACATTTTATGTTACAGCAGGTTTTTCGGTGAAAATTTGTTGAGTTTTTTTTTACAGGTCAACCGTAACGCGTGGATGAAATATGACAATTCCATCTAATAAGAATCCCCACGAT
Source organism: Clitarchus hookeri (assembly GCA_002778355.1). Lineage (NCBI taxonomy): Eukaryota > Metazoa > Arthropoda > Insecta > Phasmatodea > Phasmatidae > Clitarchus > Clitarchus hookeri. Next base: position 363,384 of record NQII01001115.1, on the reverse strand, counting down.
GTGTAGGACTAGTGGATACATTTTGATGGCATTTTTTAAAAAAACATTCGACAACGAGCGAGTTGAGTGACGAGTTGCGTTTGCTCTTTCATTGCTAGCGGTGCGCTCCGTGTAGTCCGCGAGTCTAGATGGGGACAAGATGGACGTGACTGATTAAATGGCCATACTCTTCATATACAGAGGTCTAGGAAGCCGTTATCCCTAGATCCACCTGGCGGCGGCGGTGCTAGATCCACGCATGCGGGCTCTCCGCCGCAGGGAAGCGCCGAGCCCGGCAGAGCCATCTAGCGGTTGGCAGACGCACTGTTAACTCACGGCCCGCTTTCTCTCCCGCCAACAGAAATAGACTGCGTAGCACGCAAGTGCGTCATCGCTGCCCTATTAAGACCGTCACGAGTACACCGAGTGCGTGAGTGGCGCAACGAGTCGGTACCGAGCGAGCAAACGAGACGTCATGCATTTGCTACGAAAGACTGCTGTCAATGCCGGATACTACTCCTGTTATTTGGACATGTGGTCGTGAAAGACATAAGAATTAAATAAATTGACGATCCGACTGCGTTCTCCCCCCCACCCCCAAATGGTTATTTTACATGGTGGAAATGCTATTCGAGTAGGTACACGCTTCGCCTAAGAATTGTGTATTCTGGTATCTGCAATTTAATACAGAAAATACAAGTCCTAAATGACACAACGCCACCCCAAAACGGTAGCCAACACAGGATACCATGTGTTGGTTCTGTTGAACACTAATGTTTGGAGATGCTGCCCCTAACCAAACTGTCTTGCTTCTGGGCAGGCGGTCTAGGTCAAACAATAGCTTCAGCCAGCAACTAACGAGACAAAACATTAACTCGTCTCACGACTAACTTCATTCCGAGTTATTACTGAAAAGTGTGCTCATTGTATCGGTTGCACTATCGTATGAAAAAAAACCTTCCATTTACAATTGGCTACTTCTCTACGAGGCCAATTAGTCCCCTTTTTGACTGGGCTACTCTGGATTCTGTTACTCCAATACTGGACATCTTTCGAACATTTGTAGTAAGCCAAGACGCTAATATAATTTCCATCCACAGTCCATAGAAATCTGAAAAATTCAATTCGTTATTTGTGAACATAACGGACTTCAAACTCTTCTACATTTGTGGTCTACAGACCATCTGCAGTGCCTGAAGGACTCTTGCGCCGATATTCGGTCATAATAAATAGAGGGGCCGAAAGACCTCTAACGCAGAGAATAAAAATACTTCATCACAAAAACTACAGTCAATGAATTAACGGCAGGGGACGGATTGAACAAAAAACTATTCAGTCTAACATGCACGTCACTGAACCATATCAATACAAAAATAGTAGTAAGACAAATTTTTAATATGCTGAGATCTATTGCCACAATTTTTGAAAATAGGTTTTCCTAAATATCTGAAAAACTGTTATCGAAAATGATAATGAATTTGTTTTTATCGCAATCGCTTCTAGAAGTAGCCCTACTTTTTATGATTCGTTAACAGTCTGGACGTCATAAAATTTCCGTTGATGGGAGTACATCCGGAGTGGTAGTGGAGGTCTAGGATCTCTTTTCCCCTTCCTCGCCAGGATTCTAATAATAATAAAGAAGAAGGCTACGCTTTGCCATTCTGAATAACACATTTCAAAATTTTCCTTGTGTACAAAGTGCAAGCCCATCAATTATTTCATATTTTTAAACACACGATGTTTCAAGTCGACTAGGTTAGCCGTCATTCGCAGACCTCACGAACCGCAACTGTTTGCAGTCCCCCTTCCCAGGGCCCCACTGGAACGGAGACCTAAAAATTCGCGAGGTCGTCGACCTGTCGGCAAGATTCTACAGTCTTTTCTACAGTCGCTGGTTGGCCGCTTGTTGCCACCGTGTGGCATTATGATTGAACCTGACATTTTCTGCTTCTTTATTGGTTCGATTTCTTCAAGGTCAAATAAAATATGTCATGCACCAACTGCGACAGCAAAAAAAGCGCGGGGGGGGGGAGAGAAGAGATTATTTTAAATTCTGGCTTGTTCTCAAATGACTCCGCGAAACGTAGGTCTTCGCCCGCACATGGTTTCACGTGTAGTGAACGCAGGCGTCGGATGGCATGACTTCAAATAGCCAATTCGAAATGAGAATGAATTCTGACTGTGGCAGCAGCCGATGAACTAGTGATGTCTCCTTTAGTACGTGCTGTTACAATTTTTCAAAATATCTGGGCATAGCCAGATTTTTAAAGGGATGAGGGTCTTAATTAAATAAAAAGAAATATTAAAACTTTTCATTTTGACTTNTGGCATAGCCAGATTTTTAAAGGGATGAGGGTCTTAATTAAATAAAAAGAAATATTAAAACTTTTCATTTTGACTTACTACTCGCAGCTAATATTTACATAATCGTCCGACACCTAACAGAAATTAATACAATCAAAAAGTTAAAATCAGTCTTTATAAACAGTTTAATAACACCTACTAAATGACTATTAAAGATTATATATTTGATGTCTGGCAGCACCAGTATTTACAATCAAGTATGTACAACTCGTCCATTCAGTCCCACCTTGTTTCAGTCCAGGTATCACCAGTCTTTCCTGTCCGGAATTTTCTGGAGCGTCCCAGGCACTCCAATACAAAGTAATCCTCCAGTCGTCGGATACATCGGCCATCGGACTAACGCGCACTCTCGTTCGTAGTCACCGCACACACACTCGTTCGCCACAGTTTCTCACAACCTCGTTCGCTGCCGTTCCTTATCTCCGAAGTTCCTCGATGCTTCGATCTTCGCTAGACACTTGTCGCACTCAAACCAGGTGACTATCAGAGAATGCCGACCTTCCGGCTGCGACCGTATTTATATTGTAGTTGCCCTGATCCAGAACGTTCTTCATACCTTGGGACACGCCGAGGGAGGTATTAGCTGGAAGGTTCTTGCACATCCTCTCAAGTCGTTGCGTCATCCAATAGGGTAAGGCAGTGATGCCAGGTCAGCTGTCAATCATTCCTCTCTCCGGCCTGGCGACGTAGCGGTGGCTGGGTCCGGCTGGAGGAGGGCGGGACGTGTTGAGTGATCCCCTACCGCGCCGATACTGGCCGCGCGTAACACAAGTAAACACGGCGCCCGGTCTGGGGACTGAGCGTATATTAGCTGTGTTCAATATTTTTCCCGTCCTTCAATTATTCTTGATTTTTTATTTGTTTTCCTTTTAGGAATTTCAAAGAAAATATTTTCAGTCGAGGTTGCTCAGTTCAGTAGTGACAGCGGCCGAAAGCGGGTGAGCGGGAGCTGCTCAACGCGTGCATGTTACCTGTCGAAAAAAAGTAAGTCACGTTGGCGGTATATAACAGCACGACAGCAGAGGGCGATGTTATCTCTTTTGTGATTACAGTACGATAGCGTAGCACTTGTCGTGGTAAAAATCTGTAACGCGAAATAATATGCACCCAATTAATTATTCTTTATTATAGTTGAGTCTCGTAGGCCACGTTCGTCTACGGAACCCTGAAATGTAAAATCTCTGAGCCAGTATAGACAGACTTACACAGATTGTTGAACACGCCCATCCCCCTTTTTTTTTTTTTTTTTTTTTTCAAAAATTTTTTTTCCTGCGCGGAAGTGTTTTCTAAAAGAGTAAAGTTTATAAATAATTAATTTACGTAAGTAAGATATCCAAGTACTACATTCAACGAATTATTACAACATTTGATTCCATTATTTATAATTATAGTAGAATACATATGATATATTGTAAAAACATTTTCTGCCATGTTAACCGTTAAATATTAATCTGGCTATAGGGAAATCGAACAATCGCAAACCCAGCCAAATGAGGGGAAAAAGAATTTTCATGTATATGTAAATTATATATATATACATATATATGTATATACACTGAAGAGCCAAAAAACACCGGTACACCTGCCTAATATCGTGTAGGGCTCCCCGAGCACGCAGAAGTGCCGCAAGACGACGTGGCATGGACTCTACTAATGTCTGAAGGTATGCAGCAGACAATTCACACCATGAAACCTGCAGGGCAGTCCACAAATCCAATCTGCGCCAATTTGAGAAAGGGTCGCACGTCTGTCACGTTTAATGATTCTCGTCAGTCGTCGTTTGTCCCGTTCTTTCACGTTCTTTTTCAGGGCGCAGCGATGTCGAAGATGTGATGTTTTACCGGATTCCCGGCATTCAAGGCACACTCGTGAATGGTCGTACGCGAACATCCAAATGTTATCGCTACCTCGGAGATGCTATGTCCCATCTCTCGTGCACCGACTATAACACCACGTTGAAACTCACTTAAATCTTGATAACCTGCCATTGTAGCAGCAGTAACCGATCTAGCTGCCGACCGCATCGCTTTACTCTGATTGGTTCCATTATACCTTTGTTATTTGCATACGCACTCCTATACCAGTTTTTTTTTAACTCTTCAGTGTACACACACACATATATATGCATATATATAGTAAAAGTAAGTGGCCACCGTAACATTAGAAGAACCCTATAAATAAATATCCGTGTGTAAAAGTACCGAAATGTTCAAGTAATTCTCTCCACTGCCTTTTATGAAATATTCCTGGACAGAACGTTTTTCGGTGAAGAGCGAGACTATAGTGATGATGTTGAGAATGAATGCCGACACTGCTGGCTTAGCCAAAATACTTTGTTTACAAGATAAAAAAAAAGGGGAAAGGGAAGGTAACTGATAGTGACCGAAACAATACTGGGTAAATGCATGAAATGTGTGCTATCCTGGAAGTAAAACGTTATTATTATAGTGATATTTGACTGACGCCCTGACGCATTCTGCGTCCCTATATTTTATTCGTCAGAACACACGCTCTGACGAAGCTCGCAGCCGGACGACCGCAATAAGGATTAAGGTTTTGTGGACGTGCCGGCAGAGTGACGCCAGGAGCCTCGCAGCTGCAAAGGCGCGCTACCAAAGGTTTCTGCACGTGCAACTGTTCCTGCACGTGCAGACGACATCCGGAGACAACGGAAGGCACCAGGGTGTGGAAACAGCTGCCCAAGGGACACCGAGATCCCACCACCAGCTGCATCTATCCCAGGCTTGTACCGCAATAAACCATGAGAGCTTTTAGCAGACGTACGTGCAGAACGGGACAATAAACTTCCAGGCCAGAACCAAGGGACGACGCCAGGCCGGCTGCGGACCACACGAGCAGCGGCCACGTGTTTTATGACCCGGAGGGACGACAAGCACCCCAGACACGTGCAGCAGAGACGGGGGAAGTTGAATATGGTGAAGGACGCTACAAAACCACGTGAAGGGGGAAGCAAGGGGGCAGTCAGTTGAGAGACGTCGAATCAGTCAGTCGGGGGACCTGAAGCGAGGCGTTCGGGTCGGAGCCGGACGAAGCCAGTGCGATGAACGAGTCAGTCAGNAGTCAGTTGAGAGACGTCGAATCAGTCAGTCGGGGGACCTGAAGCGAGGCGTTCGGGTCGGAGCCGGACGAAGCCAGTGCGATGAACGAGCAGTCAGGTAGTCGGCCGACGGAAACGGAAGAGGACGGAGCTAATCCGTTGCAAAAATATTTTTTGCAACACCACAAATATATTAGATGAATTCACAACACGTTAGGAATGGATAAAACTGAATTCTAATATTATCAAGCAATTATTTCAGATCAAAATTAATTATGAATATAGAGATTCATACAATATGTTCTTTATATTTCATAAAAAAGTGTATGATAAAAACGAAATATTTTACTTGAGATATTTTTACAATATACAAGAAATATTTTTGCAACTGGTTTCCTACGAATTGTTTGTCAAATTACAGAAATTTTTTACTGTGCGGCCAACAGGACGCTCTCTTTCGAAATGTGAGCCAGTATTATAATAAAAACGAAGCAACAGCGAAATAGAGTCACGAACAACCCAGAATGAAGGCGTAAGCAGCCGACAAACGAACAATAATACGACCGGAGTATATATTGGACTATGAAGTAACGTCTGCTGCTAAATCAGTTCACAGAATACTGAGACTTGTGGTTGTTAACTTGAGGGTGGGAATGGGGGGACCTACGGTAGGGGCAACTGAATTTCGCAAAAAAGATTTTCTGGGGTGGTTGTATTTCAAAAAACGTAGCTCAGAACTATTCACGTGATTCGCTTGTTTTAAATGCTACGTATTTTACATGTATGGCCACACTTCACGGAAGTTTCACTACGGTAGTGACCTAATTATTATCACCACAGTGAAATATGAAAATGTAGTCTTTAAAATTGATATTTTATTTATTTGTATCCCATTATTCCATTTTCGAGTTTTGCAGGAATTGCCGTCCCTGAAAATCTGCCGCCCTAGGCAGTTGCCATATCTGTCTAGGCTTAAAAATGTCCCTGATTGGAGCCAGTTAGATTCATCGAAGTATCCTAGCAGCGTACATGCCATGGCAGTTTACACGCTGGTCTTTAATCGTGCTGCGTTGTTTTAGGGTATAATAATAAGCAATTACCCTGTTAAAAAAATGTCCTTCATTTTACGGAAAAGTGTTGGTGTCCGTAAACTTTCCGTAAAATTACGGACACATTGATTGTCAAAAACGGAACTTTCCGTAAATTCACAGAAGCTCTCCGTTAATTTACTAGTCTGTTATCTGTACGTGCAGTAAAAAAAACCTTTTTAATCTTCAATTTTCATTATNACAGACGAAACGGCGTGGGACCGCGGTGGCTGAACAATTAGCCTGCTCGCCTCCCCCCAAGGGGAACCGGGTTCAATCCCCGGCCGGGTCACTCCCGGGTTTTTACATGTAGGAATCGTGCCGGACGATGCCACTGGTTGGCGGGTTTTCTCGGGGATCTGCCGTTTCCCTTCGCTTTTAAGAGCCGCCCAAACCTCTTCACTCACTCACTTCACTCACGAAACGGCATGGCCGCTCCTTTGAAACTGGCGAACCAATTTTCTGATTGGCTGCGCGAGGCTCTGGCAACGGACCTTGTGTCTGATTGGCTACTGCATGATACGGAAAGTTCCTATTGGTTGACTGGCGGCTGGCGAGTAGGTTACCAGTCGCTGACTGGAAAACGGCGTTTCGGCATGTTGCTGGCGTGTGAGGCTGGAGTTGAAGGTATGAGTGACTGTTTTACATCTTGTTAGTACTCTCTGGTTGAGACCCCAAGTGTCAAGGACTGTGGACTTGTAACATACGGGTCACTGTCACAACTAACCAACAGTGGCGGATCCTAACTATAACAAACCTAGTTCTGTCTGTCTGTATACAGTTTACAAAACTGTAATAACTTCGAAGATTCGAATATATACATTTTTGAAGGTGATCGAAAGCCGTGCTCTAGCAAAAGCAATCAGTATACTGTCATGTATTTTAGTACAGTTTGAACAGGATATACAGATTTTCTCCGGAAAATATCCACACAATATAAAATAGTAGTATGGTGAAGAGCATGGCTTTAACCAGAGACCTCCAAATTTGCGTTATTATTTAGAAACATACTAGACTTCACTGCCATGTACCTACTTGAGCGCAATTCGTGATGTCACTGGCTATTGGCAAATATACGGCGTCATTTATCTGTATGACTGTTTCACTGGTGATTGGCTGCTCAATAACTGAGCCTTTACTACTGGGTGAAAGCGTCCTTGGGACGTGTCACACAGGTTATCGGCAGAACACAAACGAAAATTTAACATCTTGGTGTTCAGTCTGCAGTCACAAAATAACGCGAATTTTGCATGTCCCTAGCTATAAGATGTTAAACGCCTGAGATTATTTTTCAAAAATTATGGTTTCCACAGAAACAATGGAATAATTCTTTGGTTGAAGTAGAAGATGGAAAACCCTCTGCTCCATTCCAAACTAAAAAAAAAACAGGATGTATTTCCGCGTCATTTTGCGTATCTTTAGCTACCTGACATTGTGCAGAACGCGCCTATATACGTGGTCACTCCTTCGATCGTGACACATTGGAACATCCTGATGTATAATTTTCAACGCACGCCTCTGATTTACCGCGAATATGATTATTCACTGCAATCTTGAAAAGGAAATTTTCTCTTTACCACTTTTGCGAACCTCTAGTCGCAACAATATCTGTTCCAGTTCTCTACACATCGATGATAAGATTATATATCGACGTGTTTATACTATAGGAAACATTTCCATATATTGAAACCTTTCGTACGCTTTATTCCTTACTAGTCGCGCTCGCAACAAGAGATTTTTATGCCTCGATACATGGATATTTCAATAGTAAAAAAAAATGTCGAACCATATAAAATTTTGGAAAATGTCGTCATATCGGCGTCGTATTGTGATCGATATTATCGGTGCAATCGAAACATGGAATGTAGGTATATTTTATCAGTGTTGCTGGTTGACTTTAAAAATATCACATGAAAACGATCGGTTTTCAACAATTTAACTGCTTTGCATTCCCTATTATGTGATATCAATATCACTATTAGTTATACATTAATATATATATATTATATGTATGTATACTGCCACAGTAAACAAGTTCGTGGACTGAGTAACGCCGCGAGTGTAGGCAGCCACCCACCACAGCGTCTACGTACTTATTGACTATACTACCTATAAATAAAACTATCAGTGATACTGGTATCCCAAATCAGAGAGCGCAAAGGAGTGAAATATTATATGTATATTTTTGCATTATCAATAACTTAAAGATCCCAATATTTTGAATTATATCAGAATTTTAATGATTTAGATATTATCCATTTATTTAAAAAATCAAATGTTTTGGGCCAAATATCGATATAACGTCGTTATATCTAACAGTGTTGGAACACATTATAAGAAGTGGCATCTAAAACATTCTGTGGCATGGCGAGATATAACGAAATAAACATCACCCGCTGGTAAAAGAATGGAAGGGGTATTTGCCGTTGTTAAAAATGCCGCGGAAGTAAATTTTTAAGGGAAAAAATTGTTGGATTTTTAACTGCATTCTATGATAGATAGTACCTCAACGTGTAGTGTGGAGGGCCACTACATACTCCTAGGGCAACCTGTTTTCCGTGATAAGATTTACGCACAAGCTTCACTTCAGTATTCTACGTGCACAATTGAAACTTTCCTTCGATCATTGAACACATGTCTTTATGAGAATACAGTTCATTACTTGACTGGGCCACTCAGAATTAAGTTACTCCAACGCTGCACGTCCGCGATTGGCGGGCAGACACCTAAGGCGAGTGGCAGTTAAAATCAACCAATCACGAATATGGCTCAGAACTCAAGTACATACAACCAGTCGTGAATGACTTCGCGAAAAAAAAACCGGCGCCTCTACCCATTCCTAACCAACTTCAGCTTATTTTGAGATAGAGTCGAGCAGCACCGGTGGTAGCAGGCGACAGAGGTTGCGGAAATCGCTGCTGTGGGAGCCACAGCTGTCGCGAGCCAAACTCCTTGGAGAGGTGGGATCTTGCTTAGCATGAAAACTACAGACTGCCATAAGTAACATTTGCTGGGACCTTAATTTTGCGACTCTTAAAGAAACGCATAAGGTTGTGTTCGAAGCAATAATATCCTATGGCTCTGTTGTATGGTATCACAGAGCAGAACTAGTGTGGCATATATGAAAGCTCATAAGTGCTCCGACGGCAGCACTGCTGACAATTACAAAGACATATAGAACATTATCTAATTAATCATTCCTTGTGTTGACTGTAGTACTTCTAGTGGATTTGCTCATTAGAATGCTGAAAGAGGGCGCCACCAGAAGTTGTGCAGGAAAGGCAAGACATCCCCGTGATAATGTCATGGTATACCTGACAGGAAGATTGGAGTTCTTTAACTAAAGGAATAATCTCTTACAAACTGTTACCCGGTGTTAAGACGATTGTGAAAACCAAGTGGATGGCAATGAATCATTACAGCACGTAGTTGTTCACCGGTCATGGGAATTTTGAGGCCGAACTGCACAGCCTTCGGTTGGTTCACTCCCCTTTGTGTGATGTGTGTGGTATCTATGATACAACGGGGCATTTAATAAGTAAATGGATAATGGCTTCAAGTTCTCGCTGAGAGAAGACGTCTTTAGTTGAACTTGGCAGACGTAATAAAGGATCAAGCCCTTCATAAGATCTGGTAAGAATTTGCCACTATAAATGAAAAATGGCAATAAGATTATGATAAGTGGCTAGAAGAGCAAATTCTCGATTACCCATGACGTGGTATTCGGGTAAAGACTTCATGTTAGGAGTCAAGAGTTTAATTGAGAAAGCCGACAGAAAGCCATGTATGATAATAAAAGGATCAGAAGGCATCTGAAGAACAGAAAAGGAGAAAGTGCCGTGCACTGTCTTACTCATCAGAGTAAAGTTGCAGTGCGGGAGGATGGAGAGTGCGCTGGTCTTCGGGCCATAAAATCTGGCATAAGTAACGTGTAAGTAACGTGAGTATTGACATTATCCCCCCCCCCCATAATGAAACATTTATGGGCACGATGCAATCATGGCACGTAATAATACTCTTCCTGTGGCCCTGTTAGCCTACATGTTTGTTGCCTTTGCAAATCCTCGTTCCTGAATCTGACAGGTTTCGGGATATGCTTGTAAGATGAGGTCTTTTTATCACTAATAGGAGAAGAAAAGAGATGTAAATGGAACATCGGCTGAATGTCAAGGTGAGGGTAAATGGCCAACAGCAATACCCGCCACGTCTCCTACATGCAAACATCTGGGGATGGAACCCGCGCCCCACTAGACAGTGTGAAGAGTTACACCGCGACCCCCATGGAGAATATAAGCAGAAGCAACACTGACGCCAGCGAAGTAATGCTATGTTTAAAGCTCAAATGGGAGAGTGAGATAAGGTACTGACACAGAACAAGTATAGGCTATACACCGCGGCGGAACGAATTTCGTGGTCTCTTTGACGTAGGTATAGCTATTCGCTAACTGAATGGATCACCGAAGTGAAACTGCTCATAATGCCGCGAACTTTGGCAGCACACGAAAACATAAATGGCCAGCAACATGGCGCAACGCCATTTGCAAATTAACACCTGGTAACTTACCAGCCGGTAGACCAGCCAACACGGGATCCTTCCGCAACAACCAAGCGCCAATCAGATCAAACAGCCACTTCCAGATCCTCGCGCAGATAACCAAAGAATGAGTGTGCATTCATCAAAGAAACCACAACGCCATTTTACTTACGTGTCATCTAGTCTGTGGTTGCACGACACTGTGCAAGCGGACCTCACGTCTGGATCGGCGACGCATCCGGGGTAGGTTCCCTGTCAATTCGACCGACGACTAGCAAGTTGGCCCCCGGGCACCGTTTTCTGAATGAGTCCTGTCATATTGATGGCGAGTAAAGGCCATATTACACAATACCATATTCCGGAAAAGTTTGTGCAAGGTCTGCCATAGCGGCCGTTATACCGGCTGGTACGGCACCCGTCATGGCATTTCCCGCCTTGTACGGCCAGATTTCATACCAGATTTGGTAGGATATGTCCTATTTTTCGTGGCAGGTTCCATACCGGTTTTCGTAACTGGCCAATCACATCGCAGTTACAGAGCGCAGGGCGCTCCCCGTGGGTACTACGTCAAACGAGCTGATGAAGAATCCAAAAGGAAGCCTTCATCTTGATTATACATCGATGAGGTTGATACTCTTTGAAATAGATTTAACATTCGACAAAGATGAATAATATTGACGATGACAAATTTAAGTACCGTTTAAAACTGTTTCAAATACTGAAAACATTCCCTACACTATGAAAATATAAATTCGAGCGGTTATGTATATATACCATATTAAACAAACTCAGTTTATGTGTGAACTGGTGGTGTAGCTGTGAAGTCACGTCACTCATAACACAGAGCAACGTTTGGGCGTGAGTTTGAAATTCCGTCGGACACTATATTTTTTTTCTTAATATATTACATGCGGATAATAACTTGTTACGCAAAGAAACAACGAAGTTAATAATTTTCATAAAAATTAACAATAACAGTCTTGTACTTTCGTGACTTCACCACCTCTTTCAGGAAAATGAAAGAAATAATGTAAAGGCCAACAGTAATACAGTATTATAGAGATGTGCTAGCTAGTGTTTTATGGGCATATGCAAGTTACTGACTGGTAGCAATTCTACGAATTGGGTTTACATTTACTGTTCGAACCACACGCTGCACACCCACTGAGTGTGTCAGATGCTAGTACGTGAACTACTGTCGTGTAATATGAATCTTCCATGGTGGCTCATATAGTGGCTGGTATACCGACTCGTGCACGGGCCTTGTAGAAGCTTGTACAAGACCAAGCACGGCAGCAGGTATCGTGTAATATCGGCTTAAGGCCGTTTCCCTGGAGTTGGCGGCACACGAGACGGTTTCTCTTTCGCACACTTGTTGTTCTGCAGCGACGTAGGACTTCTTGGGTGGGACGGCCCACTCCGACGACAGCACAGCACGTCCTTTCACAGTTCACGCTACGTCGCTGTGATGTAACCCCACCTCCATCAAGACAACCCACCCGGCTTCCCGCCGCGTTACGGTACCCGCGTAGATCACACACATTTCTGCTCCGCTACGCTGCTACACTCTACGCCCCGCATGAAACAATTGCTCCTCGGTGACATCACTGCTCGCGTTCTCCGTGTTAGGAGAAGGACAGTTATCCGTACGTTGACCCGCGAGGTGGTGGGACGGGAAAACACCCCTCCCCTCATTCCCCTTCCAAAGGCAAAACAGATTCGGCACACGAGCGGTTCGGGCGAGGCAGGTCAGTGATGGGGTTCCAACTGTTATTTCGGGGATGTGGGTTTGAGAAGAGGGGAA
>NQII01001115.1:317905-346145 GCA_002778355.1 Clitarchus hookeri | reverse complement strand
AGAAAATACGCGGGTAAGAAAGAGTTCTTACATTTATTAATGCATTTTATTTTACAAGGACACAAAACAATAGTTGTTAGTGTTAAAAACTAAACTTCGTGATAATGTAGTTATGTATAGGTGTTCAAAATGAAATGTACAATAGAACGATACGACGCAGAAAAGTTTTTGAAGTTGTGCTAACTTCAGAAAGTTTTTTACCGTCGTATCATCCCTCTCCAACCTCAATTTCAACACGTCCTTGATATTAATTCGAAAAGCATATAGAAAAATTGCATAATATTGTTGAATTATTATTCTATTAATTTGACGAAACGACACGAATTTGAAATATATTTCCAGCCCGTAATCTAAGAACAATCAACTTAAAATAATACGCTATCTGTTATCCGAAAACAGCGGCTCAAACTTCGCCGTGACGCGCTGTGCGCGCGATCTCTCGGATATTATGCGAGGTATTACCAGCCAGAAATGAACCTCTTTTTTGCGCGATATATAACGAATTTACAAACAAATGCCAATAGTTATATTTTTCCACGAGCTCTGCATAATTTTTAAAGTAACATATATTTCATGTGAAATGATTTGGAGTAAAAGTCATTTATATTCGGCCGGTAATAGTTCGTCTACGTAAATTATACGCCATATTGTTCTCATGAAACCCATCTCCTTGTTTGTAGAAAGTGAGACGCGTGAATAGTTTTTAAGCAATTCTAATGTTATTCCACATCACATATTTCCAACTCGAATATATTAGCTATAACGCCCAAGGTGTGATTAATAGATACAACAGACCGTCTCGCAAACGTTAACCCAAATTCACTATCTCGGACAAATTAAAAAAGAGTTAGGAAATATTTAATTACTTGCAACATTTTATATTTTTACTTGTATAACCTACTTATTTTTTTAGACAGATGTCAGTCTTAAAGTATCTTCAAATTTGTTTAGCATAACAGTGCAATGGCAAGTGGATTAGCTGACAGCGTGTTGATAAAAAATACAGCCCCGACTTGACGGACCAGCTGATGGCGGAAGGATACATAGTCACATGTAGTCAGACGTAAACAGTGGCGCTACTTTCGCAGACCTGTCAGAAAACGGCCTTCTTATACAGTATGGACTATAGCACGTCGACATGAGTGACTGCTGCACAGAAAAAAAACGGTTTTGTACAGATAAAAAAAATTGTTTCTGGCCACAACATTTTTTTGTCAACATAGACCTCACAAAAGGTTTAGCGGCGCCAATTTTTTTTTTTTTTTGTCATTTCAGTATTTAAAGGCAACCACAAATACTTTTTTGGTCGCCAATAAATTCAGTGAGTTGGTAGGCAATAATGTGTTTGTTAGTCGCAGCAATGCTGGTTAATGGGGCATACAAAAGTGTTTCGTGGCTTGCGGGATTTGGTATAGTCATGGTTTAACAACCATTAAAAACCAAGAATCAGACTGGCCTTACCAGGAATCGAACACTTGTCCTCTCGAATACGAGTGTTACCACTACGCCACCTTGCTCGGTGTTTTCTTTTTCAACAACAAAATCTTGTCTTGAAAGCCACCAACCAAATAGTTTATGTAACCACTAAATAATATTTTCTTTCAGTGTGAGGAGTCTCCGAGCAGACTGCTAGTATCGATTGTCCTCTCGTCAACTATAAGTCAACTTTGGCGATGTTATGGTGGCACTGTGTTAAGTGTGCTCCTTGCCCACGAGGGCCGATGTGATATGGTGCCAAGAACCATAACGTAGAAAACCACACGGGGACGAAATGATGTAGCGGTTCTTCTGATCTGGTCGTGTCCATTTTCTGATCGGCTGCGCGAGACTCTTGGAAAGGGCCTTGTGTCTGATTGGCTACTGCATGCTGCTGAAGGTTCCCTATTGGCTCGGCTGCTGGCTGGTGAGTAGGTTACCAAGCGCTGATTGGCGAACGGCGCTCCAACATAATGCTGGCCAGCAACGCCATTTTTCTGGCGTGCACAGCTGGAGTTAGCAGTTGCCGGAGTTAGCAGTTTAAGCGTATCTTTCGCCTCCCAATTCTTAAGTACTGTGTGTCAAAGCTGTAAATCCCATATTGACGGAGCTTGCGGCTGGAGTTCGGGTTACTCTCAGCAAATTCGTTCCCATGTTTGCAGCCACCCTGCGACCGCAGGCCCGCGTCAACCAGACAATTACACGAGACACCGGGCATGTGTAATTTTCAGTGCCGCTGTTGCGGCCAATTATCGAGGCGCCGATTAATTATAACCTGCCCTATTTTAGCCCTGCCACGCCGATTCCGCCATGTCGGTTGCAGTAATTATGTGGTGCGCTGTTTTACAATTAACAGCTAATTATCGCCGTGGACTCCGCTGGTGCTGGCTGCAGCCAGTGCATGAAGCAGGCGTTTCCTACGTGATGCTCATGTGTCATTTTGGGGCCACGGTGGTGTAGTGTTTAGACTACTCGTCTGCCACCTAGGCAAACAGGGTTCCATTTCTGGCGGGGTCGTCCCCGGATTTTCGCATGTGGGAATCGTGGGGAATCGTGCCGGACGATGCCTCCCTTNGGCAAACAGGGTTCCATTTCTGGCGGGGTCGTCCCCGGATTTTCGCATGTGGGAATCGTGGGGAATCGTGCCGGACGATGCCTCCCTTTCATTCCGGCGCTGCTCCATATTCACCTCGCTTCACCCTCATCGGCTCTCAATGCCTCTATGTTAAGAGCCGCCCGAATCTCTTCACTCACATTCACTGACTCCAGCAATTTTGTACAACGGCAGCGCCGATTGAACTGAGGCAAGGCGAAGATGGAGCAACGGTGAAATGCAACGATGCAGTGAACGTGAGTACTCGAAGAAAACCCGCCTGTCAACGGCAACGTCCTCCGCGTATCTAACACGTGGGAATTGGATTCCGTCCCNGAGTACTCGAAGAAAACCCGCCTGTCAACGGCAACGTCCTCCGCGTATCTAACACGTGGGAATTGGATTCCGTCCCTCGTCGGTAATCGAACTCGGTTAGCCGTGGTGAGATGAGTGTACTATTACCACTACACCACTGCGAGCACTATGAAAAATTCTGCATAATACCAGAAAGTAAAATAATACACACACGCACACACACACACACACACACACACATATATATATATATATATANGAGTACTCGAAGAAAACCCGCCTGTCAACGGCAACGTCCTCCGCGTATCTAACACGTGGGAATTGGATTCCGTCCCCCGTCGGTAATCGAACTCGGTTAGCCGTGGTGAGATGAGTGTACTATTACCACTACACCACTGCGAGCACTATGAAAAATTCTGCATAATACCAGAAAGTAAAATAATACACACACGCGCGCACACACACACACACACACACATATATATATATATATATATACACGATCAAAGAAACACTTATGTGAAATATACGAGAGTCTAAAGCCAGAGTGTCAAAAAGGGGGTTCTCCTGTTACGTTGTTAAGGAAAGAAGCAATCGACAATAACCTAGTTTCGTACACAGAGGTAAAAATATTCACGAGTTAAACGGCCTTGAAGGTATTTCAGGTTCCTCTAAACACTTCGGCTACCGTCATTTGTTCAACCACAACTCTTATTGAAAGTGACATTCTGTACGCACACGACGGCGGCAGGGGAAAAGAATGCGTTAACACGCACAGGGTACGCGCCGAGCCAAGCGCCGCTGAGGAGAGACACACGCACGATAGCTAGAGACAGGGAAATTGTACGAGTTCAATGGCCTATATGCTGAGACTCCACAGCTCTACGTACTCTCGAGCTTCAGACAGTCGTTCACTGACTGCTGCCACAGAGAGCGGCCAGTTTTACTCCAGAGCAGTTGGAACGAGATGTCTTTTTTTTTTTAAACTCGCACGTTTGTTACTGGCTTGGAGATGTCCAGGGCGATGCTAATAGGCTGAGATCCTATTGCAAATGTAACTGTTTTGACGTCTAGCTTGTTTGAGAAATTTTCCTGTTCCTAACGATAGCTTTTTAAATTCTGGTGTGTCGCTTTATATGGCTTGTAATTCGGTTACTTCAGCCTGAGCCTTCTTGATTCGGAGGCTAACAGTTGCCACGCGCTAAACAATATAGGCATATATAACCAATAAAGGTTTATAACCAATAGAGGTATATNGAGGCTAACAGTTGCCACGCGCTAAACAATATAGGCATATATAACCAATAAAGGTTTATAACCAATAGAGGTATATGAACGACACTATAATGTTTTAAAATATGGCTTGTCACAAAATCTTTTCGCGAAATGTTATTGTCCCTAACGAAGGCGCTGGGATCGCTGACTAAGTCAAGATAAACACTACGGTGACAAAAATAATAGCAGAAGTATGGCAACTCTGCAAGGAATTGACTATATATATATATATATATATATATATATATATCGTGTCCGTTTGTTCGGACGTGTATAACTCCCGAAAAAATCAACCAATTTCAATTCTGTTTTTTTTTATAAACCTTCCTTTCGTTCCCACGAGTGTTTGTACGCCTTTCTTATTTATCCGTTTTACCTGCAAAGGTACTAAAATCTGCAAAGAGCTCATTTTTACCATGCTTTAGCGCCAGGGAGCGCCTTTGTGGACAGCTGTCTGTTTGAACATTTCAACTTGTTGTTCTCAATGTTTTTTTTTTGCATATATACATATACTTANTTCAACTTGTTGTTCTCAATGTTTTTTTTTTGCATATATACATATACTTATATATATATATATACTTCTTTCAATTAATTTCACAGAAATGAATAGAACCAAAATCTTTTATGCCACAGCAACGCGTGGCCGGGAAGCTAGTATCTTATAAAACAAATATGCGAAATTTTATAATCCCTTTGTCACAGTGAGTCTTATACTTTCTAGATTTGCACACGTAACTAGAAGTAATACGTGTTCTGATGTGAAACGTTGATGATTTAAACTATTTTTGCTTTTGAACAGTGAGCTTAAAGAAATATTGTTTAGCCCAACAAAATGCTTGTTGTAACAGCTGCACACGTGCAGAACAAATTGAATTCTGATGTTAAATTTTTACAGGCAAATCTAATTTTGCACAGTACAGACAGTGAGTAGAGGGGTTACATCGAATGAAACCATTGTGTACTTTCCATCATTTACAAACATCAGAGAAATGCAAAGATTGAATGCATGGAAAAAGTAGCATAATACATTTATGTGTTCTTAGTTGTGCACTTTTAATTTATTAAACCTTACCCTACCGCTTTCCTAAAAAACTTACTATTGAAGTGGTGTATAAAATCGAATGCAAGGGTCTGTTGTAAAGAAAAATTTAACTAGAAAGTGCGGTACAGGGAATATGGTTCAATCTGAAGTATTACGTCTTTCTCGGGCTGTCTAAGTCGGCTGAGTTTGGTTTGACAAAAAAAACGAACTGAAGAAGGATTGTTTTTGAGGAATTAAAGGGCGAAAATCTGGGAGCGACCCTGCCGGGATTCGAACTTGTCTCGTCGTGTTGGGGGGAAGAGGCCGAGTGAAGAATGGGCTGGTGTTGAGGTGGACCTTCTGTGCGAAAATGTGTGTACAAAAGAAAGGATGCTGTACGCGTACTCGTGATGGGAAACGAGAGCTCTAGCCACTGCAGTTCCCCTCTTACGTGACACCGTGGAAGAGGTTATCATTGCAAAATGGGCCTGGGGTGCCGTTTTCGATGTGGAGCCTGAACTGATGTGTCCAAATCTTCATAATTTCGCAGACTGCAGTACGCCTTCTGACCTGAGTAATCTCTCCTGCAGCTAGATACTTTTTTTAATTTTTCATGGGTAATAAACCTCATGTGCGTAAACATGAGTATTATAAATACTTTTTTGTGAATCTATTGCTAACGTACTTGCATTTTACGAGACTTTGTATCTTTATGGCATCACGAGGGGCTGATAGAGCGCAAGTATGCTAGCAAGCATCAGAACTCTTTCAGGGCATAAAGTAAGTGCACAAAGTTTGTCGCAGAAATGAACACCGATGGTGGGTGACTTACCTCTCGCTTATGACATTTCGAAAATGTATCGTTCGTATGTCTATGTGATACACTGGCTTGCCTGGGCTGAAACATTGCCAACATGCGTATATATCTGCAGGTTCATAAAGAACTGGGGATTATTTTAGAATTTGTATTAAGCTCTGATATTATGACGCGTACTCTGTAATTTAAAAAAGATTATATTAAGGGACTAGACTTTTTTCTTCTTCTTCTTCAATGGGCAGGTTTTTGGTGTGTGAACATAGACGTTTCCTCTGAAGGTTCAAGATTAATACATACAACTTAAAATACTATTGTTTTTTTCACCTCGGAATATCGTTTCGATTCGGAAATATAAGTATGTAGCACTGTTCGGGGCATGAAGTGTATTATCTAAAGTTCGTTACTGGGCAATTTTTTTCCCCCTATTTCGGTATTGGGTGGCCTGTTCTCTCTTACCTTAATTTGGTTTCATGCGCAGGCACGCGCGTGTTTATGTGTGTGTGTGTGTGTGTGTGTGTATACATATATATGCAGTATATATATGCATATATATATNTATATATATACATATATATATGTATATATATAAATCGGTGCAAAAATGTTTTCCCGTCGCAACAAGGGTTAAATATCTTATTCACGAAAGGAGGTTTACACTCGTATTTGCAGATGTGAGCGGGTCGAATATTCTGGTAGATTTTCTCATCCCAAACGGTTTAACATTAATTGACCACTGTGTACGTGGGCGTGGAAATATTTCTAAGTATACGCATCAGCGGATTAATGGATTCTTTCTTTGGATTACGCAGATAATAATAATGACCCGTATCGGTATATATTCCTAGAGTTATCAAACTGGCCAACAACGCATCTTGTGCGAAATGGTGGCTTTAAATACCAGTAAAATGCAAAATGGTACCTCGGTATCCCTGAAATATGCAAGGAAACCGCTAATACCAAATCAATCTTTGTGCACTATATAGTGATTTTTTTTAAACGTTTATACGTACATATTTGTCTGCATTACGTATTGCAATTTTTTTTAATGTTTTTTATCCTCGAAACGTGCTGGCTCGTGATTCTGAAATTCCGTTATTGCGGATTTAATGTGAGACAAATGGCGCAACCCCCTTCCTCTTATAATAAACAAATATAAATATTTTTTATTTGTGAATGTATTAGATTTTCTTAAAATAGTAGCGTGAGTTTACATTATCTAGGTGGTGTGCAAGCTAAAATAATAATAAATGTAAATTTTATACTATTTTTAGACGGAGCGAGTTGTTAGGGTAAGCGAGAACAAGTAAGGACTCGACCAAGAAATCATCCCGGCATTCATCTGGAGTGATATTTAAAATATAAATTCGGACCGAAAGAGTTGAGTATCGAACCCGGGTCCCCTTGTACATGGGTCTTCCCTGATGTTGACTTGTGCGTGCAGGTATCTGTGTTTATTATCCTATTAATTAAAGTTGGCTTGTGAGAAATAAAACAAGCTGCTGGAGCGACAAGCCTCCCCGGCGGTCAATGCGCTAGGGCGAAGTCTAATTCAACACCTGGTGCAGCGCGGCTAGCAGTGTGCACGAGCTCAGATTACGACTGCACAGGCCTCTCGTTTACTTCTGTGATAGGACTCATGACCACTTCTTTAACTATGCTTTTGTCTTAATAGTTTTTTAATGCGTCTATCAGTCTCGCCTGTAATTGGGATATTTCAGGCTATGTATGTGTGTGTGTGTGCGCGTGTGTGTGTGTGCTTGACGTATGAGCAGGTGGAGAATGGCCGCTCTCCCCCCTCCCCTTATTTCTTAGTTTCACAGCATCACAAAGTATCATTGGTTTCGCCGGCATTAATAAAAATTTTTTACATTTAATCATGTTAAACGAAAAAAGAAACAAAGTTTAAGTTCGAGTCAGAATTCATTTACAAAAAAATTGTACATGGAATTTATTTTCTACATTCTAAAGGATTAACATCACTCTAAAATTTCATGATCTTCGTAATGCTCTGGTTGCAATATGCTATAATTGTTTCGCACTTGTGAAGTCTTTCCTTATATGACTCGACGAGGTTGAATGGTGGCGAATAAGATCTGTATGCGCGTTTCTT
This sequence comes from Clitarchus hookeri, assembly GCA_002778355.1. Lineage (NCBI taxonomy): Eukaryota > Metazoa > Arthropoda > Insecta > Phasmatodea > Phasmatidae > Clitarchus > Clitarchus hookeri. Next base: position 338,035 of record NQII01001115.1, on the reverse strand, counting down.
TGCTGGAATTCGTATTTTGGTATAAATCAGCATGGTGGACTAGTATTTCGGGAATAAAACTATGTTTTAGTTCGCGTAATTCATAAAGAGTGAATACTATTGACTCCTGCTGGATTAGAGGCCGCACACATATACATAAATATGTTCGCATGTCCCTTTTCATTCGGCTTTAGCCACTTAGCAGTGTGGTGTGACTCTGAGGGAGAGGGTGGGGGTGTTTTACCGCGAATCAGATATAGGTCTTAATGGAGCGGGCGCACATGGATGTATGAAAATACAGAACATTTTTTGCCCAAGGTAACTGTTTTTTATGGTGTTGTACTTGTGGTGAGAGTACCTTTACGCTAGCGTCTCCTCAGAGTATATATATTTTTCTCCCCTGCAAAACTTTCTATATGTGCATTATTTATGCTGACAATGGGCGTCTTCTACGAGGAGGTTGTCTTCAACTGGGAGAGAGTCTTCAGCGGGTACGTCGTCTTTAACGGGGACGTCGTCTTCCACGGGCGCAGACGTCGCGTGGGCTGCTTGGCGGGCCTTGCACCAACACCTGCGATACAGCGTGACAGGAACCGAGGTGATGTAGCTAGGGTTGCCACCCGTACTTTATAATAAAGTATTGTACTCTATTTCGGTTAAACGTACTTTATACTTTATGAGGACCATTAAGTACGTGAAAATACTTTATTTTACCTATTTCGACGTTTGAAGGTTTTATTTAATTGTTTACGAAAAAAAATAAAAAGGTAAAGCGAATATTGCGTGGAACAGAACGCATCGCGTCGATAAAATTAAATGCAAAGCAGCACTGTCGCTTTTGAACGTAACCTAAAATGTCAATGTCAAATAACATTATCATGTCAACTTGTCCACTTGTGTGTGTAACTTGTGTTGCTGTTGGTTTTGGAAAATTTCGAAGTTCAAATTATTGTTTTCCGTTTTTGCTTGGTGTGTAGTGTTGTACGTATAAATTGTGTGTGATAATTCTTCAGTTATGGATGCAGATAACTGTATATCTCTAAGTACACCTAAAAAACGATTACTGGAATCGGATCATACAAAGCAAACAAAACGAAGGCAAAAGTACAAAAGCCTGTGGGAAAAATGAATTATTTATATATTTAAATATGATCATAGATTGTAAAGACGCCGTGAAAACGTTCTTTGAAAATAAATATTTGTTAGATGTTGCCAGAAGCAACAAAAAATATATATGGAAAAAAAATAGTAGGTTAAATAATTAATACTCTATTTTAAGATGTTGTACTTTTTTTTTACCTTAGAAAGGAAATGTACTCTATTTGCTTGAAAAAAAGGTGGCAACCCTAGATGTAGCCCTCGAAACACTCCTTGCACGGGAGGCAGTCCCGGATGTCTTCGTGCTGCTACAGGTAGTCAGGCAAATACTTGAATACGGTCGAAATTTCGTAAGGCGCGTAGACCAAGAGAAATTTTTTCGGCAGGTACGGTAACTCGTCCTGTTTGTCCAAANGCGCGTAGACCAAGAGAAATTTTTTCGGCAGGTACGGTAACTCGTCCTGTTTGTCCAAAGCACTAAGCGAGCGCACCCTTCCAAATGCCAAAATGGCCGAAAGGATTTTATGGCCGCTCGGACAGCACGCGTACATCTTTAAGAGCGAGAAAAATGGCTGACTGATTTCCCGAGGAGGCTCAGGGTGCGTCTCATAAAGCGTTTTTAAAGGGAAAAAATGTTTCACACTCGCGATTAAAGTAGGCCGCCGATTGGTCGGAACGAAGGTTTCCGGAAACGCACTAGCATTTAGCCAATCCAAGAGATTGTAACGTAATGCGGTTAGTCAATAATAATCAGGGGTGGGGGTGGAGGGAGGCCTGCCAGTAATGTATAAACAAATGACAAAGAAAAAAAACAATATGGGCGACGGTGGCTGTGACGCCTACCAAGATGGAGGACGGCTGCACCTACCAATATGGCGGACTGCACCAACCAAAATAGCTGACGGTTGCACCTACCACGATGGCGGACGGTGGCTGTGACGCCTACCAAAATGGTGGACTGCACCTACCAAAAAGGTGGAATGAGTATGGGTGTCGGGGTATGAGGGAACCTCCGAAAATTTAAGTTTTTTAAAATTAATTTTTTGATATTTTTAATAATTTTTTTGATATTTTAAATATATTTTAAATAATTCTTTATAAAAAAATTTTATATGTTTTAATTTTTTGGATTTTTTGGATTAAAGGTCACCGGAAATGCCAAATGTCAAGGTCACCTGGATTCAAGATGGCCACTGGCCGACCGGATAGGCAGAGCACGAATAGTTCCGACGCTCCGGTCCCAGGTCCGATGTGCCAAAGTCCCCATAATCCCTGTGCTATAGTGCACTAAAAGAAATATTTGTTTAACCCAACAAAATACATTTTTTAACAGTTGCACCTAGGTAGAGGTACTTGTTTTAACCAAATAAATTTTACTGGCATAAATGTTCATATCACATCAAAAGGGTCCAAGGAACTGTGCATTTTTCGAAACGGCGAAAAAAAATTACTTATAAAAGTATTTTGTTCACTCAACAATGTTTTTCGTGTCGGTAACTAAAAACGTAGTCACCACTTTTTATTAATTTGAAACTCATTGGTTAAATTTATTTTTCTTTGTCAGTCAGATGAGTGTGAATCAAAATATTTTCAGACTAATTATCAAATAAGTTACCTTTGCTTACCTAGCCTACTTCCACAACGAATGCTAAAACATACAAATCGCTCCTTTCTTGTCTGTTCCACTCTTCCTGAGTTTCAGATGACGTCAGAGCCGAGATTACAGCACGACGAATCCCTTTCACTGTGGCCAAGAGAGNCACTCTTCCTGAGTTTCAGATGACGTCAGAGCCGAGATTACAGCACGACGAATCCCTTTCACTGTGGCCAAGAGAGCCACTAACAAATCAGCCTGCGGCAGTCTGCAGAGAAAGATCCGCTGTTTCCGTTCGCCAGCACTGATCCGGTCAAAGTTCAGTCGGCAAAGACGCTCACACCGACGATCACGGAGTTCATCCGATAAGCCACTTAGGTTCTGTAATCGAGCTCGCAGTTCAACCCGTCAAGGAATCGCTGTCCAAAGCAATTCACGTATTCTTCACGCAGCTGATGTGGTGTGTCAAGTTCTTCATCTCTCGTTTATAAATGGAGTGGAGAGATTTGGACGGCTCTTAACATCGAGGTTTTGAGAGCCGATGAGGGTGAAGTGAGATAAGTATGGAGCAGTGCCGGAATGCAAAAAAGGGGGGGGGAATAGGAGATCCCCGATAAAACCCGCATACCAGCGGCATCGTCCGGCACGATTCCCACATGCGAAAATTAGGGAACGACCCTGCCGGGAATAGAACCCGGTTCGTCTAGGTGGAAGGCGAGTAGTCTGACCACTACACTACTCATTCATAAATGGTTGCTGTTAATATTAACGAGCATCCAGCAGCATGTAATTCACTGGCTGCGAGAAAAGAAGATAGAGTTTTGCTAGCCATTTTATACCCCTGTGTAAACAATTGTCTACATGTTCCACAGGAAGATTATATTTGATCCGTACTATACACTGTGAGGCGCAATGCCCAGTGATCTTCCCTGTGGGTAACTGATTCGTAACCAGCCCTACGTTATTACTGTTTCACGTCACTGGTCACCGAACACAAAGCTTACAGTTTATTGGCTGTGATAACGAAACGAATTCTTTGTCATTTTAATTACAGCATGCATCGAAAAATTTCTTATTGACAATATCTAAAACCATAAATTAATGTGAGGATGAATATGTTGACTCAGGTATGGCATAATTCAAAATATTCTTTGTCAGCAACATATAAACAGACGGCATTACACTCTAGGGTTTATTAATAAAATTAAAATTGTACACGTGTTTGAAATTTTTCCTACTGTCAAATTAATCCACAAATTTTTCACGTCTTCAGTTACACGGGAAAATTTTATTTTCCAGCTTTATAAGATGTTTAGAGTTAGCTTTATTTTTAGCTAGCGACCCGGCCCGGCTTCGTCTGGGTACAATTTATTTTTTACCGCGATACACTAATAAATAAATTGGAAAAAGACAATTACAATATTGTATGATAGTAAAGTAGTAAACTACTATCATATATAACATACATACACGTCACGTCTGTCTCCCAGAGGGGTAGGCAGAGATTATGGATCTCCATTTACCACGATCCTGACATGCCTACCTCCTTCGTTTTATCCACATTCATACATCTCTAATATAACAATATTATATGATTGTGGTTTAGAAAATTTCTTCGTATACAACATTAATAGTTTTGCTTCCGACCACCAGCGAAAAAAGATTTCCATTTGACGTGACACGCGAAAAGGCTACGTATATTTGTCCGTGTGTAAAACATGCTCCACTCAAATCCACTCCAGCCACATTAAGTGTTTGACCCTGTGTCTTATTTACGGTCATACCAAAACAAACTCTTATTGGAAATTGGACTCTTTTAAAATTAAAAGGCAAATCCGAGGGAATCATTGGTATTCTAGGTATTAAAACAGTTTTTCCAGTACCACAGCCAGTTAGAACAATACCTTCAGTGAGATAACTTTTTAAAATTTTTATTTGTAATTGAGTCCCGTTGCATAATTTCGGTGGATTTACATTTCGCAATAAAATTATGGGAGCTCCAACATTTAAAATCAGTTTGTGTGGTGGCATGCCAGAAGGATTCAATGAATTAAGCTATTCTGTGAAATGGGTACTCAGCTTCTTCACTGTCGAGTACTGAATCTACTCAGTAATAGACTTGTGTTTNTCCAGTACCACAGCCAGTTAGAACAATACCTTCAGTGAGATAACTTCTTAAAATTTTTATTTGTAATTGAGTCCCGTTGCATAATTTCGGTGGATTTACATTTCGCAATAAAATTATGGGAGCTCCAACATTTAAAATCAGTTTGTGTGGTGGCATGCCAGAAGGATTCAATGAATAAGCTATTCTGTGAAATGGGTACTCAGCTTCTTCACTGTCGAGTACTGAATCTACTCAGTAATAGACTTGTGTTTGCGCATTGAATTTTGCTAGCACTAATTCATTAATGTTTTCGACTTGTTCATTAGTAGGCGATAATATCGCCCTTTCTTTGAACCACAATAGCGTCTTATTTAAAAGGTCGTGTATTTCAAGTTATACGTCATCTATCAGTTGTTGGTGGTCGGTGATTAAAACACATATATCACTATTGAGAGAAATTTTTCCACACTCCATTGGAAGCTCTCCATTTCCGACTTTCAGTAACATGTCAGGATGCTGTAAATGACATTTATTATCTACAATAAACAGTTTTAATTATGAATTTATTTATTTTGTTAAATATGAAATTCTTTATGGTTAGGAAAGGCAGTGAATTTTATGTTGGTTTTTACTGTGTAATTTAAATTGTAAATACGCTTATTACTACTTATCTATTAAAGATAGATATATGCTACCGCTGACTTTTTAGTAATTCATTTAATTTTACACAATGGTTTCGTACATGGTTTTGTTATATCTCTAAAGGATTAGGCAGCGTATTCCACGAGAGCGCGCTGGCGGCAAACTTTTCTCTCGACTTGATTCACTAATACCGTTAATTCTCAGCTCCTATAAGTGCTATGGCAATTTTTAATACACAAAAACCTTCCTCTGTAAATGAAGATAATAACAGTAAAAACTGCATCCAAATCCGTTCAGTGGTTCTCGATATTAGCACAGTCATACAGACAGACGCGCGCCAGGGACTTCCTTTTATACTATGTAGTGATTGTTATGTACGAAATTGTGCAGCCTATTATGCCTACTTTTGAGTGATATTTGCTGAAGAGAAAGAATAGCATCCAAAAAGCACCAAACCTGAGAAATACATCAATTTATAACATGACCCAACAAGCACCAGCATTTATTACGTAACCTAAAATGGTGGTTCCGGGTTAAAAATTGAAATATCAAAACCGAGCAAGTTGGCGCAGTTGTAAACCACTGGACTCACATTCGGGAGGACCCGGGTTCGATTCCCGGTTCGGCTATCCTGATTTCTGTTTTCCGTGGTTTCCCGAAAACACTTACTACAGGCCATGGCCGATTCCTTCCCCGTTCCTTCTTCTCAGAGCAACTCTCTCCGTCTCTGATGACCTCGCTGTAGACGAGACGATCACACTTTGAGTGCCGTACAGATTCACTTCTAATCAAGACAAACTACACGCGAGTCGCATATATTGACGGTTCATTGACCATCAGTTCTGTTGATATATGTATGTATTCTCATTTACAACCGTCCTATTGGTTCATACAACACCGGGCACGCTTACTGTACTGTGCAACGTTGATTACAGGCTGGTTCTCTTCCAATTTATTGCCGAGTTGAAAGTGTCCCAAACAAATGTCCTTTCTAACGTAAAATTATGTAATATACAGTCCAGCTTGTTCATTTGAGTAACGTACGCTTCGAGTTTCGTAGACGTAATATTACGTAGCAGAGAACACTCTGGATACTTCTGGCGAAGTAATATTTTCCTTCGCTTCATGTCAACAAAGAATGAGGATGTCATTATGTTACGGAATACTTCATATAACTCAGTTAAATTCTGGCGACGTAATACAACGTCATAAGCATTCGAAGTACTAACCTACCTATCTAAAATAAAAAGTATGGTTCCCCAAGTACTTATAAGTAAATATTATTTCACATGATTTGCATTACATATTTTGCTTTACAGTAACAAATTATATTTAATAAATAAAAACAAGAAGTTACTGATATAGCTACTTTCCTCAACACGGGTGTAATTCATTTTTAAATATTTTCTTAAAAGGCGAGTTGATAGGAAGGACTTGACTTCTCTTTGAAAGAAATAACTTTAGAAACGAAACCAGAAACTTATGCAACAGTAGTGAGACGATTACAAATACACACATGCCTTACCCGGGACTTGAACCCAGAAAACCTCGTACTATATATAATATATGGTACAGTCCACAGTATTACGGTGGTTGGATTCTGAGCATCAACTTCGGATTTAATCAGTCTTATGTTTCGAATGACAGGGTTTATTAACATAAAATATTTACAGGGCCTTCATTTTGAAAATAAGTGACTGAGCCACATACAATATGTAAGTTAAAATGGCCTTCATAGGCGCTACTTGTGCGAAGAATTTGGTGGAAATCAATTGTTTGGTCCCTGGGATATGATACAGAAAAATGTATTTTCTTATTTGATGCTATCGTACAAAATTGCCAGGAAAACAGGCTCTATATACGATGCTTCTAATGTATACCGTCTACATAAAAATTGTGGTTGAATTTGGTTAAATTATTTAATATGTATGTCAAAATTACCTAAATGACTTATGAAGCTGCCATTTTGAACATCGTTGTCTGACCCACTTAAATCACGAAAGTTTACATGGCCTTCTGTAGCATTTATGGTGTGCACAGTTTGGTACAAATCAGTTTAAATGTTTCACTGTGACATTTGGTGGGAATCGGTTGATTGGTTATTGAGATATGGCATAAAACCTCCACAATTTTCATGCGACGATCTTCATAAACGGAGGACAAAAGAGTTATGTAGTAGCAATTTATATGATTGTATAATGCCAATATACAAATTTAAGTTAAAATAGAGAACATGGTTTCGTAGATATAGTCCACAAAACTAAAATTATTTTATAGCCACCATTCTGAAAATAAGTGTGTCATACTTAAAAAAAAAATACCGTTTTTCATTATTATTATTATTATGGCCTATCACACTATCACATCTTCACCAAATTGTGTAAGAATGGGTTAATTGTTTCCCGAGATACGAAATAAAATCACTATTTTTTATTGGTAAGACTATCTTACAAAATGGCAGATAAATGAGGCTCTGCATAGACAAATTTGATGGTTGTAATAGGTACTGCCAGTATACAAAGTTAAGTTGGAATTTGTTTCGTTAGTAAAATGTACTGTGCTAAAATATTTATATTGAAACCATTTTGAAAACAAGTGCCTGACCTACATAAAACATACCACTTTACATCACCTACATCATTACTAATTGTGTGCCAAATTTGATCGGAATTGGGCACTTCTATCCCGAGATATGACATAAAAACTTTATTTTATTCGAATGGCGCTATCTTATAAAATGGCGGACAAAATATGTTCTATGTAGATACTGTTTACAGTTGTAATGTCTACTGCCAGCATACAAAGTTATGTTGGAATTAATTTACATTTACATTCTAAGTTAAGATAGCTATATGGCCACCATTTTGAAAATAAGTGTCTGAGATGCTTTACACATATCACTTAACATTATCTGCATCAGAATTACTTCTTTGCCAAATTGGGTAGCAATCTGTTAATTATTTACTGTGTTATGAGATAATAACTTTATTTATTCGAAAGGAACTATCTTAAAAAAATGGCCGACAAAAAGGTTATTTGTTGGTTTATATGATGCTGTTTATACATACTTCAAGTATACAAAATTTGGTCAAAATTGGTTGAATGGTATGGCATATATACTAAACAAACTTAAAATATTTGTATGACCGCTATTTTGAAAATAAGAAACGAATTAAGTTCAAACATTTAGGTTTACAAGTCCTACCATAGTATTACTTACAAGCCAAATTGGGTAAGAATGGGTGGAATAGTTTTCGAGATATCAGGAAAAATATTTATTTTTAAAATTGGTGCTATTTTGCAAAATGGCGGACCAACAACAATAGCCATCTCAAAATGTAATGCTTACACAATGGTCTGCCAGCATACGAGTTATGATATATCAACAAAACATTTTTATGCCCGCCATTTAGAAAGGTAATTCCCGACGTGGTCAAAAACTATAAAAGTCAGGTGTCCTTAGTAAGTGTTATGTGTGTACCAAGTTTGGTGAAATTCGGTTGAAGCGTTCAAAAATTGAAAGGGGGGAACACACACACGCAAACACACACAGTTCACACACATACATACATACATACACATACACACAGACACACCGACAGGTAAATGATCTCATGAGTCTTTCTTTAATTCGGAAAGTAGGCTAACAAGTTTTTTTTTTTTATGTATTTTTTAATTACATGCAAGGCTGTATCCAAGTGCTGAGCACTTTACGGAGCAAAAATTATATTGCGAGTGAGCTTATTCGCCAGCGGGTAGTAACTTTCTGTGTGTGAGCCAGGGCGAGAGGGAGAGAGAGAGAGATAGGGAGAGAGAGAGTGTGTGTGTGTGTGTGTGTTTCACGGGCAGATGATTTAATTAATAGTTAGAGACTTGCCAAATTTGCATTATTATATAGTATACGCTATTCACGGTAAAGTGAGCACTTTTTAAGACTCTTCCAAAAGGCACAAAGAAATAATAAATATTTTTGTCGCAACTTCAGACGTTAATGTGTGAGTGTGGTAAAATGTATATATATACTGTGTTTATAAGTCACATGGCAATGTTTATATTAAAAGAGCGGCGGAAAGATAGAAAATGGTTGAAAGAAAAAATTTTAGCAGGGCCTTAAAAAGTGCTCACTTTACCGTAAATAGTCGATAACATGCTGGACTCCACTGTCCTATACCTACTTGAATGCAATTCGTAATGACACTGGCTACTGGCAACTATACAGCATCGTTTACCAGTGTAACTGCTTCATTGGATATTGGTTGTTCAAACATTCAGCCTTTACTATTCGCTGAAAGCGTCCTTGGGACGTGTCACACAAGTTTTCAGCCAATGGTAGAAGACAAACTTCCATACATACATCTTGGAGTTTTGTCTACAGCCACCAAATAAAGCGAATTCTACAGGTTCTTAGTTATAGTTGCAAGATACAAATCATCATGAATCAATAATATTAAGGTGGGGATAGGAATGAGGACAACATACAGTTCCATTTCCGTGGACGTTAAAGAAAGCATATATAGAAAGATGTGAGCGTAGACAGCCCACTAATTGTTTTTTTTTTGCCACCGTGAAGTGGCTTGATTTCATAATACGTCTGCATAAATGCATACTTTGGCACCTTGGCACATTTACTCTGACTGAGATTTAACGCAACTAGAATGTTATAAAATTACGAAGCAATTTGTATAAAACCTCTGGTCTGTTAAAAAAATAATAAAAAATATGGAACGTCCCGAGATTTTGACTGTTACATTGGCAATTTGTGAGCAAGAGTTGGGGACGCAAACCAAGTCTGCTTCGTCTCTAGTCGACGGAAATTATTAGGACGTTGAAACATAACATTCTGTCGTAGGTTTTCGCGATAAATCACCATCTCTAGTCATTGCAGACTTCACAAAAAATATGCAATTATGAAAGTGCATCCATTAGATATTTGGCAAGACTTCATAATAGCAGTACTTATTAATAAAGTATTCAAGGAGTCTCCCAAGTTGTCATATGGGCATATAAGCAATTCTGTTTATTATAATTTAAAAAAAAACTATGTAATATTTGAATTAAATATTTCTTTCAGGACAAAAGTGAAAGTAGGTATTTTTTTGCCGATTCATAAACATAAATATTGAAACATAAATTTGGACATAGAAACGTGTTAAAATCAGCAAAAATCGTTGTAAGTAGCCCTATCTTTATATTTATTTTGGTTAAACAGTGTTTTAAAATATAGCGACAATACTGCATTTTTTCTGAACTCATTGCTGTATTGAAACAAATATAGTCACCGCTCCAANTGTAGTCACCGGTCCAAATTCTGAGGAAACTGAACACACGCGAAGCTTGTTTACGCTAAGTTCCATTCCCGTCGCAATGCTTCCTTGCAGCCGCAAGTGACCTTGAGGTGTTAACATTTTTAACTTGGGAGTCCCCCATATGATTGTTGCTCCTGGTCATGAGCACATTTCTTACGATGTATGTCTTGGGGGGAAAGGGGAAACATGAGTAACCCACGTGTTATAACGTAATACTATCTCCGGGAGATGTAACTTTTTTTTATATTACCTAAACAATTAACATTACTACGTAGTTTTACCCTTTCGGACTCAGTGTACACAATTGTGTACATAACGCAAAGAAAGATTATTTAGGTCGTGCTGTACACTGCGAAGCTAAAAGCTCAACAATTTTTCCTGTGGGTTACTGATTCTAATTAAGTACTACCACAGAGTACTTAAAAATACACAGGTGAAACAGTCGGGAATTACAGTCGCACACGCTAGCAAATTGGTGTCACTGACCAGCAAAATGTTGGAACGCCATTCACCAATCTGCGCGTGGTAACATACTCGCCAGCCCATAGCCCAGCCAACAGCGGGAATTTCACAGCATGCTTTAGCCAAACAAACAAAATACCCGTGCGCAGAGCCTCGCGTAGCCAATTGAAGAATGTGTACGCTCACTTCAAAGGAACTTTCGTGTCTGTGTACTTACGAACTCTGTGGTACTATTGTTCTTGGGGTATGAATGGTTCATATCAGTGCTGCCGAACACAAAACATACAGCTCACTGGTTGCGAGAGCAAGACAAGCGCTGCNTTATGAATGGTTCATATCAGTGCTGCCGAACACAAAACATACAGCTCACTGGTTGCGAGAGCAAGACAAGCGCTGCGCAGTATTTAAGTAAAGTTGTTGCGAAAATTGCTAATTTACAACACCTGAAACCATAAATTAACCTGTTCCACGTTTGGTCACCGTGCCCACAATCGTGGATACGTTGCGTATCATTGATTATGTTACCAGGATCTGATTGGAGAACTGCGTTCCGACATTTTATCGGCCAGTGACGCCATATTGTTGGCGTGTGCGGCTTTCGCGGTATAAGCGGCTGATTCTCATCTGTATTCTTGAGTACTCTGTGGCTGAAGCAAACGCGAGCTACTGGCGGGCAGCCGCGTTTCGCCGGCCGAGGGGCCCAGCCTCCAGCAACCAACCCTATTTCACCCCTCGTCGTGTATAGGAGAAAATTGGGCACNCACCTTGGCACATTTACTCTGACTGAGATTTAACGCAACTAGAATGTTATAAAATTACGAAGCAATTTGTATAAAAACTCTGGTCTGTTAAAAAAATAATAAAAAATATGGAACGTCCCGAGATTTTGACTGTTACATTGGCAATTTGTGAGCAAGAGTTGGGGACGCAAACCAAGCCTGCTTCGTCTCTAGTCGACGGAAATTATTAGGACGTTGAAACATAACATTCTGTCGTAGGTTTTCGCGATAAATCACCATCTCTAGTCATTGCAGACTTCACAAAAAATATGCAATTATGAAAGTGCATCCATTAGATATTTGGCAAGACTTCATAATAGCAGTACTTATTAATAAAGTATTCAAGGAGTCTCCCAAGTTGTCATATGGGCATATAAGCAATTCTGTTTATTATAATTTAAAAAAAAACTATGTAATATTTGAATTAAATATTTCTTTCAGGACAAAAGTGAAAGTAGGTATTTTTTTGCCGATTCATAAACATAAATATTGAAACATAAATTTGGACATAGAAACGTGTTAAAATCAGCCAAAATCGTTGTAAGTAGCCCTATCTTTATATTTATTTTGGTTAAACAGTGTTTTAAAATATAGCGACAATACTGCATTTTTTCTGAACTCATTGCTGTATTGAAACAAATATAGTCACCGCTCCAAATTCTGAGGAAACAGAACACACGCGAAGCTTGTTTACGCAGTTCCATTCCCGTCGCAATGCTTCCTTGCAGCCGCAAGGGACCTTGAGGTGTTAAAATTTTTAACTTGGGAGTCCCCCATATGATTGTTGCTCCTGGTCATGAGCACATTTCTTACGATGTATGTCTTGGGGGGAAAGGGGAAACATGAGTAACCCACGTGTTATAACGTAATACTATCTCCGGGAGATGTAACTTTTTTTTATATTACCTAAACAATTAACATTACTACGTAGTTTTACCCTTTCGGACTCAGTGTACACAATTGTGTACATAACGCAAAGAAAGATTATTTAGGTCGTGCTGTACACTGCGAAGCTAAAAGCTCAACAATTTTTCCTGTGGGTTACTGATTCTAATTAAGTACTACCACAGAGTACTTAAAAATACACAGGTGAAACAGTCGGGAATTACAGTCGCACACGCTAGCAAATTGGTGTCACTGACCAGCAAAATGTTGGAACGCCATTCACCAATCTGCGTCTGGTAACATACTCGCCAGCCCATAGCCCAGCCAACAGCGGAAATTTCACAGCATGCTTTAGCCAAACAAACAAAATACCCGTGCGCAGAGCCTTGCGTAGCCAATTGAAGAATGTGTACGCTCACTTCAAAGGAACTTTCGTGTCTGTGTACTTACGAACTCTGTGGTACTATTGTTCTTGGGTTATGAATGGTTCATATCAGTGCTGCCGAACACAAAACATACAGCTCACTGGTTGCGAGAGCAAGACAAGCGCTGCGCAGTATTTAAGTAAAGTTGCTGCGAAAATTGCTAATTTACAACACCTGAAACCATAAATTAACCTGTTCCACGTTTGGTCACCGTGCCCACAATCGTGGATACGTTGCGTATCATTGATTATGTTACCAGGATCTGATTGGAGAACTGCGTTCCGACATTTTATCGGCCAGTGACGCCATATTGTTGGCGTGTGCGGCTTTCGCGGTATAAGCGGCTGATTCTCATCTGTATTCTTGAGTACTCTGTGGCTGAAGCAAACGCGAGCTACTGGCGGGCAGCCGCGTTTCGCCGGCCGAGGGGCCCAGCCTCCAGCAACCAACCCTATTTCACCCCTCGTCGTGTATAGGAGAAAATTGGGCACGACCCTCCCCCCCCCTTCCCATGACAGAACGATCCTGCAGTGAGGGAGGCCGTGCAGCGCCAGGGGAGGCTGGTTGGTGTCGCAGCTACACAAACACTTCTGGATGCCGTATTGAGATAATTTTTTTCCTATTCTCTGTTGTAAATTCACCACATTTGTATTCTAGAAGAAAAAATAATAATGTGTACACGTCTCAATAATGTAAGCTGTAATACAAGCCTATCATTTTTAATATTACAAACATCGGTTTTGCAGATCTTACAAGAAAACTGTCTGTAGTTCCACAAACGATTTTCTTAGCAACTGGTTTTCCAAGGATTTTTCTTGTAAAAGTACAGAAAAAATGTACAGTGTACTGAGCAGGCATACGCGCTTTACCCTGAGTGGCCTTCTTAGCCGTGCCATCTACCAGAAACCAAACTATCTACAGCATGTGTGCCACTACGGAAGTCTCCTTGGAAGATTTCTTACAAACTTGCATGGCCGTTAGTGTGAATAGATTTAGCTGACTGCTAGCCGTTTTCATTGACGTTTTTGTGATTGGTCGTGTGCAATTTTTCTATGGACGGTTCCCTACAAGGTGTAAATTTTAGCCAATCAAAAAGAAGGTAGTCGATACTGGTAAAGTGTTCCTAATTACTATAGTTGTTTGTCATTTTATTTTATTTTGTTTTGAGAAACAGCGATAATGCAATTAAACCCGTTTAAGGAAAGTAATAAATAAAAAAGCGCGAAAAAGTGATATATTCATGTTCTAACAAGGTTATGTGAAGATTACTGTGAAGATCCATGTTTAAACTCGAAAAGTTCCAATTATCACAACAAGACAAGCTCCAGGCAGTAACGGATTCTGCCGAAGCCGTGTGTGAATTCCGTCCTGGAACGACAGTTGGAGAAGGGCCGATACACACATGAACTGATCCCAAACGTGAGAACAAGAATGGACTACAAGTGGATATTCACCAACCATTACAGCACGCAACTGTACACTGGCCATGGAAATTTCAAAGCGAAGCTGTACAGCCTTCGACTTGTGGGATCTCCACTGTGCGACGCATGCGGAGTGGACGACACGGTCCAGCATGTTATAACGGAATGTCTGAAGACGGAAGACATCAGGAGCTGGCTTGAAGCAGAAATGGAAGAAAAGGGCATTCACTTAGACATGGAAAACATCATGATAAATGAATTTCTCAATAAATTGTGGAACCAATTTGCCACGCGAATAGGAAAAAGACTAGAAGAGTATGATATTTGGCAAAGAGAACAAATTTCTGATGACCCATAAAGGGGTACTCAGGTAAAGGCTTCATAATAGAAAGTCGGAGTATCTCTGATTGGCGAGGAGGACAGGTTTTTGAGAAAACCGGTAGATAAACCGAGTAACGGCATTAAGAAAAGCGAATGGCCCGAAGAGACCAAGAGGAGAAAGTTCCATGCACTGTCTTACTCATCCGAGTACAGTTGCAGTGCGGGAGGATGGAGGGTGTGCTGGCCTTCGGGCCTTAAAAACCTGCCCCCCCCCCCCTCAACCTGGTAGTCCTTGTTTTTTTCAATACCAAGCTATACCAACACACACAGAGATGGATGAGAGAGAGGACGAAACATAAGGGTAAGAGAAAGGAATGTCTGTAGCGGCGTTGCTAACATAATCCTGTCAGTCACAGGTAAGTTTATGATTTCAGTGATCACCACGAAATAATTTTGTATCTGGAACTGTACTCAAAATCCATGGACAGCATACGTTATAACCGTGTGGTTAGTAGCAGCCTGAAGACGACACTAACAAATGTGGTCCTAACTCTTTTTGTTTAGTGTATTATAGCAAAATAGTAAATCTGCTTCTGCTATAACATACCTCATCTAGTGGAATCTGAAAGAAGAAACAACTACCTTCCACCCGAGATAAAGGCTATTTTTGAATAGAGAGGGGAACATCTAACTACAAGAAAAAAATTGTTAGGGACACCTGATTTTCACGAAATGAGTTCATGTAATGAGTTGTATATGCCATATCCATTTTCGCGATTAAACGGTTTTGACTACAACGCGTCATACGTGACTGCCCACGCATCACGCACGTTCTGTACAGGAGTAACATAAACGTGACTAGCCCATTAAAATACGGCAAAGTCTTCTCACAAAAAAAAAAGTTAATAACTAAAGTAAAACTGCAAATGTGCACTTAGGATATTGGAGTAAAATGCGTGGAACTCTTTCTTCGCTAAAATCAGATGTACTACGACATTATTCGTTCCATTCCACTGCTAGCCGATGTATTACCTTATCGTTATCCCAGACATAAATAGTACGGAGCAGAAAAAAGTGTAAAGGAGCGAAACTGCAGCGGTAGGTCGAATGTCACTCATACGGCACAAGAAACTGTCTTCACTTACCAGCAATATGATAGACGTCACGCTCCAATCAATGTCTATCGAGCGGATTCGCCATACGTCAGCAGAGCCAACAAGGAACCTCCCACAACTCTAAGCTGCCAATCACACGTGAGACCCACATCAACACCATCGCGCTGCCAATCAGCGAACGGACGAGCCTTGATAAAGAGGACCGCCACGCCATTTTGTTACTGTGTGCCTGCTCATTCTCAGACTGTGGGTTTGCGCGCAGATAAATATTACCCATTCCACACGTGGCGAGACGCCAATTGCAGAACTACGTCACAAGGCAAATAAGTTCTTAGAGACAAAATGGCGTGCTGGTTCATTTGGCGTGGGCTTACCAATTCTCTGGCTGAGCCAGGATCTGGGAACGGGCCTTGTATCACATTGGCTACTGCATGGTGTGAAATGTTCCCTATTGGGCTGCCAGCTGGCGAGTAGATTACTACGCGCTGATTGGCGAACGGCTTTCCATGCTGCTGGCCAGTGACGCCATTTTTCTGGCGTGTACGGCTGGAGTTCGCGGTACAAGAGGCTGTTTCATGTCTGTAGTCTTAACTACTCTGTCACATTAGTATGAAGCCTAACCTGCATGCCAGTGAACTCTCGCATGTTTTAAATAACTGGCGATCAATCCTGCAGATGGGTTGGTGGTTTCGGGAGCAAGATGCCTGCGACGGGCGAACTGAACCAGTGGCAACTCGTGAGTCAGCTTGAGGGAAACGATCTTCGAGAGCGAGTGTTTCATGGTCCGTGGAGGAACCGCTAGTCTCGCGGCAGTAACGGTAGGCGGACAGGACTATGACCCCGCGGGCCGCCGTTTCCAGTCGCCGCTCTAAAACCCGCCTTTCCTGTCACAATTCCCCGAAAAATATATAAGATTGGTGGAGGGTATTATTTCGGGAGACAGGGAAAATCTCATGAGTTCAGCGACCTGTAGAACAGACTCCGCAGTCTTACGTTACACTGTAAAAAAAATTTGTAATTTTTACTAAGAAATTGTTTGCAACTTTACAAATGCTTGTAACAGAACAAAGATTTCTCTTGCAAAACTACTCGTTTGTAAAGCTACAAGGGCCGTGTTTGTAATAGACCTCAAGAAATGTTTGTACTATACTGGCTCCTATCCACGAGATTCAGCAAAATGGCGGACACACAACAACGTAAAACTGTATATAACTATTTGTGCAAAAACTATGGGTGATGTAAAGTGTAGTTACGTGCAAAAAGAAAAGTATTGCAGATTTTAATAACGAAAAACACTTCAAACAACTCAAATAATCATAATTAAACGACAATTTCGATAAAACGTGACCTCATAGCTACGCAGAACTCTTAAAATGAAATAAATGTATTCTTCTTAATCAAATAACTTCTTTAATATTTTGTAGGTACTTGCAGCTATATTTACTATAAAACTAAGTGCTAAGCTCGTAAGTGAAGTTGGTCTTGTAGTTAAGGTTGAGGACTAATAATTAGGGCCAGTGACTTTTCGCGTAAAAATTCGGAGCACACAGTAGACTTAAATACTATATACACACCTCAGCTGTTGTTATACCTCCATTGGCTGCTGGTGTTGCGTCTGTCTTTGACCAAGCCACTCAGGACTAAGTAACTACGACACTGAACCTTCGTGATTCGTGCGCTAACGGTTAACAAGGGCCAGCATTTTTTTTAGCTAATCAAAGAAGCTGGACAGTCCTACAGTGCTACTGTATCTTGTCTCGAAATATTTTCGCGAAATATCACTGCCCCTACTAATAATACAAGGGGTGTAGGTTCGTATCACCGTGCTCGCAAAGTGTAATATTTTGAAAAAAATAAATAAAAATTCGTTATTTGCTATTATTAATTTATCACATTTGCTTTCTAAAAGAAGAAAAAAGAGAATTTTATGTACACTTCTCAATTATGTAAGATGTAATACAAGACTATCATTTGTTATATTACAAATATATGCTTTGCATATTTTACAAGAAAATTGTAGTTTTACAAAGGATTTTCTTGGCAACTGGGTTTCCAAGTTTTTTTTTGTTAAAGTACAAAAAAATTTTTAGGGTGTACCCGTGCCTCAGGAGAAACCCGCCTAGTTTTGTAAATTCGTTTAAGGGCAAATTAAATTTCAAACACCTGTACACTTACCTTTCTTTTTCAATTCGATCGCAGATTGACAGCCACACCCCAAATGAATTTCAATCAATAACTAACCTGCAAGAAAAAGAGGATCGAATCTCTGGTGCTACACGGTCTGTAGTAACTGAAGAACATCAGCCAAATAACAACTAGCTGATGTTCGAGTCCGCTTAATTTCCGGATCTCGAGTTATTAATTCACTGTATGTTGTCATATGAATTATTTAGTTTTACTCACGAATAAACAGATTGGGATACGCTCCTAAGTCAGGACTGCAACTGTGCTTAAGTGGGCGAGACTTCGACATCTTGCGTGCAAACCTGCAAATTTCCCTTGATTACTGCCAAGTGTCTGTGTAAGAGGATATTTTCCAATCGACTGGACGAATCAGAATAAACAATAACGTAACCCCCCCCCCCCTGACATTGGACGTCCGTGGCTGGCTGGCATAACACTTCAGACATGTGCGAGTTAAAGTCATCCAACCGCGACATCGGTTCTGAACTAACGTGTGTTGGAGTGCAACCAGTCGCGGAATATTTTCGCGAAGAACAGGCGGCGCTAACCATGTCGCAAGAACGACTGTGGCCTGGCCCATTATGTCAACTGAAATTGATGTAATCAACACTTTTGACACATCAACATTTCTAAAAGAATTTTCTAAGCTAAAAGCTAGAAAAATCACATTTTAAAAAATAAAATTACTAATTTAACAAGAAACCGAGCATTTTATGATTATTAAAAACTACTTATTCCTCCGTTACCTATTTATGGTACCAACCAGTGTATTACAATGAATTTTTATTTTAATATAAAGGAAGAAATAAAATCGCTTAACTGCAGTTAATGAATTAGTTTTAAATTTATTTATGTAAATATGATTGGTTGAATGACTACTGAAAATAAACACCGTATATTTATGTAGTGTATCTAGGCCACAAAATATCTTCTTCGCGGGTACAGTGTCGCTTTCATAAAATTTTAAAATAATTAAATTTTGTATAATATCACAGTTATCAATTTTTTTTAGTTCCATTTCCCGCAGCAGTTAAGATACTGCGTCCGATTCAGTGGCGTGTGGTGAACTGTAGCAAGGTAAGCTGGCATTAGCTCTGTGCTGTGCCCTGTTGCTTGCTAGTTTGCACTTCCACACTAAAGCGTAGCTCGGCAGATGACGCCACAGGACGTGTGTGATGAGCCCCTTGCTGCTCGCTTGTGAGTTGTCGGAATGCATTCAGTTTCCCTAGGCATCACGGTGGTTACTGGCTCCTTCTGCGTTCACCGAGAATGTACAATAGTGAGCAAGCACCAGCTTACCTTGCAACAGTTCACCACACGCCCCTGGTCCGACTACTGTTCAAATGAGCAATTTTATACTTAATTTATTTGCAAGCAGAAGACTACCTCGCATAAAAATTATATTCGCTTCGGTATAACAGATGATTTGGCGGGATAATCAGTTGGGTCATAGAATGTTTTTTTTTCACGAGGAGGGGGTGGGGGTGGGACAGGGCACAAAATTGGATTGCGTTTGTAGCAAAATAAGTTCATTTTCCGGGCCTGGGGGGTACCCCTTCTCTGATTGGTTGCGCGAGGCTCTGGTAACGGGCTTTGTGTCTGACTGGCTACTGCATATTGCTAAAGGTTCCCTCTTGGCTGAGCTGCCGGCTGGCAGAGTAAGTTACTAGGCGATGCTGGCGAACGGCGTTCCAACATTTCCGTGGCCAGATAAGCCATTTTGCTGGCTTGCAAGGATGTAGCGCCGTGCATAAGCGGCTATTTCACCTCTGTATTTTTAACTACTGTGCCGTCTAACCACACAGACCCCCC
>NQII01001115.1:141373-317702 GCA_002778355.1 Clitarchus hookeri | reverse complement strand
CCATTGTGAAGGTACAGGTCTAGAATTTCGATTCGTGGCATGGGAGCAGCCACTGTTTCATCACAATTTTACTGTGGTACTGATTTACTGAAAATTAATACAAGCTTGAAGTCAGTCGCCTATATCTTCTCAAATGCACGACTATCAGTTCTGTTGGCCTGCATATTCCGATTTTCAACCGCCCTATTGGTTCACAAAATACCAGACACGTTTACTATATTTAAAAACGTTCATTACTGGCCGTTTCTCTGCAAATATAATGCCACGTTAAAAAAAAGTTCCAATCAAATTTTCTTTCCTGCATAGAATAATACACAACCCACGTAGTTCATTTGAGTAATGTTCACACTTTTAGTGTCGCAGACATAATATCACGTTGCGGAGAACCTTATGAAAACTTCTGATGAAGGAATATTTCGTCGCCAGCGTCTTCAAAGAATGCGGATATCCTAATGTTACTGCAAACTCCGTACAACTTAGTAAATTCAGGTCAAGTAATATTACGTCGGCAGCACTTAATGTGTTGAATTAACCCATACCTAGTGTACACAATTGTGTACATTACGCAGGTGTGGGTGATTTTTGGTCTGTACTGCACACTGTGAATCTCAATAATCAATTATCTTACCTGTGAATAAATGATTCGCAAACTGTCATACTGGCCTAAGTCATAATTGGTTCATATAACTGTAGCAAAATATATAGCCTACAGCTCATTTGCTGTAACAACGAAACACGCGTTGTGTCGACTTAAGTACAGCACGCATCATAAAATGTTTTGTTTGCAACACCTGACACCGTATACTGAAAGTGTTAATCACATACAATCAGTATTTTAAACAATTATGATATTATTTCATTTTATTTTTAAACATTTACAGGACTGTATGGTAACGTAAGGGTTATATGGGGGGGGGGGTGTAATCCCACCTTTGACCCCTATTCCCACTGGATCAGACCTTGGCGCACGTCTCCTGCACTGACCCATAATTTGCAGCAGTACTGTTACAATCAGATGATCAAACTGTGGCACGATATTTGATTACATATAGTATTAGGACAGACCCAAGATAACTGAATTGCACAATTAGTTATGTATCCATTACATTACCAAAAAACAAGGTGTTGAGTTTTGGAACCCAAGAACCGGTTACGGCGAAGCTGGGCACACGACTACTTCAGAACACAAAAGTGCAACAGCTTTTCTACTGCGAACTCGAGCCGCACACACCAGAAAAACGGCGTCACTAGCCAGCAAGATGTGGAACGCAGTTCGCCAATCAGTGCCTGCTAACTAAGTAGCCAGGCGGCAGCTCAACCAATAAGAGATCTGTCGCAGCACGCAACAGCTAATCGGACACAAGGCCCGTTCCCAGAGGCTCGCGCTGCCAGTCAGAGACTGTGTACGCCAACAGCACACGAACCGCCACTCCATTTCATCTCTGTTACTCAGTGCGGCAAACGACGTTCCAACATGCTGGCCAGTGACGACATGTTCTGGTGTGTGACTGGAGTTCACGGTATACTAAATTCACAGTTATTTCCAACTTTTCTGAAGCTCTGCTTAAGTTCTACATCCAGGATATTCCTCCGCCTCATGCAAACACAGCTTAACTCGGTCTAAAAAATTACCAAAGCGAAAGCGCACCGCATCTGTGCGCACTCAGTGATATAATAGTCTGCATAAGAACTATTTCTTACTAGGCATTACCAACACACATATTTCATCACTGTTTGTATTCTTATTAATTATGAATAAAATAGTATAATTTATAGGCGATTAATAAAATTCTTATTTAACCAAAAATACGGTGGCTTTATGTTAACAGAAGTATAAAAAACTTGTGATACATGGCATACTTTGGAAACAACCAAACACGCCTTACATAAAGGTTCGATTTAAAAAGTGTTAACCGCGAATAGACTATATATACTCTNAGCTGATTTTTCAAAGGTTCGATTTAAAAAGTGTTAACCGCGAATAGACTATATATACTCTGTGCTGGTATCGTAAGCAAGCAGCAGTGGATGATAACAATAGCAGCCTTTTTATATTCGTAAAGAAATACTCTTATGTTCGATTGATTAACTGCGTTCTTNGTGGATGATAACAATAGCAGCCTTTTTATATTCGTAAAGAAATACTCTTATGTTCGATTGATTAACTGCGTTCTTATCTGGTGCTGCTGCTCGTACTCACAGTTGTATTTGTTCTTTCAGGCGGCGTGTGGTCACACCTGGCGATAGTCTCCCCCCCCCCNCCGCCCTACTTTACTCAGTCTTCGTCACGCTCCCTAAAATAACACAAACTGCAAACCTTATCAGCTGCAGCTGGACTAGACTGGTCTTATCAGTGCGTTCCACTTTCCAGTAACCGGGTTGGCCCTTAGGAAACATCTAAGCGCACAATGAATACAAAAAATAACATGTCTTCAAAAAGGCAAGGGCGCGAAGTCGCTTATACATGAAGGGGGGAGGAGGGAAGCAGTCAAATAATCGAACAGCAGACCAACGACAGCAGGCATATTTTTCTATTGTCAATAATTTTAACTTAAACCTCTTGTCTTATCCGCGTATGCTTATTATTTATTAATTCAATATTAAAAATTCCTTTCAAAATTATGTTACTCATGATGATACCCAGGGCGCTGACATCGATCTGAAAATGGAAGTAATACTAAATTTTATAAATAGTGACAGTTTCAAACAATTTTCCTCTAAAATTAAGAATCACGGCATCGCCTGGTGAAACATGAGATAATTAGATAACGCGATTTAGTTTCAGATACTGAAGAATGCTGTCTGCAAATAATAGCTATTATATATATATATATAGTTATATTAATAATAGTTCATGTTTAATTAAGTGACAAGTCAAAAGGCGTGGGAGAAGACTTTTTATTTTCTCACTACACCGATAGAAAAAAAATGGTCAAGGTAATGCTACAGAGTAGAGAAGTACACAGAAGAAATAGCGTGGCGAGTTACGGCCTACCCATTCTCTGATTAATTGCGCGCGCTCTGCGAACGGGCCTTNACACAGAAGAAATAGCGTGGCGAGTTACGGCCTACCCATTCTCTGATTAATTGCGCGCGCTCTGCGAACGGGCCTTATGTCTGATTGGTCACTGCATGCTGCAAAATGTTCCCTATTGGCCGGGCTGCCAACTGGCGAGTAGGTTACCAGGAGCAGGTTGGTGAGCGCCGTTGCAGCATTTTGCTGGCCAGTGACGCCATGTTCCTGGCGCGTGAGGCTGGAGTTGGGTTTCACTTCTGCTTTCTTAAATATATTGTGTGACGTGGGGTTCAGATTTAACTTCTGAGATGTGGGGTGCTGTAAGAACTGTTGGCGCTTGGAAGTACGTCGCCGTGTAAAGACTTCGGAAAGGACTGGTGAAGGTGACTGCGCTACGCAGGGAACGAAGGACCAGCGACCCACGGAGAGGGGGGCGACAGAACAGCATCTGCGGCTGAGGCACTTCCGGCTCGGCGGACCCGCACCCAGCTCACATTCGTGCCCTGGGGAGATGTGGCCGCATGGCCAGAGACCTTTTGTTTGGGGCGACACGGGCCCCCCGGCCAGGGGAAAGCCCATTCATAAATCATAGGGGGAGGTATGTATTCCTATGGGGAAGGTAAGCTGAACTATAACAGTCATCCGCCCGACACAGCTCAGATGTGTTNGGGGGAGGTATGTATTCCTATGGGGAAGGTAAGCTGAACTATAACAGTCATCCGCCCGACACAGCTCAGATGTGTTCCAGAAGGCCAGTTTCATTTCAGTGAGCGCAAGTAAGTAAAAAAAGAGGGCGACAAGAAACGGGAAAGTACTTCTGACTTGAACTAACGACTGGTGTTCGTGGCAGACAGGAAACACTAACATTGGAAAATGATTGCACCTCTCCACAAGAAAATATGCATGGAAGAGAAGAATGACGGAGGTGTAGTCAGAGGAAACATACCTCCTCAATAAAGNCTCTCCACAAGAAAATATGCATGGAAGAGAAGAATGACGGAGGTGTAGTCAGAGGAAACATACCTCCTCAATAAAGATGTGGCGAATAATCGATAAGACATAAATATTTTAATGCAAACAATATTTAAACGTAAGCAAGATCACAGAGTACTTGAGAATACAGAGGTGAAACAGCCGCTTATACCGCGATCTGCAGTCGCACACGCCAGCAAAATCGCATCACTGGCCGGCAACATGTTAGAACTTTGTTCGCAGTCAGTGCCTGGTTGCCTACTCGCCAGCCGGCTCCTGCAGCATGCAGTAGCCATAGACACGAGGCCCGTTCCCAAAGCCTTGCGTAGCCAATAAGAGAATGGCCACGCCCACATCAAAGGAACAGTCATGCAATTTTGCCGCTGTGTACATGTCCAGGTAATGTTTCTGTGTACAGCTACAGTGCAATTTACATGCGGGGACTGTTACGATTTGTGGTCAGGCCCTTAGTTGAGCGGCCTACCTGATCACACCTTCGCCTATTTATTCAGAACACGGGCCGTGATCGCTGAAATTAGTTATGAAATCGCAAACCACAGAAGCCCCTCCACCGGCCAGTAAACAGGGACAACGCAGTCGATATAGGACAGTGTAGTCCCTGGGCGGCGTCTTTTGTCGTCGGGCCATTGGAACGAGAATTCCACTGAAGACGGCCGTCGACTTGCGCCATCTTAATCAGCCTCCGGAATCATGAACAGGGTGGGGACTCTCCAATTAGGCTTTACTAAGAACGTGGCTGGTTAGATCTTTATAAAATAATATAATTTAATATTTTAGTTTATTAATATAGCTCCCCCCGGCCATATTCAATCATATTTATATTGAAATAATATTGTACAACCTTAATGTTAAATAAACCTATTTTATATAGTGTTCATTACATAACTCTTATCAATAACTTGTTACGCCCCTATATCCCCGTTAAGGATAAATATCAACAAAATATCAAAATCATAACAGGACACAGAACGGAGTGAGTAAACCAAAAATTTATCTTAAGCATACTATTTAAATCAGAACGAAAATATTCCAAATCAAAATGTAGCATGTGTACAAAACCGAGTGAAAATAAATTTAAAATACGTGTTTATAAAAACGTACTGAGCAGATGTTTATTCGGCGATAAAGCAACAGTACAGAAGAATGTGGAGTTCGGCGTACAGGCAACTGAATTTTCGAAGTTCACTCTAACAATCGCACAAAGGCAATCGTACAACAGTTTGAAGTCTTGCCTGTCATTATTAGTTATAAGTTAACATCACACATCTAAGATTCGTGCTTGGTTTATTATGTGAGCCCAATGTTTATATTTCCGACACATGTAAAAACTAACGTAGTTAAGCACCTGGCGAATAGTATTCATGCGAATACCATGACACACTGTTAAAATGCAAGAATGTAAATGTGTTAGGATTAAATCAAACCAATAAATAAAACTAAAAAACACCGATTTCAGTTACCAATGACTAAATAACTAATTACGAACAAACTTTCTGTAATACCACATTGTACATTACAAAAGACGAAATGGCGTGGCGGTTGCTTTGATGTGCGCATTACCATTATCTGACTGGCTGCGTAATGCTATGGGAAACGGACAAGTGTCTTGATTGACTGCAGCATGCTACAAAAGGTACCCTATTTGCTGGCATTGCGAATAGGTTGCCAGGCGCTGGTTGGCTGGCCAGTGACGCTGAGTTGCTGGAGTGTGTGGCTGGGGTTCGCGGTGTAAGCGGTTGTTTCTACCTATGCATTCTTAAGTACTACGTACTTTGGCATACATTCTTCTTTGACCATTTGGCTATTGGTCCACACAAAAGTATTCACGTAGCAATGTAACGCCACAAATTTGTGGTGCCCGTTAAACACAACAGGCACCCACAGCCAAATACTCAAAAAATAAATCCATCTTAGTGACAGTGTCCAATCTGGGAAGATGTACCGGAAGTTGGCAAATAATGTAACTTGTATACCGCAGGAAACAACGGCCAATAACTAAAGTCCCTTACATGTGGGAGATGCCACTCTTTAGAGTCCTGCAAAACTCGTGTTATAGTATATTCGCGGTTTCTTCACACTTTTTGAATCAAACCTTTGAAAAATCACCCCATGTATAATGTGTTTAGTTATTATCTAGATATGCCATGCATCACACCCGTTTTATACACCTGTTAACATAAAAGTATTTAATTTTTCGTTAAATTAAAGTTTTACGTATATTTTATTCATAAATGATAATATTTAATTTCTAATAAGTATGAATACAAAGGTTGTGAAAATATGTGTGTTGGTAGCGCCTAGTAATAAATAGTTCTCATGCAGAATATTATTATAAGTGAATGCGCACTAATTCGGTACGATGTCCTTTGGTGTAATTTTCTAGACTTAGTTAAGCTCTGTTTGCACGAGGCGGAGGAATATCCTGGAAGTAGAACTTTAAAGGGGTTTAGAAAAGTGTGAAGTAATCGTGAATGGATTATAGCTAGCATCTCGATAGACCTTATATTCGAGTCGGTGTCATTTGTTTATTGGCTAGTGCAACTGCGAGGATCAGTGTTTCTTTTGAATTTATTGGAAGTGATTGGACAGTCTTTTTGCTAGTTGTTTCCTATTGGCCTTAACAGGACTATGTACTAAAATATTTTCCGTTAAATCGTTTTTTGCGCGAATACGTGTATCTCAGTAAATAAATGTTGAGGAATACTATCTATGGCCGGAATTATTTACTTTTGTCACACTTAAGTGTGTTTAAAGTAAAAAAAATCTGGAAATGGTTTTAAAAAAACTCATTTTTAGAGCTTACCTGCGTTGAGCTAAGAGTTGAGAGATTTTGGCGGCTCTTAACAGCGAGGTCTTGAGAGCCGATGAGGGTGAAGTGAGATGAGAATAGAGCAGCGCCGGAATGGAAGGGCGGGTGAAACGGGAGAGCCCCGAGAAAACTCGCCGACCAGCGGTATCGTCCGACACGATTCCCACTTGCGAAAATCCAGGGTGACCCGGCCGGTGATTGAACCCGGTTCGCCTTGGTGGAGCTTGCCCGCGCATTTACCTTGAGAGGTAGGAGATAAGTGCAATCATACGAACGTAGTTTAATCTGAAGGCTTCCGTTGTGTGTGTAATTCCCACTACTACAGATCTAATTAGCACAGTACAGAGCAGCTAAGGATACACTGCACGCCTTGCGCGTAAGAACGATAAGGCGCTAGGGCATTTGTGTTATTGTCGCGCGTATCGATCGCTCCCTATTCGTTTCTGGGGGGGCCGCAAAACAGGCTCTGACTAGGGTACATAGGAGACATAAGCCTATGAGGACGTTACAGAGAAACTGGAAGTCCAATGAAAAAAGCCGTACAAACGCACAAGAGTTTGAAGTCTAATATGCCATCAACTAATAACGCGAATTTTGCAGGTCTCTAGCCATTCGTCACTGAGGTACTACTTCGCGTCCACAAACAGCAGTTGCCAAATACAGTGAACTAAAAGTACTAAGTATATTAGTTACAAGGCTGGAGCAGAGGCTCGTGCAACAGCTAGTGCTATGTCTAGGGGCTGGAAAATTACGTGAATTCATTTTAGTACAAGATAGAATTCAAACATATGCGAATTTCTATTAGTTTACAATTTGATCACAGTTGAATAGACACGCCCAAGTGAACTCTGAACCAATAACAGACCTGCAGGGAAACAATCTTGGAATTCCGCGTCACCTGATTTGATATGAAATTGGCTACACACTGCGGCAGGAGTCAATGAACAAAAAGCCGAGGCTCGAAAACACAGAGGATCGTGAACCCCAACAAACAGGTGGTTTAAAACGCGAAATTTCCCTGTCCCTAGGTATATCCTACATCGGTGTAGCAGAGTCTGCGGTCGACGAGACGTTGAGCCATAGACATGTTGTTTTCCTTACACGGAAAACACAAGTTAGTGGTAGTCACTACATATTTTGTGGATATTGAAACCACCAGAATATTGTGTGGTGAGCACAAAATAATTTGTAGTCACCACAAAAGTGTGGTAGAGTAAGCAAAATATATTTTGTAGTCAGCACAAAAGTTTATTAGCGACAGCAAAAATGTTTTTGTTCACTACAAAATATTTTTGTGAGGTTGATATTCACAAAATAATTTGTGGCTACCACTAAACAGTTTTTACAGTGTATAGTTCAAAGGGAAGGGAATAAACGCGAGTGGCCAGCAAGAAGTAATTCTCTTTAGCGTGTACTGGTTTTCTCTTCCCCTGCACCTGATCCCGTTGGGTGTTGATGGTACAGTTCTTCCAGATATATAACACAACAGTACGCACAGCAGACCAGCACTTGTAATTCTCAGACATTCCAGCGTCACGTCTTGTCACCTTTCATTAGCATAGAGCATTGTTCCTGCTATGTCGTACAGGCCAGGCTTAATTACGTCCCATATCAATAACGTATCTCACCATATTTTAATCAGCTGCAGTTGAATGCAGTCCGATATAGGCTGTTCACGCTAAACTGAGCCTTTTTGAGTGCCCTGCTCAAGACCTACGTGTGTGCACATTGTTTATTCTTCCACTTGTGTAAAATTAACATCGCCATGGGCCTCCTCGCTTTATTCATGCGTCGATCAACTGAACTGTGCAATTATTATAGAAGTAAATATTGTACAAATTTGAGTATTCTTACACCTATATGCGTTAAAAAACAAAAGTAAAAGAAATCATCTCAGTATTCATAAATGTTTAACATAGGCCCTAATACTTTTAATTCAACGTTAAGACGTGGAACTACTTTCCATTCGTCGTTGCTAACTTGACTGGGCGTACATTAGGCAGTGTGCTAGTTAAAATATATGTAGGCAGGAACAGTGACATTTTTCAAAGGTTTATTCCAAAAGTGCTCAAATAACCTCACGGTTATTTGCCTTTAGAAAGGGATACGCCCTTTCCAATCGCTGGAGGAGGGGGGGGGGCGTGGGTACTCCAAAAGCAACGCACGGGGTTGAACCCGTACGCGCTACCTTGATGGGGCCGAGGCCTATCCAACCTCTACGAACAGCAGTAAGAGGTAGCCAGCCGGGTAAAGAGCCTGGGCGAAGTATTCCCTTACTACGGAGTGCGGCGAGCTGGAGAGAAGCTGCGTGGGCGCGCGAGCAGCCCGCCAAGGTCGCGTTCCCCGAGCAGGCGAAACCCGCGTGGAGCGGACCGCGTCGCCGACGACTGCTGTCCTCGCGCAGATAACAGCCGCCGCCCAAGGCCGGGCAGGCGCGGGAGCCTACAGAAACTCGACTGCCACCCGCAGTCGCACTACCTAGTACGTCATTTGCTCGTCGGCTGCTTCCATAGTCGTAACGCTGCTCGCACTTATAGTCTCTCGAACTGAACTAACCGTAGACTAAAGATGAGATAAACCGATCTCGCTGGCTGCGCACAACCAGTCTCCGTGTCCCATCATTGAACTGCTTTTCTGCCAACACGACTAACAAAAAACGGCGTCGATTGGATTTGATGTTAGAATACTGGTTTTTAAACAAGGTCTTTGGAATGTTTGCATACTTCCTCTAACCAATTTGTAATGCATTGTGATTAAATTCAAACTGGTATTCTTATAATAGCACTTGTCATTTAAAAATTATGATATAAACAAACACGTTTATCATTATTGACCATGTGACTCTGACTCTGACAGCTGTGTTTCTTTGGGGTAGCTCAATGTTGGGTACATACGCAGAAAACGAATAATCGGTTTACCTTATCTTTAGTATATGGAATTAAGCTGCTCTCTCAAGCATTAATCTGTCGTAATCCCGCAACATTTTGGTGCGCGTTGTCACCGTGTCGCGCGCATTTCTCGCTACCAACGAAAAACGCATTGCTTGCTCGGTGATATTAGCATCAATCATTCATGAACAACAGGCGAAAATATCATATTATCCACTAGGAAGATTCTCAAAGCACCGATCACTGATGCGTTGTTACGGAACACTTAAGAAAACACAAGCGAAACAGTTCCTTATATAGCGAACTCCAGCCTTACACGCCAGCAAAATGGCGTCACTGACCAAAACAATGTTGGAACGCCGTTCAGTGATCAGCGCCTGGTATCCTATTCTTCAGCAGGCAGCACAGTCAGTGGGGAACCTTTCGCAACAATGTAGTTAGTAGATATTCAGACATAACGCCCGTTCTCAGAGCCTCGCGCAGCCAATCAGAGAATGGGCACGCCCGAAACAAAGGAACCGCCACGTCATTGCTCTCTATGCACTTGCCTTCTGTGTGACGCTGCCAAAATATTTGTTCACAAATCCGGTAAACATTTCTGACTAGGATTGCCATTTTTTGGACCATTCATATTTGTTACCAGATACATCTGCATTTCAATCATCGTTTTGCGCGTTAATTTTGTGTTCCAGGGTTCCTAATTCGCTTGAGTGTTGAATGTTTGCTATTGGTTCGGAGTACTGCAGGATGTATCAGATGAGCGGGCGTTCAATGTTACACGAGACTCTAGTATATACTTACATGACGCTCAGCCAAATACTANTAGTATATACTTACATGACGCTCAGCCAAATACTAGGGGTAGTGAAATTTCGCGAAAAGATTACAAGACAAGTTATATTTCAAAACACTGTAGGGTCGTTTACCTATCTTTATTGGCTGAATTTCTTTTTGACACGTGTTAACTATCTGTACACGAATTACGTAGGACCCGTGCCGATTTTGCCGACTTCTGAGTGACCCGGTAAAATATGATTGACGAACAGCTGATTGGTGCTTATAGTACTAAAGTCTATTGTGTATTCATTTTTTTTTTTTCGCGAAAAATCACTAGCTCTGCCAATTACCTCATTACAACACGAAATTATAGAAACTTTAATAACTATACAGTGACTGCACGTTTGATGCAGGCGTACTACATTGCGTATCGGAAACGGGGTTTGTGTCTATTTGAATACTCCACGCTAGAAAATATACGGTAGTTGTTCATCTAGCAACAAATTTATTTCCTTTCTAGTCGCTGACTGACAAACGGTGCCTGGTCATATTCCTAGCAATTAATAGGTAGCATTTGCCGAATTGTATAGAGGACTGTAGAGTCGAGTTTGGTGCCATCTTAAGGCAATAAATAAAGCTAGTAGTAGTGTACATATGGGGCTTTTGGCACTTGCACAATGCATCAAGATCCAGGATCCTCCCGCCATGTTGGTAGGTGCGGTCAGCAGCCGTGTTGGTCGGTGCAGTCCACCATCTTTGTTGGCTTCATAGACAGGGCTCGATGCCATGTTGGATGTTCTCTCATCCCCCCCCCCTCCCAATGCAATTAAAAACTATTTTAAATAATTATTTTAATAAAACGTATTTTAATCAAAAAAAATATTTCAACAAAAAATTAAGAAGTATTTGCAGACCATATTGTATTTTTAATAATTATGTCGGTTTAGAGTGTCGCTGCCGATCATAGTTCAATTTTTGTAATTTTTGCAAAGAAATTAAAAAAAATACAATCGAGTAATATTGCCTAATAATGATTTAATAAAAAATTAAATCNTAAAAATTAAATAATTTTGGTCTGCCACTTTGGTACCCAGTGCATCGGGAGACGTATTGATCCCCCTCCACCATCACAACAACATGTAATTGAGGATCATGCAATGTCATAACCCTGCTCACACTGCCACCCAGTCATAAAAATCGATCATAGCACACTTCCTTATACTAGTATTTAATTTTGTTTTCGTGTGTTACGAATACCATATATATCATCATTATGTCGTATTTTTTTGTCAGTTGGGTCTGTATCTTAAATCATAGTATGCACACATTTCCGTAAGAAAGTTGTAAGCAAGCGAATATTTATAGGCATTTCACATTATAATTTGCGATTCCTTAGGGCTAGGCTCGTGAAATCCAGCTTGCAAGCATCATTTAGAACTCTAGGAAAGTATGCATGTATTAGCCCTAAGACCATTTATATACATAGTGATTAGGTAAACTGAAAATAATAATTGCATCATAGTGCTTTTTTTTAAAATCAAAATGAGTTTATAAAAGGAGAAAGAATATTTAGGGTTTAAAATATTAAAATAATGGTTTGATTTTTTCAAATTAATTAAAATTTATTACTACGAAACTATTTATGTTCGTCTGCGTAAAGTCTGCATCCATATAAACATCACCTTCAGTTCTAATTCGTTGAATACGAAACCAACTATTCGGGCACTCGTGAACTTCGTGCCGCTGCGCAGTATGCTTGAAGGCAAAGTCCTTGCAGCAGAAGCGACACCAATAGGCCACTGAAAGTTCCGTAGATTATACACTAGCGGTCCCAGATGGTTCCGCTGTCGTCATGTCGGAAGGAGCAGGAACCATGGATAAAGATGTATTCGTGGAAAGAGACGTTGTTTCTGGTGATGAGGTTCCAGGTTCGTCGTTCATACTGGTCGCAGCAGATTATGGTAGTAGAGCCATATGATCGAAATCGCCGTCCATCACTCCGCCGACGGAAACTGCAAGAACTCTCTGCTGCAGATCCGGCACCGAGGCAAAAATGAGGAATGCAGTTTACATTTCGATGGCATTACATNTGCAAGAACTCTCTGCTGCAGATCCGGCACCGAGGCAAAAATGAGGAATGCAGTTTAAATTTCGATGGCATTACATGTTTACAGTAAGTATCGTCGCGGAAGAAAAGCTACCCACACCGTAAGCACAGGTATTTGATGTCGTTGGGATTGCTCGTACAGCCACGAACTTCATGGTGTCATGCAGTGTGTTGATGCGAAAATATCTTGTTTGAAGTAGCTGCACGGATAAGTTTTCTCTGGTGGTGGCGATACAGAAGACGTCCCGAACTCTGCAGGAGACACATCAGCCAAAAGAGCTGGATAGNAGTTTTCTCTGGTGGTGGCGATACAGAAGACGTCCCGAACTCTGCAGGAGACACATCAGCCAAAAGAGCTGGATAGTACACCCAAAGAAACAGATGTTGCAATAAGAAGTAGTGCTGTCAGTCCGTCAGAAGATGCAGTCGACCCCACCGAAGACGTCTCAACAGAGTCGATGGTGCTGTCGATGTCATGTCTGAAGATGGCGATGGTGGTGCTTTTGCTGCACGTGTCCCATCTGAAGAACTCTATGATGTTTCTGCTGGACCCATGACCTACGTATCCATAACACAGAATGAGTATAAAAGAATACCCCAACTTTGAAGGTATATCCAAACAACCTACAACCTTTGTTGACCAATCAAATGAACCATGGAACTGCGAAGTTTGTTTACCATATCTTCATATATGTTCAATGCGACCACAACNGTTGACCAATCAAATGAACCGTGGAACTGCGAAGTTTGTTTACCATATCTTCATATATGTTCAATGCGACCACAACGAGCGGCCCGAACGACATCTACGCGATAATCAAACTCGTTTTACACTCTTGTCAGCATGTCCGGTGTTACGGTTTGTATGGCGTCCGTAATTCTCGTTTTGAGGTCGTCAATGTTAGCCGGCAATGGTAGACGAAAAACTTGATCCTTTATGTACCCACATAGAAAAAAATCGCACAGGGTAAGATCCGGGCTTCTCTGGGACCAGCGATGAAGAGCCTGGTTACCAGTTGCTACCCGGCCAATCCAGCGTTGCGGTAACGTCTCGTTCAGATATCCGTGAACAGCTAGGTGCCAATGGGGTGGCGCGCCATCCTNCCAATCCAGCGTTGCGGTAACGTCTCGTTCAGATATCCGTGAACAGCTAGGTGCCAATGGGGTGGCGCGCCATCCTGCTGGAACATGAAGTCCCCCGCCTCCTCTTCTGAGGAAATAACCACTTTGTAAGCATGTCCAAATAAGGGATTCCAAGAACAGTGGGCTCGTGAAAAAAAAAGGGCCGAAAACAGTGTCTTTGGATACAGCGAAAATTACGTTCACTTTGGGGGAAGCGCGCTCATGCTCGGTGGTTTCATGTGGAGGCTCCTGACCTCATATCCGCACGTTGTGCCAGTTCAACTTACCATTTGTATAGAAAGTCGCTTGATCGCTAAAAACCAGCTTAGGCATGAAGGCATTGTCTACCTCATTCTGGGCAAGAACGAAAGCGCAGAAATCACGTCTCAGTTCTGTATCCCTTTCGGTAAGAGCCTGTACAAACTGTGACCTGTATGGTTTGTACAGCAATCGCTTTTGTAACACTGTCCAAACCGTCAATTGACGGATTTGCATTTCTCGGCTAGCTTGTCAAGTTGATTTTCTCGGACAGCGAACGAACGTTTGTTGAATCTGTTGCACATTCTCTTCGGACACACGCAGCCGCCCGGAACTTTTGCTTTTGCAAAGGCCCCCTGTGTCGCGCAACTGACGAAACCAACATACGATAATCCACCTATCGGGAGGACGAAGTCCGTATTTGCGACGGAATTCACGTTGAACAGTTGTAACCGATTAACATTTAGCAAATTAAATAACACAGAACGTCTTCTGTTGTTCCGTCGCCATCGTGATGCGGACTAACACACAACACACGCTCATAGTGCAACAACAGGCGCTCCCANTTTCTGTTGTTCCGTCGCCATCGTGATGCGGACTAACACACAACACACGCTCATAGTGCAACAACAGGCGCTCCCAGTGTCATCTCTCGGTACATAAAGGAAACATCAGACCGCCCCCTTCACAAAGACGTGTCGAAT
Organism: Clitarchus hookeri; assembly: GCA_002778355.1. NCBI lineage: Eukaryota > Metazoa > Arthropoda > Insecta > Phasmatodea > Phasmatidae > Clitarchus > Clitarchus hookeri. Next base: position 303,028 of record NQII01001115.1, on the reverse strand, counting down.
GCGAGCTCGCTTCCCCCTCACCACCTCAAACCAAGCGTTACGAACGCTATCCAAACCGTAACACCGGACATGCTGACAAGAGCGTGGAACGAGTTTGATTATTGCGTAGATGTCGTTCGGGCTGCTTATGGTGATCACATTGAACAGTTATGAATGTATGGTAAACGAACTTCACGGTTCCACGATTAATGTCAATCAAAGTTGTAGGTGGTTTGGTTTTGATATAATAAACCTTCAAAGTTGGGGTATCCTTTTATACTCATTCTGTATTTATGCCAGGTACCGTCACCTGCTGCGGCGATCTGCCACTCACCAAGTAACCAACTAAGCACCATAAAATGAACCCAGCTACCTGTATCTGTCCATGACGTCATGGAAATAGTGCGGTGCCTAATGGGAGGCGAAGGCACATTCACTGTTGTGCCTGGGGAGGATTTCACGAGTGCAGCATTCGTTCTCACCTAAGGCATTGATAATTTGGAGAGGTATAGGTACGAAACGATGTTACTGTTGTCACTCGCACCGACGACGGAGGTTGCAGCAAAACCCAGATATGAACTTCTTCCCAGCACTGTGGGGGCTTCTCAGATGCCTAGGGCCATTTGCGTATATACACTTTGTGAAAACCGAATGTAAATTGTGATACCGCGAATTGTGGATAATTTTTAATGCATGTAATCGACATCGATTATAGGTGGACCGATCCCATTTGTCTTCAGCTGTAGATAATTCACCAAATCGAGTGTCCAGCCAGAGCCCTTCAGAATCATTTCTTCCACCTCACAGCATACCTTCTTTAAGCTCTTTTCAACAGCGGCTTCGATGTCATCCGCATTACACTCAGTTAAGTTCGAGGTCTTGATTGCTTTCTTTTTGTATACATCTGGTTTACTATAGCTACCTTCCAACCATATATTATATTGCATGGTTCGGTATTTCCCCACCTCCTCTGTAAGTTAGTTTATTAAATTTTGCTTTATACAGGTCATAAACAAACAAACATCTTTCGTGGCAGGTAGGGATTACGATGACTTCACGTTTCACGTAAAATGTAACGAGCAATACGTTCACGTAAGCCGGCTTCACCTTGACAGAGTTCCAAGGAGATCTATTACGATCATTTCACTTAATGTTTTCGTGATGGAAAATCTTGTCAATGTACAGATTTTGCGTGAAACATAATACGTTTTTAATTCATGTGCCGCATATATAAATTTCTCAAGTAAATAAGACGAAAGTTTAATGAAAGTTAAACTAAAATTGTTTCATTTTTAATCCCTAAAATTTTTAGGGAGTTTTACATTGCTACATTTTATTAATTATAAGAGACCCTGAAATTTTCTGGATTCATTCTGCATCAAGCTAGACTCCACAATCCTTTCTGTATTCGAGCATCTTTAAGTTAATTATTGGTAGGGCCAATGACTTTTCGCATAAAAATCGGAGTACACAGTAGACTTCAATACTATTGACACACCTCAGCTGTTGTTATACCTCCACTGGCTACTGGTGCCGTGTCCGTCTTCGACCAAGCCACTCAGGACTAAGTAACTCCGACACTGAACCATCTTGATTCGTACGCAAACGGTTAACTAGGGCCAGAACATTTTTTAGCCAATCAAAGCAGTTTTGTACTGTATCTTGTATCNATTCGTACGCAAACGGTTAACTAGGGCCAGAACATTTTTTAGCCAATCAAAGCAGTTTTGTACTGTATCTTGTATCAAAATCCTTTCGCGAAATATCACTGCCCCTAATTATTGAATGTTGCTCCAGTTTAACTCCAGACTAGGAAACACGTGATTCGATAGTTGTTTTCTTGGCAGGTTCGTAATTGGTTGAACTGTGTTACAATAGAAACAGATGCTCATGTACATGTGGTTGAAGTTGTACTTGTATTTAAATTAATTCACGAAATTTCCGGGGTCTCTATTAATTATGATTCTCAGATGTGTAAAAATGCTGGCACTAAATACAGAATGTTTATCGTTTAGTTTGAAATTTTTCTTAGGTTTATTTCGTTAAACAAAGTCTTAATTTTCTCTACATATCAAAGTTTATTACATGCGATTTATCACAAGTATATACGAAAAATGTGTCTATATTTCACAGACNATATACGAAAAATGTGTCTATATTTCACAGAGACATTTAGTTTTTTGAGGTTATGATGGTGTCCTTGCTGTTTTCAATGTTTATATAATCACGAACGCCATACTTTCGTAACCTGATCTTGCCACCTCGATTTTAAAACACAAATATGTCTGTTTACCAAGAATTTCGAGAGTTTTCAATGTGAAAAGCAACAAAACTTGACGGCGCTACGCCCCACATCAGGGCACCAATTTAACTTGATGGCGCAACGCCCCATGTCAGGGTGCTAATTTAACTTGACGCTACACTGTTGTGCGCCAATGTAACTTGACGCTATTCCCCACCTGTGGCACACAAGAGTGGTTCGTAGGGTCGGAGTTAATTCCTCCAGACACAGATATAAGGTGCCTTGAAGGTTGAGGGTATTTCAATAATGTAGTCTTTTGGTGTTTCATTTCGAAGGATGGATATATTGTCTCGAGTTATAAAAAAACATACAGAAACACTTCCGAGGTGTGGTACTCTAATTTGGCTACTCATATTAACTGGGGGTGACGTCGTGTTGGAGGGGGGGGGCTTCTCTGGATGGCGACTTGATACTTAACGACGCTGCTGTTGGTGCTGGTATGTTGTCTGCGGTGGGTGAGCTTCGGCGATGTGGGCGGCCTTGGCAAAGGCCCGCGTTTGGTGTCGTCTCCCCTGGACTGCTTTTCTACTGACGTACTCATGTACTGAGGTACTGTTGTCGCCGGGGGTCCGAAGTCCCCCGGCCGCACGCGGCACGGCTGCTTTATCTGTGGGGTAATAATTCACTACTACGATCTGCTCTCTCTGCGCGGCGATATGCAACTCTTCTGCTCGAAGCTCTACTGATTACTCATAACCACCATCCCCGAAAAGAGGCTTATATGCTCCCTAGCCTTCCTCCCTAATTGTCGGCACATGTCGCTTTGTTGGGGCGAGGGGTTGGTGGTGGGAAACAGAACAAAGCATTTCAAAAACCTGCCCTGGTTCCTGAAGGTTGGGAGGGGGAAGTGGTGATCTTGCCCCTTGAATTTACCATCTCAGCTTATTTTGCTGCGGTGTGTGTTTACTGATTTTAGGCGAACTGCGTCTCCTATCTCGTGATATCTCGGCGCTTAAAAATTGTACTTGGCTTGCTAGGAGTGTAGGAGAGGAGGTGGGTGGGGGGCCTACGCAGCAGGGCATGTTTAATGGCCTGCACATGCTCTTACTTTGGCTTGACCTTTCTCTGCGGTGATTATGATCGAAATGTGTCTCTACGCTCCTACACTGGTTATGCTGGTCCATTAGGGTGGGGGGTGGGGGGTTGGTTGGTTGGTGTGACAGCGCCGCACTAATACTCCTAATACATCACACGTCAAACTTATTTCCGATATTTTCAGTTAGTGGGCAAAGCTTATGTGCTTACGCGAAGCATCATAATATACTACCCAAATATACCACGGTTTACGTACATGTGAAAGTGTGCAGTGATCTGTGTTACGTGTAACGTGATNCGGTTTACGTACATGTGAAAGTGTGCAGTGATCTGTGTTACGTGTAACGTGATGCGTGTTGCACGTAATGTGAAGGCATCGTAATCCCGGTCTTACGGCCTCCCACAGTTATAGCCTTCAATAGGCTGCGTGTCCCAAGGGGCTGACATTTTATACTTAATGGGGGAGAGAACCACCCAAACAATTGTCAGGTAGTTTAGGACTCCCTTATGGTAATGAAGGTCCACCATTTGTGCTGTGGCTTGGCTTGTGAACACAGTTTTATCTGGACAGGGGTGGCTGTTAACATGATTTATTTAACAAAAAATGTGGGGGTGGAGTGGAGAACGGACAGAGTAGATCTCAAAGCACACCACATGGAAACGCTTGAAAAATTATGAAGTAACTCCGACACCGTATCTTCGTGATTCGTGCGCAGTTAACACGGACCAGAACATGCTTAAGTCAATCAAAAAAGCTGGACAACCCCACAGTGTTTTGAAGTTTATCTNGCAGTTAACACGGACCAGAACATGCTTAAGTCAATCAAAAAAGCTGGACAACCCCACAGTGTTTTGAAGTTTATCTTGTCTCGAAATTCTTTCACGAAATATCACTGCCTCTACTTATGTGTGTCGACTCATGAGTGTCGACTCAACATACAACAGTCAATAAATATATGACAGACGCTCTACCGTACATGTTGCTGTATTCGATTCGACAATTCCTCCACTCTCTAAATCACTGAATGCTTTCGCAATACGTCGCTGCTCCAAGACAGAGCTTTAGCAATAAATGGGCCAGCTATTTTTAAAAGGAAGCATTAGTAATTGGTCCCTGACGCAAGTTTTGTGCACATGATAACCTAAACTCCAAAATTCTTTACATATTTGCGCGAAGTCATGTTGCTGCAGGGTAGAATTTAGGAAATTATTCTGCATCACTTTCATGATTAGACCGCGTATCTTCTGACACGGCCAGGATCACCGCGAACCAATAATAAATAACTGCAAAGTCACTGGAATATGAAACCCTGAAGGAAAAATGGTTCTCACATGAAGATAAGCTAAAGAACAATCACCGGTGTAGCTAGGACGTGCAGTGAACTTTCAAGTTCAACGTGATGCCGGAATAATTTGCGAAATAACGGCAAGGCATCAAAGNGATGCCGGAATAATTTGCGAAATAACGGCAAGGCATCAAAGGAAGTAGTGGGAAATTTGACGAATAGTCTATCCGCAGTATCGTCATACTTTTTTGATCAAACCTTTAAAAATGCAAACCAAGTACGGCGTGTTTGGTTGTTTCCTTAATATATCATCTACCAACCGCGTTTTAAACTTAACGTTTACATGAAGGTAACTTATTTTTAATTATTAAATTTAACTTTTACTTACAGTTTATATATAAATTAAGTTTCATTTATAATGAATATCAATAAAAATAGAGAAAAAATATATATATTGGTAAAACCTAGTAAGAAATAGTTTTCATGAATGCGATGCGCTGTCCCTTCACACGGTAAAGCTTGCACGAGGCGGACGAATAGCCAGCAAGTAGAACTTTAGCAGGGCTTCAGAAAAATTCGAAGAAACCGGGAGTTGACTACAAAACCGCCTGACCTAATTTTAATTTAAGATATAATATTGCATATAGCTAGGGCCAGAGACTTTTCGCGTAAAAATCGGATCACACAGTAGACTTCAATACTATATACAAACCTCAACTGTTGTTATACCTCCATTGGCTGCTGGTGCCGTGTCCGTCTTTGATCAAGCCACTTAGGACTTAGTAACTCCGACACTGAACCTTCGTGACTCGTGCGCAAACGGTTAACACGGGCCAGTACATTTTTTAGCCAATCAAAGAAGATGGACGACCCTACAGTGTTTTGGACTGTATCTTGTCTCGAAATATTTTCGCGAAATATCACTGCCCCTACATGCAGCCTAAGCTGCAATAACAAAATCTATATGATCTCAAAACAGGTATAAAATAGAGGAAGGTGTAACATAAAAACAGTAAGGGCTGAGGTATAACAAGAAACACTGGAAAATAGTTATATTTTGGGCCAGTTTAGCTTCTATAACACACAATAGTTAATTCTTTTATGATTTGATGACCATATTTTTAATTAGCTAAGTTCTTTGTACAAATGTTCCTGCTTTAGACAATCAGAATCCTNTTAGCCAATCAAAGAAGATGGACGACCCTACAGTGTTTTGGACTGTATCTTGTCTCGAAATATTTTCGCGAAATATTACTGCCCCTACATGCAGCCTAAGCTGCAATAGCAAAATCTATATGATCTCAAAACAGGTATAAAATAGAGGAAGGTGTAACATAAAAACAGTAAGGGCTGAGGTATAACAAGAAACACTGGAAAATAGTTATATTTTGGGCCAGTTTAGCTTCTATAACACACAATAGTTAATTCTTATATGATTTGATGACCATATTTTTAATTAGCTAAGTTCTTTGTACAAATGTTCCTGCTTTAGACAATCAGAATCCTNTTATGATTTGATGACCATATTTTTAATTAGCTAAGTTCTTTGTACAAATGTTCCTGCTTTAGACAATCAGAATCCTCATTGGTCCAATGAATCCAATGAAATGGATAGTAGCTTCATACATACGTTACAACCAATAATAAAAGAAAAATATTGGACATGTATACAATACGTTGAATACTAGCAAAAAGTTAACTTTTCCCGCGATAAATCATCGTTTTTAGGTATAATAAGAGACATGCAAGATTCGCGTTTATTGTCAATAACATGTTAAATTTGACTGCCCTTTAACTATAATTGAGCGCAATTCGTTTACATGTATGATTGTTTTTTTGTATATTAGCTGATCCTCCGTTAAGCCTTTACTTCTGGCTATAAGCGTTCTTGGGACATGTCACACAGGTTGTGCGCCAATTGCAGAAAGTATATCGAGCATACATATTGGAGTTCAGTCTGCAGCAACAAAATAACGTATCTAGGTATGTATAACGCAATATTATACTAAGCTTTTAAATACAACCAGAATTACTTTCTCAAGTAATCATTTCGTGGGCAGACCAGCAGTCCCATGACTCTACGAGTCAGTCGACGACAATAAAAACGCAAATTTCTCTCGCCAGTGGACATTGGGCGCTCTTGGTCTGGCTGCAAAGTAGGCAGGTATGCAGAGACGAAATGGTGGTGCGGTTCCATTGATGTGGGCCCACGCCAATCACTGGTTGGCTGCGCGAGGCTCTGGAAACAGGCGTTGTGTCTTATTAGCTGCTGCAAGCAGCTGTTTCACGTCTATACTCGTAAGTTATCTGTGATCCTGAGGGGAAGGGAAGTGTAGTGGTTGGACTACTCGTCTCGCACCTAGGCGAACCGTGTTCGATTCCCGGCGGGGTCGCTTCCGAATTTTTCGCACGTGGGAATCGTACCGGATGATGCCACTGGTCGGCGGGTTTTCTCGGGGTTAAGAGCCATCCAAATCTCTCCACTCTACTGCACTCCGTAGTCCGGTGGTCTCGACGTGCCGGGTACAGCGCCTGCCGAGCAGCGATGACCACCCACGCCACACGCGCACGCCGGACGCCCGCGGGACGCGGTGACGTCATCTGGCGCCCAGCGGAACTGCTTGAGGGGGTGGGGAAGACCGTGTGGGCGTCCCCGCGGGCCGGCGAACTCTTGGGCGCGTCGTCCGCCGGGGGCGTCGTTTACGGCTTGTTAACTCTAACCACCGCCCCCGCGACCAGCAGGCTCGTGTCAACCCCCTTCCCTCCAATACCATACACTTTCTCGCGCTCACACTCGCCAGGGTTTGTTCTCCGGGCAGAAGAAAATAAACTGGCTTTGTCACAGCTGATGCCTCCAGGTCTCTCCGGGTCCATCCGGTGGCAATGTTGATTCCAAGAACTGATGCTGTGTTGTACTATTATGACTCCACCACAAGTAGCCGCTTACACCGCCAACTCTCCAGCAGTACACGCCAGTAAAATGGCGTCACTGGCCAACAACACGTCGGAACACCATTCGCCAATCAGCACTTGGTAACCCACTTGCCCGTCAATCAGCAGTTCCACCAATCGGGAACCTTTCGAAGTACGCAGTAGTCAATCAGACACGATGTCCATTCCAGCGCCTCGCGCCAGCCAATCAGGGAATGGGTACACCCACATCAAAGGAACCACCACGCCATTTCGCCTCAGTGTGATTACCTTCTCTGTAACAAGACTTGGCCTTTGTTTCCTTCTTGGTTTATTATTGCCTTAAGAGTATTCCACAACTTGTCTGATGAAACCGTGATACATTCACAAAAGTGACTGAAAAGTCAACAAGTTTAAAGGCAAACCTGTCCTGAGAAAAATATATTCTCCAGGTTTTCCAGTGTCTACTATAGTTATGGAAAGTGTACATAACGTCTGCATTTCGATAACAGTTTATTGCAGGCGATTTGAAGGGCTACGAGTAAAAAAAAAATTAGNAGTGTACATAACGTCTGCATTTCGATAACAGTTTATTGCAGGCGATTTGAAGGGCTACGAGTAAAAAAAAAATTAGAAAAAAAATATAATCCTGTCTTACTTGGACCAAGGCAAACCTTAATATTACTCTTTTGGGCAGCAGCCAACGAACCAACGTTTGAAGCTGGATAATAACGAAGACACTGGGTGTCTAGTCTGCAAATAATTAACTAGGAAATGTTTCCAAGCCTTAGTTAAATTAATTGCTAAAGGCTGGAAACATGGTTTTTCACGAGCTTAAATAATACTTTCATCGACAAGTCGTGGCTCCCACTATAATGGACTTAAATAACAGGACTGCAGAGTCCTTATGAATACAGAGATACAACAGCCGCTTGCACCACAACTCTAGCTGCACACTCCAGCAAAATGGCATCACTGGCCAGCAAAATGTTGGAACGTCATTACCAATCAGCGCTTGGTAACCTGCTCGCCAGCAGGAAGCCCTGCCAATAGGGAACCATTCGCAGCATGCAGTAGCCGATAATACACAAGGCCTGCTCCTAGAACCTCGTGCAGCCAATCAAAGAATGGGTACGCCTACATCAATGGAACCGCCATGCAATTTCGTCACTGTGTTCTTATCTACTCTGTACTGGTACCCTGTCGAGTACAGGTAATAACACAAACCTGATTTCTCAACAACTCTGGTTAAAGGCATAAAATGGCAGTCCCAGGTATAAAAGCATTCAGCATTCTGTATGTAAACTTTAATAGCACTAAAACAATTACTCTTCAACAGACCTGCGTTTTTGTTTGAACGTTAATTTAGATTTAATGACAAAACCACATTTTTGTTCTCAAGTTAGTTTAATTCGCAATTTTTTGTTCTCACATTGAATGGGACCTAATGACTAGGGACAGGTGTTTTTCGCGAAAAGATTTCAATACCAGTTGTACTCCAAAACACTTTTGTTCATATTCACTTTCATGGTTGGATGATTTTAAATGTCACGTGCCTCAAGTGTCTGTCCGCGAATCATGGACGTTCAGCATCGGAGTATTTTATCACGATTGGCCCAGTCAACTGGGAACATGTCTTCTCACGTAGACACGCGGCCATTAACCAAAGGAAATTATGGTTGTGGAAGTAGGAGACTGAAGTCTAGCATAGCCATAAATATTTTCGCGGAAACACCTGTCACTATTGATGACACTCGTAGTCCGTTGTCTATTGGCAGAGATTCGGAGACATTTGGTGGCACAGTAGGGCTTTACTAAATCTTTTATACTCATATGCCACTTTCACGACTAGGCCATAGTTATTTTGGCAAGCCCTGGAGGACCCACAATTAAAAACAAACAACTACAGGCTATACAACCCAGAGGGGTAAATTACCTCCTTTACAAAAATAAGTCAATTAACACAATTTCGACAGCATGTAAGAAGTCACAGGTCGGGACATATTTGAACGGTGTTCCTTTTCAAAAGAATTTCTGTGCAGGACTAGATCAGGCCATTTTGGAACGAGATGTTTAACAATTAGTCCAGAATGTTTTGGGCGTAACAAATCAGAAAATAAGCATGTTAGAGGAACGTAAAACAGTCTGAAGTGTACCACGTTAGCCAAATTTAACGCGAAATCCTTACTTCATTCATAAAGGTGGCTTGAGTAGATAAAAGAATGGTTGGCAGACAAATCCGATAAATTTCCGAGTCTCTGGAAAATGGTAGAGAGTGGAAAAATTTGCGAGTTAACCTAATCAAAACCACATTAACCCTTTGATGCCCATTGTAGCCAACTGTCTACGTGTTGTACAGGAAGGTAATATTTTACCGGCACTGTACTTTACGAAGCTCGGTGCCCAATGGGTTTTCCTGGGAGTAACTGATCTGCTGGGGTGTGGCGTGTGCGGTTAAGATTTGGCAGCATAATCGACTGTTTCCTCCTCTGTATTTTTCAGTGATCTGAGACGGAGAAGCGGCATTGCCTAGAGATGATCGTTATTAAACGTAACAGTTAAAATAAACTGTTAATATTTGGTAACGTATTACACGCGTATCATGTTCCATTGTCTATACCGTTATTTGTGGAACGTCCTGGATTGCCTCGCATATACCAACCAACGACTAATGCGTATGCGTAAAATTTATTTTTTTAAACGTCGCGGCTTGCAACTGTGAGCATGCGTAGAAGATATTTGTTGTAACGCCAAGCTTTTTATAACATTGGACAACATAATCGTTATTCCCCGGAACGTCGGGACAAGGCGAGAAATGTTTCACAGTAAACTGTTATAAAAATAACATTTTACTGGAATGTGTTACTAGCTTGGTGGAACTGCGACGATGGAACTCGTTACATGAAAGTAACTGTTCGGCCCATCCCTGTGCGGTGGGCGGTGGACGTCGCTGCGCGAACTGACCTACGACGGCGGGGTGAGGGACCGCGAACGTCGCTAGAGTTTCGAGGGAGGGGTCCACGTCGGCCGTTCACCCCGGGCGGCGAGCGGACCATTGACTGTTCCTCCTCCAGCACCGGCGCGGAGGGCGTTCATCCCGCGGACTCGCTTTCTATCGCCCGGAGAAAACATCCAGCTCCCGCTAGAAAGCGGCGCGCACAAGAGGCCCGGCGTGCGCCGGCGGTCGGTCTTTGTTCACAACTGTACACTCGCACGTACAGCCTGTTCACCGTCAACTGGACACTTTTTAAAGCCCTACTTGGCCCTTCGGGTGCTTGCCGACGCAATATTACCTCGCCTGAATTTAACGTGTGTTTTACGGAGTTTGCAGTAACATTACATCCGCGTTCTTTGAAGACGTGGGTGAAGAAATATTACTTCNTAACGTGTGTTTTACGGAGTTTGCAGTAACATTACATCCGCGTTCTTTGAAGACGTGGGTGAAGAAATATTACTTCACCAGCAGTTTTCATAAGGTTTCCTGCGACGTAATATTACGTCAGCAACACTCAAAGTGTAAATTACTAGAATTAACAGTATGGACTGTATAAGTAGTATACTACGTATAAAAGAACATTTCATTTGGACACTTTCAGCTCGGCATTATAAAGGCAGAGAGCCGGCCAGTATAGAAAGCGTGTCCGGTGTTATGTGAGACAANGGACACTTTCAGCTCGGCATTATAAAGGCAGAGAGCCGGCCAGTATAGAAAGCGTGTCCGGTGTTATGTGAGACAATAGGGCGGTTGTAAATGGGAATACAGAGACCAACAAAACTGATCGTCATGCAGTGGTGAATTTAGGTGATTCACTTCTAGCTTGTCTTAGTTGTCAGAAAATCTGTACCGCACTTGGAGTGCTAAGATTTGCACATTGTGTATTCTTCCACCATAGCTAAATGCCGGACGATGCCGCTGGTCGTCGGGTTTTCTCGGGGATCTCCCGTTTACCCCGCCCTTTCATTCCGGCGCTGCTCCATCCTCCTCTCGCTTCATCCGCATCGGCTTTCAAGACCTCGATGTTAAGAACCGTCCAACTCTCTTCACTCACTCTATCATAGCTAAAATCAACATAGCCATGGCCCTCATCACATTATTCATTCATCAGTCACGTAAAACTGTGAAATTATTATAAAAGTAAATTTTTTACAAGTTTGCAAATTCTTACATGCTTATGCGTAAGAAAAACAAAGCAAACGACATTAGTATACGTAACAAATGCTTATCTACCACTTTTGATTCAACGTTATGAAAGGGAACTACTTTGCCTTCGTCGTTACCAACTTCACTGGTCACATGCCAGCCAGCGTGCCGGTTAAAATAAATGCACGCAGGGACAGTGACTTTCAAAAATTGATTTGAAAAATGTTCAACAGTGAACATCCTATTGATAGGTAGGGTTTAACGTCTCGTCGACAGTGAGGTCTTTAGAGTCGAACCAAGTTGCTTAGATATGAAAGAGCGGAGAAGGAATCGGCCATGGCCTGTAATAAGGATCCACCCCGGCATTNCGAACCAAGTTGCTTAGATATGAAAGAGCGGAGAAGGAATCGGCCATGGCCTGTAATAAGGATCCACCCCGGCATTAACCTCGAGTGATTTCGGAAAGCCATGGAACATTAAAATCAGGAAGGTAAGACCAGCAATCGCGAATAGGAGTTCAGTGCCTTACCACTGCTTCACGTCGCTCGGTGTGTGAACTCGTGGTGCTCGCGGGATTGGAAAATGGCTTGCAGACAGATACACCGGATTTCAGCGGAAAAAAATTACTAGCTGACAAGACTTCAATATTCTACTTATAGTATATTCGCGGCATCTTCACACTTTTTGCATCAAAATTTTGTAAAATCGGCCAATGTATAACGTGTTTGGTTGCTTCCCAAATACGCCATGTATCATATACGTTTTATACTTCTGTTAACATAAAAGTAGCTCAACTTTGGTTCAGTTGAACTTTTACTTGCATTTAATTTATAAATTATAATATTTCATTTAGAGTTAATGTGAACAAAAACAGATGAGAAATATGGATGTTGGTAAAGCCGAGCAACAAAAAGCTCTCATGGAAAATAGGTATCACTAAAAGTGAGTGCGCACGAATGTGGTGCGTTGTCCATTTGGTGTAACTTTCTAGACATGATTAAGATTTGTTTGCTTGAGGCGGAGTTATAGCCTGAAAGTAGAAGTTTAGCAGGGTTTCAGAAAAGTTGGAAGCAACCATGAATGGGCTATATGCATCCGCGGATTTCCTCTGGCTTCTGGTAGATACCCTGAAATTAATTTGAGGATAACTTAACTTCAACCACATGCACATTTGAGTTCATGCAGGCTGTGGTCTGGCAACCAACCTGTAATGGGTGTAAGGTGAGGGGCCTGGGTGCCTGAAAGCCGGTCGTGTGGGATGGCCGAGTGTGTAGGGGGGAGCCCAGAAACTGAGTACCTGGTGGGGTAGTCATGACGGCTATGGAATGATTGCTCCAGTTGGGCCTAACCCTGGTTACAGGCTCTAGTGGCGGTGCCCGGCGCAAGTGTAAGAGCTCGCTAGTCGAGCTCCAGTGGGAGCCGCTCATAGGAACTAGTGATCCCTGGGGCGTCTCCCTGCCGTCACGAAAAGCTTCCAACTCATCTCCATTAATGGGGCAGTGATGCGAATATATAGCCTAGCACTGCTCAAGTCCATCTCCACCTCCTCGCGGTATGGGCTGGTAACATGGGGGCCGCCCCATGGCTAACGGAGTGAGGACGATTGAAGGCGGTGACGGCCTGTCTGTGCACAGATAATCAGTCACGGCGAGGTTATGTGCAGTCTCCAGAGGCTGTATATATTCTTCGCCTTGCGGTGAAGACCCGCGAACCGAATTGCACTCCCAAGCTGAGCCTTGATTTGTGGCAGGTCGGGGATGATCTCGGGGTGGCGGAGTCTCGATGAAGGGTCTGTCTGGCGTCCTGGAGGGACTGGGCTGCTCTGGGTGAAAACTCAGTGTGCATGTCTGAAAATTGTGGGTACCCAGGGGATCAGTGTGAAAGCCCCGGCTTAGGCCGTGCTGATCGCGGGTCGGACTCTGGGTGGCAGTGGTTGAACCTTCTGCTTAGAAGGAGATCTGGAGGTGGGTACTTGCCTGGAGGGCGGGCATCTTGAGTACTGGAAGGGTCAGTAGCAGCTGCCGTGGAACGCAAGCGTGCTGATTCGCGCTGGGGTGTCAACTTCGAAGGGTTGGTGCTCACCAACGAAGGGTCGACGGTCTGGCTCGCCTAGTAAGAGGACTCGTTCACAAAGCGGGTTTGTAGAGTGAGGATAGCACTCAGCCCCATCAAGGTGGCGCGTGCAGATTCAACTCTGTACGTTGCTGTTGACAGGTGAGGTGGAACCACTCTTGAGTGGAGAACATTCACCCACTGCGATTGTAAAGAGCGTTACTCTTTCTATTGGCAGTATTAAACTACTGTCAATTAGAGCACTGACCAAGCTCAAATCAAACAATGTTATGAACATAGTCCAAGTCTGTGGGGAGTGCGCACCAAAACAGCCTGGTGTAAATATGCATATATTTTTTCTACATGTGCAATGACTGGAGTGACAAATAGACGTCTGAACTGAAAGTAATGGGAAGTCCTGATCGCACTCCCCTAGTAAAAAATTGCTCTGAAAGTTGTCCCCTGCTATATCTATACGGATCAGGTGCAGGGGGAGCAAGTCCAGGGTCGAACAACCGCGACACGTGATTGGCGAAAACATGCTATTGGAAAACAAATTGTTTGACAATCACCAGACGAACTTCAACTAGTAACGAGCCTGCAACGAAAAAAAGTAATGAATCCCGTGCCACCTGGACAACTAACTGAGGCACGAGTACACAAAGGATTGTTGAGTCTGACTTGTCGTCAAATGAAACAGCGGAATTTTCGCGTCTCTAGTTATTGGTAAAGACCTGCAAACTCGAATCCTGACACACGAGTTTGTTACACACGCCCTGGGAGGTCTTGGAAGCGTTAGGAAGCAACAGACGACAGGATGGTCCAAACACGTACAGCCTAGTCAAGAAAAAAAGGTTACATTCGCAGAAGCTAATTAATGGCCCATATTATTCGGACACAGGTTAGACTTCAAACACATGTACGTTTATCCCGCTTTTTCACTGGTCTACAATTGGTTTAAGACATCCTGGGTGGCGCTGGGCCTTTGAGACGCAAATATCCAAGTCAGAAAAGAAAATGGTTGTTCGCTACTAGTGGCGTGTGATGAACGGTTATAAAGTAAGCTGGTGCTTGCTCACTACTGTACATTCTCGGTTCACGTAGCAGGAGCCAGTAACCACCTTGCTGCCTAGGGAAACTGAATGCATTCCGACCACTTACAAGCGAGCAGCAAGGGACCCTTTACGCACGTACTGTGGCGTCAGCTGTCGAAATACGTTTAAGTGGTGGAAGTACCAGGTACAGCAGATAGCTAACGCTAGCTTACCTTGCAGCAGTTCGCCACACGCCACAGTTCGCTACAGCCAAAGAGAGAAAAAAACCCTAATGACATCGACTCGAATGTANCCTTGCTGCCTAGGGAAACTGAATGCATTCCGACCACTTACAAGCGAGCAGCAAGGGACCCTTTACGCACGTACTGTGGCGTCAGCTGTCGAAATACGTTTAAGTGGTGGAAGTACCAGGTACAGCAGATAGCTAACGCTAGCTTACCTTGCAGCAGTTCGCCACACGCCACAGTTCGCTACAGCCAAAGAGAGAAAAAAACCCTAATGACATCGACTCGAATGTATAGATTACCGCGGAATCTAATTTGCTGCAAAATAATGTGCATTTTGTAGGTTCATGTAGTAGTACAGCTCTTACTTAGGACTTGGGAGCTCTGCNTATAGATTACCGCGGAATCTAATTTGCTGCAAAATAATGTGCATTTTGTAGGTTCATGTAGTAGTACAGCTCTTACTTAGGACTTGGGAGCTCTGCCAATGTTGGGCCACTTCTCCCCGGGAAAGGAAACAATTGGAAGACGGTAGCACGGCAGGTGGGAGGGAGTGACTGTAAATTCGTCTACCCGCCTGCCAGCTACCTGTGGTTGGTGCTATGCTAGTTGTTCTGTCTCTCTTTCACTTGGGTACGCGAAGCCAAGTCCGTTCTTAGGCCCGCACGACTATAGTTACTGGCAACATGGCTTCGTGATAAGACAGTTTTAGGTTTATATAATATAGCTATAGAAGGAATCTTTTTCGCGAAAATCAGGGGTGCGTAACTATAGGCTAGACTCCACAATCTTTTGTACAATCAAATATATTTAACATGCTTATTGGTTGCTTTCCGTCAAAGTAGAAGGTGATGATTCGGCACGAATTTTGTTGCATGATTGTTACTGGCTCAGGGGTTATGCGAATAACGTGGGGACCAATTGGAAAAAGTAGCACAAAGGTACAACGAGTTTGTGGAGTCCAGCTTGTCCCGAAATGAATCTGAGAATAATTCGCATCTCTAACAATTACACTTTCAAACACAATGCTCGTATACCATGGACAAAAATTTATTAATATTGACTCAGTTTTAAAATCTTGTACTCCTACCAACCTAATTTCATTCTTTAGTTTGGTAAGCGACAAACATAATGTGAAATCTGTATCCTTCAAAATAAATCGTTCGGCTGAATACAACCTCTCATTAGGGGAATCTTTTTTTCGCGAAAATATACCACGACTCGTTGTACACCAAAGCACGTTAGTTCAGAACCACTGTTGTGATTGGCTGATTTATACCTGTCACGTGNCCAACCTAATTTCATTCTTTAGTTTGGTAAGCGACAAACATAATGTGAAATCTGTATCCTTCAAAATAAATCGTTCAGCTGAATACAACCTCTCATTAGGGGAATCTTTTTTTCGCGAAAATATCCCACGACTCGTTGTACACCAAAGCACGTTAGTTCAGAACCACTGTTGTGATTGGCTGATTTATACCTGTCACGTGACTTAGGTGTCTCCTATCGAATCAAGAACGGTCAGTGTTGGAGTAACTTGTTTCTGATCGGCTTAGTCACGGAGAAGATGTCTTCTCACAAAGGCACGCAGCCAATAGGCAAAGGAAATTTGCAAATGTGCGCGTAGGCTATTGGAGTCCACTTCTGTGAGTATACCTATTCTGCCAACTGACACTGAAAATATTTCCGCCGTCAGGAGTCTTTTACTGAGGCAATTGGGAAATATTCGCGAGTTCAAAGAGCAGCAGGCTAGACAGTGCAGTTCTTTGGTGCCGCGAGCGGTTGCCGTGTCTTCACTGGCTTCTGTATTTTTAGGAAGTAATTTTTACACCTAGTTTTCTGGTGCTCGTGCACGGTATGGTCACAGAGTACTTAAGACTACAGAGGTGTATCATTTCTGTATTATTACGTTCTCTGTGGGGGCCATATACTAACGATGAGGTAGACCGATCTCACTGGCTGCGCACAACCAGTCTCCGTGTCCTAGCATTGATCTGCTTTTTCTGCCAATACGACTAGCAAAAACCAAAAACGGCGTGGATTGGATTTGAGGTCAGAATACTGCTCAGTGTAAACAAGTGCGTTGAAATGTTTGCATACTTCTTCTAACCAGTTTGGAATCAGTTAGATTAAATTCAAATTGATGAAAGTATTTTATTCATACAAAAGTGCCTGTCTTTTGAAAATTAAGATATAAACAAACGCGTTCGTCAGTGCTGACCATGTGACTTTGATAGCCGTGTTCCTCTGGGGTAGTTCAATGTTGAGTAAATGAGCAGAAGACGNGTAGGAAGTAATTTTTACACCTAGTTTTCTGGTGCTCGTGCACGGTATGGTCACAGAGTACTTAAGACTACAGAGGTGTATCATTTCTGTATTATTACGTTCTCTGTGGGGGCCATATACTAACGATGAGGTAGACCGATCTCACTGGCTGCGCACAACCAGTCTCCGTGTCCTAGCATTGATCTGCTTTTTCTGCCAATACGACTAGCAAAAACCAAAAACGGCGTGGATTGGATTTGAGGTCAGAATACTGNATTGATCTGCTTTTTCTGCCAATACGACTAGCAAAAACCAAAAACGGCGTGGATTGGATTTGAGGTCAGAATACTGTTCAGTGTAAGCAAGTGCGTTGAAATGTTTGCATACTTCTTCTAACCAGTTTGGAATCAGTTAGATTAAATTCAAATTGATGAAAGTATTTTATTCATACAAAAGTGCCTGTCTTTTGAAAATTAAGATATAAACAAACGCGTTCANTAGATTAAATTCAAATTGATGAAAGTATTTTATTCATACAAAAGTGCCTGTCTTTTGAAAATTAAGATATAAACAAACGCGTTCATCAGTGCTGACCATGTGACTTTGATAGCCGTGTTCCTCTGGGGTAGTTCAATGTTGAGTAAATGAGCAGAAGACGAATAGGCGGTCTGGTCTACCTCATCTTTAGTCTAGGGTGGAGGGAGACATAGAGGGTGAGACGCGAAGCAACCCGCAGCCAAGCAGCGGATGGGTTGTCCCGCGTCATGAGGAACCGCCACGGGACTTCTCTGACGCGCACCTGGCTGCTCGGCGACCTTGTACGCGGAGCCCGTGGCGAGGGGGCCTTGGCGGCGCCGGCGTGCTATATCCGTACCCGCTGGACCCACAGCCGTGGTCGCCTCTCCCGCTGGGACGTCTTGGAGGCCGTTGCGGCCCATTCGCGCTACAAGCGGCGCTCTCCCGAGGCGCGCCTGCCTCCGCAGTCGATGTCGCCAGCGCCTGGGGGTTCTCTCTAACTTTATCCTTACATCCGCCCTGACATTTACAAGTCCAGTGCACTTTTAAAACTTTCATTCCCACGTTTAAATACTAAGAAATCTCAAAAAAATTTATTTACACACAAATTTTGGCTGCAGCTAAAACGTTTCTTGAAGTCTGAGTAGTATGTTTCAGTTTGTTTGATAGCCGGCAGTTTGTTCACCTGCGGTAAGGGTTTTATCTCAAAAACTAAAATTGAAAGACGGCCGAACCTAGTAAGAAAATTTCAAGAAAAAATTCATCATGACGTTCTAATAGCATGACAAGTTATTTTGAGCGCTAGCAGAACGTAGCTACTACTACTTTTTTTTCATTTAGGTATTTGTAGAAGCAATATATATTAATTTAAAATTCCTGTGGAATCTTTTCAAATCTTTTTGAAAAATATTTTNAAATTCATCATGACGTTCTAATAGCATGACAAGTTATTTTGAGCGCTAGCAGAACGTAGCTACTACTACTTTTTTTTATTTAGGTATTTGTAGAAGCAATATATATTAATTTAAAATTCCTGTGGGATCTTTTCAAATCTTTTTGAAAAATAATTTCCCTCCATTGTTCAATTTCTTTCACACTATTTCATATCCAAACGAAAAAAAATGTTAGGAAAAAAAAAAAAAAAAAAAAGTATTGTGAATACTCTTACACTTCGAGGCCGCAACACATTTAGTGGCGTTCAAAGACAAGCTACAAGTAAGTTACTTATATCCGCTAATCCAGAAACATCAGTTACGTTCGTCTCGACTTACATTCCCTTCGTTGTTTTGGTTCACGTTACACTGGACACACTTACTGTAATGTACAACAGACTTTACTGGCCAGATGGCAAGATGACGGAGCCTTGATTATAGTTTTCTTGCATTTTTTTAAAATTTAGAATTTCGTAAGGTTTATTTTCTGTTATCTAATAAATTAAATTTCTTTCTACTTTTGTGTACCTCTAATTGAAAAAAAGGAAAATTTGTTTGTGCCTATTTTGTTTTCAAGTGCAAACGGCATGGCCTACACACCAATGATAATGTTCATGTTCACTATTTCATATTATGTGATGCACTCAACTTGTTGAAAATGCGATACAATTTTCAAATAGTAACAGTTTTCTGGTGACATAGTTTGCACCATAGACTAAAGATGAGGTAGATCGATTATTCGTCTTCTGCGCATGTACTCAACTTTGACTTACCCCAAAGCAACATAACTGTCAAAGTCAAATGGTCAATAAAGATGAACATGTTTGTTTGCATCTTCATTTTTAAATAGCAAGCAATTTTATAGTAATACAATACTTGTGCAAACTTTAATTTAATCAAACTGCGTTACAAATTGCTTAAAGGAAGAACAAAACATATCAAAACACTTGTTTACTAAACAGTATTCTAACCGCAAACCCAATTTACGCCATTTTAGCTAGTAGTGTTGGCAGAATTGCATTTCAAAGTTGGGACACGGATACTGGTTGTGCGTAGCCAGCGAGATCACTCTGCCTCATCTTTAGTCTATGGTTTTCTCACAGTATTTAAGCACACATAGCTGAAATAGCCGCTTATTCCACAAGCTCGAGCTCCACACGCCAACAAAATGGCGTCACTTGCAAGCAAAATGCTGGAACGCCGTTCACCTAACAGCGTCTGGTAACCTACTCGCCAGCCTGAAGCCTGTTGGTAACCTTTCGCATGTTTTCCGGAACATGTCCGGCTCTCCGCACCGCCTCCCTTCGCGGTATGAAGTAGCGAATGAGACACAAGGCCCGTTCCGGACCTCGCGCAGCGAATGAAAGAGTCAGTACTCCCACATCAAAGGAACCGCCACGCCATTTCGTCTCTGTGCATTCATCTACTCTGAGTCTGACTGTAACTAGGGCAACAGTTCTATGAATATTTCTCTGCACATAAAAAAAATATTAATTCGCCTGCGTATAATTACATTTTTTCTTTTGTTTATCACGGATTAACTAGGAAATATCATAACGTTAAAACCAATTTTTACAAATAAAAGACAAACTTTTGTATAGTTACTTAAATAAACACGATGGACTGCAAATCCTGGTACAAACAAAACACCACTTGGTTGGTACACGGCCAACTCTGCACTTTATTGACTCACAGTCAGCCAATAATGAAAGTATGATGTTGCGTTGACTAATAGTAGAAACCACTAGAACGTGTTCCTGCACAGATGTATATATGCGACTCAATTCTAGTTAGTCCTTACCACTGGTAAAAGGTGTGCCGTTCGCAAAGGGTTAAGAACTGATTAATTTGATTGGCTCTGGTCGCTTTTACTTACAATAAAGTGTACGGCCAGAAGTAGAGAGTAACCTCATAGCATGGGTCCTAACGCCAACAGTAGACGTGAAGGAGAAAGACCCCGCAAAGAGCTTCATTGGATTGGGTAATCGTGGTAGCGATTGAGGCCAAGGACAGCTTCAGAAGAACAAACCAGTTAAGGTACGCTTCAAAGTGAGTGTGAGAGTGTGTGCGAGAAAGGGGAGGGAGGGGAGTGGATCAAGTGTGCATGACGCCGTAAAAACATCTTTGATAGACTTTGCAGGTTAACAGCGACTTGCAACTAACCCATTTGTTCTGATGGCGGCTGGAGACTGGTTGAAAATTTTAATGCTGGTTTTTGCTCACGTCTGTATCGGTTTGTCTCCTGGCTGGAATATGATTCAGAAAACCGCTCTCCACATCTGACGTAATATCACTTGTGACTCGGCCACCTCGCAAACGGTTGGAAAACCACATATTCGCTATATGACTATGGGTTTTCATTCTCATTCACACCATACGCCATGGGTACACCCTACAATTACGTGCTACAAAACGGCACCACGCTAGTTTCCATAGTGCTATACACACTTGAGCCGAGGTCACAGTGAGTGAGTGAAGATATTTGGGCGAGCTCGTAACATCGAGGTCTTGAGAACCGATGAGGGTGAAACGAGGTGAGCGTGGAGCAGCGCCGGAATGCAAAGACAGGGGAAACGGGAGATCCCCGAGAAAGCCCGCCGACCAAAGGCAACGTCCGGCACGATTCCCACATGCGAAAATCCGGGGCAGACCCGGCCTGGAATCGAAACCGGTTCGCCTTGGTAGGAGGAGAGTAGTCTAAACACTACACCACCGCGGCATTCGAGGCCATAGGTTTACTGGCTGCTGCTCCAGACACAACTCATTCTCCTGGTGCTCGACTTGACCACACAGAATTAAGTCACCCGAGTGCTAAGGGTTCGTTATTGACTCAAAGTTTGGATGTCGGATCAACGATGGTCCAATTACACCCAAGAAATTATCCTAAACTTTTAATGTCGCGTAGTATGGTACTGAATTATTTCGCGATATAGAGTCTCTAACCCTGGGTGAACAGTGGTGAGCCGAGCACCAGCATGATTCGCAACCAAAATAGCATACTAATTGTTCGTTAATATTATTTTCAGTCACTCAGAAATTAGTGGTGTGTAAATTAAAGCTATAAATTATCCGCTAACTGCACTGGGCGCTATGATACATCCGCGCGTACAATAATAACCACTAGGAATGTAATTTCTGAGGAACTCATCTACGAACGTAGCCGTAGTGCATGAACTCTTTAACTCGTGCAGTTAAAAACTGGAATAAAATACGTATGCATTGCCTTACTTCGTCAGTAGGAAAATAGGCTGTAATATTAGTAGAGTTTGATTAGAGGAAATGGAAAATGGTATATTCAGTTCTGTTTACATGTGGGTGACTTACTCCACCAACAAGCTTGGAGGCGCTATAAAGGTCAATTATGACTATATTTCTCATATTCTGTGGACGGTAAAACCAAACAATTTATTTCTAATAAAAATTATCATTATTATTTTTAGTTTACCAATTATTTAAGTACAGAAATCTTGTAGACGGTTTAATACGCCAAAAATTATTTAGTTACTTTGTGCTATTTACAAGAAAAATTTGCAATAGAGTTACTTTTGTCAGCTTTTCATTATAAGTACACTAAAATTATTAGCCTAGTCATGCATTCGTAAATACGTTTTGGTATTGTAAACACGTAATGAGAGAACACATCAAGGATAAAATTGTTGAAAAAGTTTGATATGATGATTTATAATGAACTACCTCGCTGTCANAATGAGAGAACACATCAAGGATAAAATTGTTGAAAAAGTTTGATATGATGATTTATAATGAACTACCTCGCTGTCAAAAACATTAAATAACAACAAAAAAAAAATACCCACAGTGGACAGCTGAGAGCCGGAAATTTTGCCGATTCACATGGTGACAGGATAGACTTCACGCACACGGTGCTTCTATGCTGCTTCTGTGATTGGATTACAGTTCTTCTGACATACCAGGAATAAATATGAGCCAGGAAAAAAATAGATTTATCCAATCTTGTACACCCCAATCCAGAAGAGATAATCACTTGCCTTAAAGACAGCAAGCAGGTGACGTAAGAAAAACAGTGGGCCAGCTATACAAAGGAACGCGAATTTTCTTGACTTGATGTCAGGTGAATTTGCAAAACTCCCGATTACCTTGTCACTAGTGACTAACACGTTCATTTTAAACAAGAACAACGTCAAGAGATCTTAAATTCATCAATGGAAAGGAATAATATGGTAGTAGAAACTTACCTCGGATATGTTCACAGCCTGAGGTCACTGTGAATCACGGAAATATAACAGCGTAATGAATACCGCCCGGGACACGCGACCGAGCCAATTATGTCAACCTTCTCGGCTGACGATCCCGGAGTTACTCTACTAATTTTCAAAATAATAAGCAGCACGAAATTACCTCTGCCTCTACACTTATCTATAATCTAACTTGTGAAGTCTCGAAACCTCTTACAAGTTCGTGAAAAAGAGTTATCGAACACTGTTTGTTGAAGACCGACTATACATTCGCAAAAATTCTGAAACAATCAACTTTACACCAGCAGGTGACATTCATTAACGGCAACCTTGAGATTATCTTTTAGAATGCTCGAAAGAAAAATGAACGTAGCTGGACGTCTATCTTTTTATGAAACAACTGAAATACTNGATTATCTTTTAGAATGCTCGAAAGAAAAATGAACGTAGCTGGACGTCTATCTTTTTATGAAACAACTGAAATACTAACGTTTTACATTACTGGCAGTAACAAACGTAGCATTTCGGCCAACAACTGAACACTTTGTCGAGTTTCTTCTCTCTTCCCTGTTGTGTATTCTTACGCCGTGTGTAGGCCTAAATATTGACAGTGCCATGGACCCAACGAAAAGTGTTAATGCGGCGACGAGATAACATTGCGAAAATAAAAAAATAAAGAAGTAAATTACATGCTAAATAATAATTTAATGATTTAAGCAAAAAAAAGCCACATCTAAGTGGCCACCAATCATAATATTATTATTTTTAAAATGCATTAGAAAGTGGAACTATACTGCCTAATGTGCTGCCAACATTACTTTTACTGATATCTAGCCCCAGTTTAAGTTAAATACGTACGCAGGAAGAAGCGGGAAATTTATGCTAAAGTTGTTTCAATTTACGTAACAATAAATTTGGCTATAAACTAGGGTGCTTCAAAGTAAAGAATATTAACACGCGAACAATGGCGACATGTCCTTATTTCCACGCGTCACTGTCATAGCTGTTTCGAATAGTTTTTTTCTCAGCCGCTGTGTACAATAAAGTGGCGAGGACTTGAACGAAGAAGTCAGAAGGTCATGCAAGACGTCCCGCGATGTCAACATCGCCCACAGCACGTGCTACCGGAACCGGCGTCGCGTCGATCCGATCCCACCTTTTCCCTCCTTTTTTCCCCTCGCGGGATGTTGCCAGGCATGCGCGCGTGGCGGCCAGAGCGGGCTCATCACGAGGCAGACCGAAATTCGTTTTCTGCGCATGTCCCCAACATTGACCTACCCCACACCAAAACCACTGTCAAAGGCACATGGTCACAATGGTGAGCGTATTCGTTTACATTTTAATTTTCAAAAGGCAAGACCAGAGTTGGGAAGTATTTTACGTAACAAGTATTTTTTACCTAGTATCTACTCTACATGTAACATGTATCTGTTACGAGTACGAATTAGAAGTAATAGGTACTACNAGTATTTTTTACCTAGTATCTACTCTACATGTAACATGTATCTGTTACGAGTACGAATTAGAAGTAATAGGTACTACGTACCACTTATCTCGTACATGTACTACACTTCTTTTTCGTGTGTACAGATAAACTGGGAAAATTTTTTCCCATATAAGAAAGGCAACACGGAAGACTTTTGTTTTCAAATTACTTGTTTTTTTGTTGCTTTTTCCGCATCTGCTAGAAGTACGGAGCTCAGTTTCAAGTAACTTTTACCAGTATTATATACTTCGATCAATAGTCCATACGCTCGCGTATGTCTGATATACACCGCGTACCTGGTACATGTACTCATACTCGTTTTGTATTGTATCTGTAACCACAACAGTGCGAATATGAGAATGTTTGTGATGACAATCATAAATACTTAACAAAAAAGGAAATAATTTGCATATAGAATATTTGGAAGACACTTAATTCAAACTTGGCGTAAAGTGTATTTATGTAGACAAAAATAGTATTACTAAGGTTCAATCTCAAAAAAAAAAGTTAGAAAAACATCGAACTTTTGAAATACCCGGAAAGAGGGACCACTATCCAGCGATAAATAATTTCGGTAAGTAAATTAGTATATTTCGAATAAAGTTCGTATGATTTGAAAATATTAACAGTCTAAAAGCTTTAAGATACTTTGTTTTATTTCGTAGTATAAATTACGAACACGATTGTTAAAATTATTACGACCTTAACATCGTTAACTACGAGAACTGATGTAATCTATAATTATTCTCGGTTGGAACGTTCTTCCAGCACACTTGTTTATTCATCTTATACAAAATCAATATGTACACATTGTTAACAGGGCACACAGAAATATTTAACAAATAAACGATAATCTGTACTCATGATGTATACTGTATCTAGTAAAAAAATAGCAGGTATTTTAACAGCTATGCCATTGTAACAGTAACAAACACTCATTGTTACAGCCAAAAGTACTCATTTACCATCTCTAGGCAACCCCTTCTATATGAACCAAATGTAATCCGATTGCATTAAACGTCTAAAAGCAGTTGCCTGCATAAATAGCTTTCTAACCTCAAATGCTATCCACGTGGTTGATAATAGTGGTACTGGTAAGTAAAAAGTCAAATGTAGGGGACACGGAGAGAGGCTACTGCGCAATTCGAGCGCGCACTTTACCCTAATTTCCATGTACGGGCTGGTGCCATCCCTTCCCCACTCCAGAGCCAGAGGAACTTGCCTGAGCCTGCGCTTGAAGGCGGCCGGGTCGGACAGGAACTGCTTGAGGATCATGGCGCCGCGGCGGGCGACGTCGCGCGACTGCGCGAGCGAGCGGTGAGAGAGAGCTCCGACCAGACACAGACACCGGAATGGGGTCACCAGCCGCAAGTTTCCGCTGCTCCGCGCAACGTTTTCGCTCCGCCGCGGTCGTCGGCGTCTTCTACCCTCCCCCCTACCTTTAACATACCATTTGCACCCACCCCTACCTTGTGTTATCCCTCCCCTTACACAGCCCGCTGGGAAAAACTCACTCCCCTCCCTTTCCGGAGGGGCGCGCCGTGTCTGTCGCACGCGCGGCACGTGCGCGCGCACATGTAGACAACCCCACCCCCTCCCTCGTACAGCATCGACATCACTACTCTCCTCCCACGAGGGTGAGCGGCTGCGGCACGCTTAGTTCCACTAATATCCCCCGTGAGGGGTCGCTGGCTCCCTGACGCTGCGAGCCACCTCCCAGGAGGTCGACAACCCCTACCCCAACACCGCCCCTCGATAAACTTCGCACGAAACCTCACTAGAGATATAGTCTATTCGCGTTTTCTTCACAGACGTGTTTGGTTACTTCCTGAGTATGTTATGTATCATCCGCGTTTTACCTGTGTTAACATAAAAGTTACTCATTTATGGTTAAATTAAACTTTTACTTATATTTNTCCTGAGTATGTTATGTATCATCCGCGTTTTACCTGTGTTAACATAAAAGTTACTCATTTATGGTTAAATTAAACTTTTACTTATATTTTGTCGATACAATTCAATATTTTATTTATAACTTATATATAAAGACGGAGATAATACATGTGTTTGGTAATGCCCAGTGAGTGAAGAAATTTGGGCGGCTCATAGCAGCGAGGTCTTAAGAGCCCATGAGGGTTATTAATGTGAGTATGGAGCAGCACCGGAATGAAAGGGTGGGGGAAATGAGAGATCCCGAGAAAACGAGCCGACCACCGGCATTGTCCGGCATGATTCCTACATGAGAAAATCCGGAAGTGATCCGGCCGGGGATTGAACCCGGTTCGCCTTGGTGGGAAGCGAGAAGACTTGCCGCTTAGCCACCGCGGCCCCAATGCCTAGTAAGAAATAGTAGGCCTACTTATGCAAAATATCATTACACTGGTTCCGCACGAATTCGGTGCGTTGGCCCTCTGGTGTGATTTTCTAAGCTTTGGGTGCATAAGACANTACTTATGCAAAATATCATTACACTGGTTCCGCACGAATTCGGTGCGTTGGCCCTCTGGTGTGATTTTCTAAGCTTTGTGTGCATAAGACGGAGGAATACATTGGAAGTAGAACTTTAGCAGGGCTTCAAAAAAAGTTGGAAGTAACCGTGATTGGCCTATAGTAACATTTCGCGATGTGAGACGGCACCAGACTCCACAATCCCCTGCACCCTGTTACACCCGGCCACACGGAATACAGCTAGCGGAGAGCTGGAAGTTACTATGGCTTGTGAGTCGTGCAGGGCGTGTCGGAGGAGCCGGGGTCCAGTGACACGTGGAACTAACAGGTACTTGTATGCCTTATATTTAGGTACCAAATTATAATGGGAAATAAAACGGTATCTAATCATCATTGGAGATGTATGTCGATTGACCCGGAAAAAAAAACAAAGTGCTGATAAGACTTCATTGTGCTGTGTGCACATCTACATTTTTTATCTTGTCGTTGTCTGTTGTATACGTATCAAACTAATTCCTCGTCTAGCAAGACAAGTGATATTTCTACAACTCCGACTACGAGCGTATGTGATTCGCCCGCTATCGTCCAAACCGAGCGAAAAACATTTAATCAAATTATAGCAGCCATAAGAGGTTACTGCCCTCATTCTCAAGTTTGTATCACCAATTACGGTTACGGATATGCGATAGGGCCTACACATTTCTAACCATACATATTATGCTTGTATTAAATTGCTTCAAATATCGATAAAGCAAACATCGCTGAATTGGTAAATACATAAGGCTGGAGTGCAACTAATTGAGTACTCTTAAAATTGTCATTTGAAAAAAAAATTTAAGCTTGCAACTGCACGTATTTTAGTGGACACGCTTGGCACATTCCAATCAAGCTGTCAATGATCTCAGAAAAAGTAGCTATAGACTCTATCTCTTAACTTCCTATAAAAGGACAATGTTTAAAACTTGTGGACATTAATCTTCATTGCTGTTCATATTATACGCACAGGAGTGAAAACTGATGTACATAGACGATGGTTTATTGTGGGAAAAATTGNTTCATTGCTGTTCATATTATACGCACAGGAGTGAAAACTGATGTACATAGACGATGGTTTATTGTGGGAAAAATTGACTGTTTCCTAGGATTGAACACATTCTGAAGTACACATACAAATATCAGTTTTCTTTTGTTTATTGGCAGTAGTTCTAGTTCATGTATGAAGCTACCATCATACTTCACTGCGCCACTGATGATTATGATATTCTAAATAAGTACACTTGTGTAACCGGTCTGCAAGCAGCTAAACGGAGTTGAAACTGCACTATCCTGTCATAAAAGTATCAAGCAGCTAAGAGTGTTGACTCAAAACAACTTCGCGATTTAANAGAGTGTTGACTCAAAACAACTTCGCGATTTAATACATATCCAGAGTCTTCTGGAATGTATATATAACAAGACAATAAATATTTCTTGGCTATATATATATTTTTTTTTTACTTTAAATCACTTCTGGTATCTCTACTATGGAACTACTAATATATTTCGTTACTAATTATGTCAAATTTATACGCGGCGAAAGGATACCAAATAGGTAAAATATTAATTCGTAAAGAGAGCTTTACAAAGTCCTCAAAATCACCGCAAACAGTATACATAAATAAAATATCATGGTTGTCTATAAGTGGTTATAAAATATATGTTCTGGCACACCTGGATGCTGGATACGGTGCCACGGCACCACGGCGGCAATCTTGGATGACTTTACGCCGAAACCTCCTGATCTGTCATCCCTCGCCAATGGCAACCA
Source organism: Clitarchus hookeri (assembly GCA_002778355.1). NCBI lineage: Eukaryota > Metazoa > Arthropoda > Insecta > Phasmatodea > Phasmatidae > Clitarchus > Clitarchus hookeri. The sequence continues at coordinate 274,376 of NQII01001115.1, read as the reverse complement.
TTTTCCCTTTTTTTCCCACGGAATTTCCCTTTTTCCCCTCAAAAACGGCAAAAACTTCCCTAATATCGCTCCACATCTCCAGAATTTCCGCAGAAATATTCCTTACCGAAATTTTTATGAGTCACTCAGTCCGAAAACAGTATAACTCCACAATGTGGCTAAATGACTCCATTTTCGGGATGAGAAACTGAGGAGTCACCCTTTCATTCATGCTCTGTCATTCCACCCATCCATCTTATATGAAGAATGTTCGAGTTCATTGCCCTTTCATGCAACCTCATTCCTTCCAGTCTCTTTCAACCACGCCTGATTTCTCTCGCCTGCTCTATCCATTGGGGTTTTCTCATATAATAATAAAGTATCAACATATACACAAGTGCGCTGCAAGCACGATGGTGTACCGAACCATTACTATAAAAAATACCCACCGGTTCTGCAGACCATAATAGTGATGTCAACGTTACCAATGCACCAAGAACTTTGGTAAAAATCTGGAAGGCTCGAGGACATGAAAAGAGCATATGTTTACAACGACCAACCTCAAAAAAGTCTACAATGTGCCAAGTGGGGTACACTATCTACTAGCGGTGATAATTTGAAGACATATTACACGACTTGGAAAGGTTGTGTTCCTTGGTTTGCCACTGAACGACATAAATGTAAACCATTGGTCATGCAAGAGACGTCACTGCTATACACTGACGCCAACATATATAAAATAATAAAATGTAAAGGAAACTACTAAGGAGCGCTTACCAACCAGCGCAATCACATGCATCGGGTGCTGTACGCTGCGTTAGACGATCCTAGACAATACCAGGTCGCCCTAGGTAGTACAACAGAATATTAAAGGATTCCTTNAGTTCTAGTTCATGTATGAAGCTACCATCATACTTCACTGCGCCACTGATGATTATGATATTCTAAATAAGTACACATGTGTAACCGGTCTGCAAGCAGCTAAACGGAGTTGAAACTGCACTATCCTGTCATAAAAGTATCAAGCAGCTATGAGTGTTGACTCAAAACAACTTCGCGATTTAATACATATCCAGAGTCTTCTGGAATGTATATATAACAAGACAATAAATATTTCTTGGCTATATATATATTTTTTTTACTTTAAATCACTTCTGGTATCTCTACTATGGAACTACTAATATATTTCGTTACTAATTATGTCAAATTTATACGCGGCGAAAGGATGCCAAATAGGTAAAATATTAATTCGTAAAGAGAGCTTTACAAAGTCCTCAAAATCACCGCAAACAGTATACATAAATAAAATATCATGGTTGTCTATAAGTGGTTATAAAATATATGTTCTGGCACACCTGGATGCTGGATACGGTGCCACGGCACCACGGCGGCAATCTTGGATGACTTTACGCCGAAACCTCCTGATCTGTCATCCCTCGCCAATGGCAACCATTTTCCCTTTTTTTCCCACGGAATTTCCCTTTTTCCCCTCAAAAACGGCAAAAACTTCCCTAATATCGGTCCACATCTCCAGAATTTCCGCAGAAATATTCCTTACCGAAATTTTTATGAGTCACTCAGTCCGAAAACAGTATAACTCCACAATGTGGCTAAATGACTCCATTTTCGGGATGAGAAACTGAGGTGTCACCCTTTCATTCATGCTCTGTCATTTCACCCATCCATCTTATATGAAGAATGTTCGAGTTCATTGCCCTTTCATGCAACCTCATTCCTTCCAGTCTCTTTCAACCACGCCTGATTTCTCTCGCCTGCTCTATCCATTGGGGTTTTCTCATATAATAATAAAGTATCAACATATACACAAGTGCGCTGCAAGCACGATGGTGTACCGAACCATTACTATAAAAAATACCCACCGGTTCTGCAGACCATAATAGTGATGTCAACGTTACCAATGCACCAAGAACTTTGGTAAAAATCTGGAAGGCTCGAGGACATGAAAAGAGCATATGTTTACAACGACCAACCTCAAAAAAGTCTACAATGTGCCAAGNAAACGACCAACCTCAAAAAAGTCTACAATGTGCCTAGTGGGGTACACTATCTACTAGCGGTGATAATTTGAAGACACATTACACGACTTGGAAAGGTTGTGTTCCTTGGTTTGCCACTGAACGACATAAATGTAAACCATTGGTCATGCAAGAGACGTCACTGCTATACACTGACGCCAACATATATAAAATAATAAAATGTAAAGGAAACTAGTAAGGAGCGCTTACCAACCAGCGCAATCACATGCATCGGGTGATGTACGCTGCGTTAGACGATCCTAGACAATACCAGGTCGCCCTAGGTAGTACAACAGAATATTAAAGGATTCCTTNCTGTACGCTGCGTTAGACGATCCTAGACAATACCAGGTCGCCCTAGGTAGTACAACAGAATATTAAAGGATTCCTTTACAAACCCAGTGAATCGAAACCGTCAAATTCAGAGTACAGCCAACATTCACGACACTAGCAGAGGAACGCGTTCGTCCTATCTGACATTGTGCGATCAACTAATATATCGATAATATGTAAGGCAGCCCAGGTTGTCAGCCGGCGGCACGAGCACCGTGCAGGTCTCGCCAAGTCCAAGGGATGGCACATAACACTAGCCGAGAGAGAGAGAGAGAGCGAGAGTGTGTGTGTGTGTTTGTGTGATGCGTGCACTCCCCTTTTTCGAGAGGAATTCAGTTATACAGTACGACGTAACAATTTGTTTCGGTTTAAATATTATACACGTGTACTTATTTTGAATACATACCATTTATAGTGCTAGAACTGTAAGCNAATTTGTTTCGGTTTAAATATTATACACGTGTACTTATTTTGAATACATACCATTTATAGTGCTAGAACTGTAAGCACAATACGAAACGAATTGCCACAACCTTTTTTTATTAATATAGAAATATCATCAAATGAACGAACTTTGTAATGACGATTAAGGAGGTATCACAACATTCTCACATACACACCCATACGTTTAACTATGTATGTACTCTGTTTTTAGAAGACCCAAACCGTAAAGAGAACAGCTTTGCCTTGACTGAAAAAAACTGGTGTAGCTGTTTCATGAACAGAAGACATGGAGGCCACGAATCCATCTCGTAGCTATCGATGTGAACTGAACGGAAGCACAGACCACAATGACCGTCCTGCCTTTCCGTGCATGGTATACATTACCGACCAAGAAAGCGACTCGGCACTTACAAGTATTGTAATTACACCGCCCTTGACAAAACATACTTACTTTTTACATGTGCTATTGAAATTGTTTATTGGAAATAACTCACGTACCCTGACGTCGCTGGAGACAGTGTGCCGTCCTTGAAAATAAGGTATCGCAGGTTCAATCCCTTAGAGTCCAATCGTTTTACAGGTGAAAATACAACATGATATGCAATTAAAAAAACTTCTGCGTGTTATATCTACATACTAAGTATCGANGTTTTACAGGTGAAAATACAACATGATATGCAATTAAAAAAACTTCTGCGTGTTATATCTACATACTAAGTATCGAGCACACCATGCAGCAGTCGCAATGAACTATATCTCCAACATAATATTGTTGTACATGACAGTACTCAGTGTATGTTTATCTCAAATACTTGCAACCTGCCAGACATTTATAAGTAGGNAATATTGTTGTACATGACAGTACTCAGTGTATGTTTATCTCAAATACTTGCAACCTGCCAGACATTTATAAGTAGGAAACAAGCAGGTCACACTTTTACAACCCGAGACGGGCAACACGAACCGTCATGTAGTTCGTGTTGTTCTTATTCAGGCAATAGAAATCAACGAACAGAGCATTTTGTGAAATACCATTTCACAATAATGATTATGTGAATATAAATTCCAGATATTAAATTAGTTGTCTTTTTATAATTTTCATGCATGATGAGAAGAAAAATGAAAACAACCAGTACGTTAACACGTGATCAAAACAACCGCACAATAAAACAAAAATATAACGCAGCAAACTCAAACTCGGACTCACTAATACAGTATGTCAAAAGTAACGATGCTAACTACTACGCTACACTGCATATGACATGCAAACAGCACTCTACAGTTTAAGTAATTCACAGATAGCTGCTAGGTCAAAGTTTCCTACAGTTTGCATCAACTGCAAACGTATAATGAAATTAATTAACAGAATAATCTCTCGTAAAGTGGTATGCCATAATAAATCCTACGAAAACCGTAATAATTTTTTTAGTAAACTTCCTAAACTGTAATGAAAGTTGTGTGGAAATACTAGCATATATCAGTAGCAAATACAGAAATGCTTAGCGTCATTACAAGACATAATTGGTCATCTCCCTATGCTATATCCTGAGATAAGGTAAGAACGCTACTATGGTTGTATGGGAAAAAACTTTACCGCCCGCTCTTTCTCACTATTTATATATACTGGTGCGGTATATTTGCGAACGATTTCTTAGAGTGTACGACGTTAAACTAATTTGTCAGAAGAGATTGTCTCTAAGCAAAACGTCATTGAATCGTAAAATTTTAGTTCACGGGGTTATGGAAACTCATGTAAAAATAGCTGCCATTTTTTTCTCTTTGCTGCTTCGGTGGCTCAAACTATGCGATCGGAAACTGTCTCAATTATGTTTTTTTTTTTCGTGTAAGACGTCATACCTATGCCACGTATTTCGTATGACGGCCTCGTTACGAAGTTATTATTGACCAATCAGGCGTTTTCATGTTATGTCATTATTAAAGTTATTGTTAAATTGTGTTAATGCATTTATAAATATATGTGTAAATCACGCATGCATTACATAAATCTAATTGATACTTGCATGAAATGGTTACCTACGTGAATTGTTATGATACACTAATAGCCTCAGTATTCTAAGGTCAAGGAAATTTATTGTTGATTCCAACTCAATTAATACGCAAATATTTCACAACTATAGACTAAATGGAAGGTGCATTTCGTCGAAGAACTCTAGGACATTGTTCTAAAAGCCCTTTTCAAAATTCAAAGTACCACGAAAATGAATCCTTCATTGTTATAAGTACATCAGTAAATTTTTACTATTATTTTGTTTAGCACCAATTTGTTGTACAGCGTGTTATTGACACAATATAACTGTGTATATAAAACATAGATTGCAGAACCAACTAGACATAGTAAAATTACTTAGAATTGATGATGCATTGTGTTGTTTATGGGGAACAAATGTAGGAGTGTGCACAAAGAAACTTACATGCTGAAACGTTTTGATACACCTTGAATCCATACTTTCAGATTTCAGAATATTTCGGTTCAGTAAACTATGCGTAAATCGCAAAAATAGGTAAGTTTCATAACAACACGTTACATGCGCCTCCAAGCATAACAGCCATGAATATTTTTTTCCACAGCATAGCACCACATCTCTCACAAAACATGTAGCCACTATACTTCAGTATTTAGTAATACACAGCGTGATTAGCAACGCAGATATATCCATACTATTTTTCCTTATAACATAATGCAACGAAACAATTGCTTTCAGTGATATGGTTATGTTAGGTCCTACGATCGCTGTTGATAGTAGTACTACTTTTCCTCCTGAAAAAATACGATACGTTAGTTTAGCAATACACAGTCTTTTCAATTGACGNGAAACAATTGCTTTCAGTGATATGGTTATGTTAGGTCCTACGATCGCTGTTGATAGTAGTACTACTTTTCCTCCTGACAAAATACGATACGTTAGTTTAGCAATACACAGTCTTTTCAATTGACGTTAAGGTGTGAATGGAAAGTCATTAATACGAACAGCATAGAAAAACTTCACGCAGTGAACAGTGCAGCAAATATTCGAAACTAATTACAAACTCTACATCATGTGTTATGACGGTAACGTCATACTATTATGTCAAGCAAATTTCGACGTCATAGATACAACATTGCTGTCATACTTATGACGCTTATAAGTGCGCGTTTGTATATGTATATATATACACACACACGATCGCATTGTGCCACTAAACAACACGTCTATGACGGGACAAAAACAGAAATCATTGACAGATGAATTACCGACCACAGTTAACGCTGCATGTGAAAGGGCGTGGCTGCTTCATAGTCGTTACGCTGGCCCGATGTGTGTGTGTGTGTGATTGCAAATATTAGACTTGCGAATTTCATACGTTTTAACAGTGAACTGTTTTTATGACGAAGTTAATTACAAGTCTGTTTATTTATCACAACGTTACTTCGCTATAGGTGTTTTAAATACAATTGTGTAACGTGCTTGCGTTTTTTGTGATCTGAATGTTTGCCACAATCCCAGCAAATTACTAAGCCCAGGAAGCAAATTTTAAATAAATAATTAAATAAGCGTAGTAAAAACAACGTACCTATGCAAAGAAATATGAGCAGAATAAAAGTTACAGTAGGCCTATTTGTGTTCATGTTCACCACTATATATTTTAAGTTTGTAGCTGCTACGTACAAAAAATTAGCGATACGAGTTATGTGCTTGAATTCACTGTGTCTTTTCGTTGGATTGGTTGTTCCTTCGTTTTTATTTTTATTCCAACTGAAGCCATCCTTTTAACGAAATAACGTAACACATATCAATAACAAGAGGTTAAATACTACAGTTATTTTCCTTACAGTTGTAACGGGGTTACCCACAGTTGCTGCAAAATATTAACGTGTATTACGTGTAACATGCTATGTCGCGTATAACAAATATGTTAACAATGTAAAATAATGACCGTAAGAACTATCGTCAATACAGACATTGTTAAAAAGTCATAAAACGTACCTAAACATTAGTACGAAATGGTTTTTGAAATATGACAATTCTTTGAACCATTGGAAACAGTAAACAAAATATTTGACAGTTAAAACGTAGACGATATGTGGCAGTGTTTATGTTTGTGTGTAGCGGAAGGACACGTAATTGGTAATCAAAGTAGAAATTTAGCAGGGCTTCAGAAAAGTGTGAAGTAACCGTGAATGGGCTATACTAAATGCTAGACTGTTGGTGTTTGACGAACACTGCTGGGCAGTGTCATCATTTGTGACGGTGAGTATGTTTGGATTTCATGATATAAGCGAGGGTTTTTACATCGGCATTCGAAGGTACTCTGTGCCTCAGTCATGGTGTTGTCACATGGTTCTCATTGTGAACAAAACTATGGAACCTTTCTATGTACATATATATATTATATATATATATAGTTATGCTAGAAATAAAACGCGGTATTTTGTTGATGAAACCATCAAAACGCTACTATAAGTAGCCCGTCGATTATGGTTTCATGGTTCCTGCTATTGCAAGCACAATACGCGCGTTTACTCAGTATGTTCCCATGTTTTATATTTACAAAATATTTCGTTTTTTTATGGTTGGTAAAGGTTGCATGACACTATCCAAGATACCGATTATGGTTTTACGGTTCCTGCTATTGCAAGCAGAGTACCTGTGTTTACGCAGTGTGTTCCCTTATTTTTTCATTTACGAAATAGGTTTTTTATTTTCAATCCATGTTCACCTACCTTAAAACTGTATAATAAGAGCAATTTTTCCTCAATCATCATCATCATCATAGCTAGTACTCTTATGAACAGCGTACAACACGTGCTGCCTCCTAGTGCTCTAACACTTCTTTTTTTTTTACGTTAAACATGTATGGTATTAGAGTCTTCGGTTGGGTGCATGGGATGCGAAGTCGGTAGACATGAATCTCAAAGAAAAGTTAAAATTTTCAGGGAAGTTATTTGTGTCGCTAATGCAAGAAGACAATTTCTAAAAGCTGCAATGCTATCTTATCATGTGAAAAATGTAAATAATTTGTGTGATAGCTCAAAAATACATATATATGCAAAGCTAGCCTTCTGCACGTGTCAATCAGTATTTGCTGAGATTAAAGCATGCTTTTGATGGGGAGATACACGTGAAAGAAAAATTTGAATCGTCAACATCATTAAAGACTTCGTACCCAACCATGAAAAGAATGGGTGTATTATTCACATCACATAGACATCCGTGCAACTACTGCAACATGACATTAGCATATGCCTGCGACGCNGAATGGGTGTATTATTCACATCACATAGACATCCGTGCAACTACTGCAACATGACATTAGCATATGCCTGCGACGCGAAGAGACATAGAAAGCATAAATGCAAGCTGAATCTGTGTCGCACAGGATATCGGTGAAATAAGCGTCAAGGTTTATTCACACGTACAGACAGTTTAAACATGCATATGAAAAAGTGCGAAGACCTTGTTCCTCTACTGGCTAAGCAAGAAAGTGTATTGACATCGTCACAAAACTGTGGTGATCAGGTGCATGCTGTATCGAGTATTGGTACATCTACATCACCAACTTCCGACTTTTATGCGACCATTGTACACATTCCTTCGCCAATGCGGAGGAAACAGTGAAAGGCCCAATTATAAACTTTTCAAGGGACTGGGAAAAAATGTTGCAAAAATCCAGGAAAGTGTCAAATCAGGGGACGTAATACAGGAGTTTCACTGCATATGTGTCTGTGTGAAATGAAAAAACTTGCAGCTGCATGGTGGTGTAGTAAACTAGATAAAATACATAGCTGAAGTTATGTTTACAGAATGTATAAAAAAAAGCTTATATGCCACTGACGAAATATAAAGATATATGAATATATAGAGCATGTATATTGGTGGAATCGTCTTTGTTGTTATTCGAACTTCGAAGAGAGAACATTATCTCGAGCGAAAATACAAAATACTCCGGAAAGTTATTTGTGCTGTTTCTGCAAGAAGATATTTTTGAAAAGCTGTCATGCCCGTCGACATGAATTTGATTATTCTATGAACATGAAGCTATCTACCTTAACATGTGAACAGTGCAAGTCTCAATTTGGACGACGTGATAACTTATAAAAAAATAAATTTAAAAAAACATATTACAGTGTGTGATGGACTCTCACCCGTACCAGCTAAGCAATGCAGTTTATTGTCTACATCAAAAACATGCGAAGGTCAGGCACCTGCTGCATTGGATGCTGGTGCACTGTCACCATCGGCAACATCAGGCACTTATCTACATGCATCAAGATATTCACGTTGCTACTGCGGCAAGACCTTTAGTAAAAATTGCAGTACCCATCAACATGAGAAAACTGGAAAATGTTTGTATAAGACGAGATGGCCTTGCTAAACTCATAACTGTTATATGTGTAGTCGTAAGTTCACATGTTATGAAGTAGTAAAACTTCCAAACAAAGTGGGACGCAAAATACATCTCCATCAGACAAAAATATGTCGTGAGTCGCATGACAACCTTGTCAAAATGTGTACATATAAAGCTTCTACATCTGTATGTGTTGCAAGCTTACCAAATGAAAATGGATTAAAACTGAAAGAATCTGCTTTTCATAGTCTAATGAAGACGTATGTTGCATGTAATTCGTTAGGCACGGCGAAAGATATTTGTACATAACTTAAACATATGAAGCAGAAAATTATAGATCAACTTACATATGAGATGAAAAAAGAAGATGCCGTAAAATATAATATATGGTTGGAATGTAAATATACCAAACCAGACCCGCATGAAAATAAATATAGTGAGAGAGCCTTCAAGAGCTCGAATGTGCCTCTGTATAACATGTACGAAATCGAAGACAGTGTTGGAGCTAGTATACGCAAAATTTGTCAAGAGGAAGAATAATACACGAGAAAGGGTTCTGGTTGGACATTATATACGATAGATCAGCTACAGTTGAGAACAAATACACTTAGGCCACTTAGCAAATAGCCAGATGCTGATTTACCTCTACGCCACTACAGATAATTACANTGAGAACAAATACACTTAGGCCACTTAGCAAATAGCCAGATGCTGATTTACCTCTACGCCACTACAGATAATTACAACATAGCTTCGCCTTCCACTGGCGGCGGAATGATGGTATAAATTAATGCAACCGCAGAAAATCACTCAGTTGTTAAGCTAGCATGTGCAGCACCGGTACTGTATGAAGGTGGCAGTGAGAAGTCAGCAGTGAGGAGTCAGCGGTGACGAGACAGTGGTGAGGAGTCAGCAGTGAGGAGTCAGCAGTAGTACACGTGTTTGAGTTCACATATGCTTGAAGATGATGAAAACCACTGAGAATGTANGCTTGAAGATGATGAAAACCACTGAGAATGTACAATCGAGTACGCCCTGTACGACTACATGCAAACCTTCCCCGAGTGTTTGACAATTATATGAAAAACAATGCAGTTACTGTGGCAAGACCTTCAGTAAAAGTTGCAATGCACGTCGTCATTAACNTGACAATTATATGAAAAACAATGCAGTTACTGTGGCAAGACCTTCAGTAAAAGTTGCAATGCACGTCGTCATTAACAAAGCGAATGTTGAAAAAACCAAACTCCAGAATACTAACATGTGATATGCGTCGTGCAGCATTTGGTAGAAGCTATATCTAAAGAGACACACTGGTGCATGTAAAGGTAACGCACCTTTGCTTGGCACGAGACAGCATGCATTGAACTTAATGTCGCAAGACAACGCTATGGCTAGTCTTCCTGCTGATTCGTCGTCTAAACTAACGATGGTTCGAGCTCCCATAACATTACCCGGNACAACGCTATGGCTAGTCTTCCTGCTGATTCGTCGTCTAAACTAACGATGGTTCGAGCTCCCATAACATTACCCGGGCCTGCATCGTGTTCCAAAACATTGTGTGAAGAAGAAAATACGAGTGTTGCAGACATGCATTATAGAAAGTGCGAGCCATACAAATCGTCAGAAGTTGTGAACAACAAATATGCGCCGCCGATATGTACAGTGGAAACCGAAAATGTCACAACTAACCAGGACGTCGAGAAGGAAAATGTGGCCTCCGAAACTTCTGGTGATGATGTGANACAACGCTATGGCTAGTCTTCCTGCTGATTCGTCGTCTAAACTAACGATGGTTCGAGCTCCCATAACATTACCCGGCCTGCATCGTGTTCCAAAACATTGTGTGAAGAAGAAAATACGAGTGTTGCAGACATGCATTATAGAAAGTGCGAGCCATACAAATCGTCAGAAGTTGTGAACAACAAATATGCGCCGCCGATATGTACAGTGAAAACCGAAAATGTCACAACTAACCAGGACGTCGAGAAGGAAAATGTGGCCTCCGAAACTTCTGGTGATGATGTGANAAAACCGAAAATGTCACAACTAACCAGGACGTCGAGAAGGAAAATGTGGCCTCCGAAACTTCTGGTGATGATGTGAAATATGGATATTCTCCTGATTATGTGTCGACATCTGCAAAGCAAAAGCGTAAACGTGTTGTTGAAGATAAGGGCTATTTGAAGTTGGGGCAGAAGAAACGCAGAGATTCAAACTCTGTACTCTGGTCCAGAGGTATCTCGCAACCTACTCATCGCGGAAGAGCATACATACAGACATGCATCTTGAACCTTCTGCGAAGAGTAACGTGAAGTCTAGCTGCTTATTTTCTGAAGACCCCAATGACTTGGTTGATAGACTGCAGGTGTTGGTTCCATTGCAGAGAAGACGATATCTTTCTGTCAGTGTAGAGATAAATTCGATTATTGATGAAATCAGAGCTAGAGGCTTTATTGAATGACATTATAATTATGTGCGATTTGTTTAAGAATAGGAATAAATGCATAAATTAGAAAATTTAAAAATAATTTGTTTTATTTAATTTCATTCCTATTGTCTTAAGAATGTACCTACAGCTATGTGTTTATAAATGCCTGTTAATCTGCAAGTATTTGTGATGAACATACATGGAGTATGATTATGTACATATATAAGTTGGAGATAAATTGTATTGAAAGCTGCGAGGTTATAAGGATTTTAAGTAGATACATGCTCAGTATACCTAATTACCACAATACTTACACTCACTTCCTGACTAACAACAAAAAATGTCTTTACACTTCTTGCTTTATCTTTTGAAGCTAACACTTCATGTAAACACTATGTCGCAGTTAACACAGTGGTATGTTTTGTAGTCGATGGTAAATATACAGTTAATATCTTCATGACACTCACTACTAGAGCTGCTAGTAAATGTCTTGCTACAATACTTCTACTCACTTCCCGATGAACANTGCAGTTACTATCTTCATGACACTCACTACTAGAGCTGCTAGTAAATGTCTTGCTACAATACTTCTACTCACTTCCCGATGAAGAACAAACATTGTCTTTGCACTTCTTGCTATGCCTATTATTACAACACTGCGGTTGAACACCACGTCGCAGTTATCGAAGTTGTAAGTCTTGTATTCAAATGTGAACATGCAATGNCAACAAACATTGTCTTTGCACTTCTTGCTATGCCTATTCTTACAACACTGCGGTTGAACACCACGTCGCAGTTATCGAAGTTGTAAGTCTTGTATTCAAATGTGAACATGCAATGGCTAATTTCATGTCATTGTGATGTAAGGATCGAATCTCCAGAGTCCCTTGCTGATGATGATGCAGTCCGTGTTACAGATAGTACATCTTCAACCAATGATTCCTCTTCATATTACACTGAAGAGCCAAGAAAAGCTGGTACACCTGCATAATATCATGTAGGGCCCCCCGATCACGCAGAAGTGCCGCAAGACGACGTGGCATGGACTCGACTACTGTCTGAAGGTATGCAGGAGGCAATTCACACCATGAATCCTGCAGGGCAGTCCACAAATCCAATCTCTGCCGATTTGAGAAAGGGTTGCACGTCTGCCACTTTGAATGATTCTCGTCAGTCGTCGTTTGTCCCGTTCTTTCACCATCTTTTTCCGGCCGCAGCGATGTCGAAGATGTGATGTTTTACCGGATTCCCGATATTCACGGTACACTCATGAAATGGTCGTACGCGAACATCCAAATGTTATCGCTGCCTCGGAGATGCTATGTCCCTTCTCCCTTCTCTCGTGCGCCGACTATAACACCACGTTCAAACTCACTTAATATTGATAACCTGCCATTGTAGCAGCGGTAACCGATCTAGCTGCCGACCGCATCGCGTTACTCTGATTGGTCCCATACCTCTGTTATTTGCATACGCACGCCTATACCAGTTTTTTTGGCTCTTCAGTGTATAACAAAGTACGCTATCGCAGCATATGAATGTAGACAACGAAATGCTTTCTGCCAAGCTTGTCGACGAAGTGAGAACCATTTTTTACACGATGTATGCGTGTATACTATTACCACTACAAGACAGTTCGTGTTGCCAGTCTCGGGTTGTCACAGAGTCACCTGCTTGTTACCTACTTATAAATGCCTGGCAGGCTGAAAGTATTTGAGATGAACATATATTGCGTATGGCCATGTACAAAAATATTTTGTTGGAGACATAGTTCATTGCGAATAGTGCATGATGTGCTCGATACTTAAATATATATATATATATATATATATATATATATAACACACAGAAGTCTTTTAAATGCGTATCACGTTGCAATTTTTACCTGTGAAATGATTGGACTCTCTATGGGATTGAACCGCCGTCAGGGTACAAGAGTTATTACATAAATGCAATTTCAATAGCATATGTAAAAAGTAAGTGTGTTTTTTCAAGGGTGGCGTTATTACAATACTTGTAAGTGATGAGTTGCCTTCTTGGTCGGTAATGTATACCATGCACAGAAAGGCAATACGGTCATTGTGGTCTGTGCTTCCGTTGAGTTCATATAAATAGCTACGATATGCACTCGCAGCCTCCAATTATGGTAAACCTCGTCTCTTTATGTTTTGGGTCTTCTAAAAGCAGAGTACATATATAGTTGAAATGTATGTGTGAGTGTGTGTGTGTAAGGCGATACCTCCTTAGTCGTCATTACAAAGTTCGTTCATTTAATGATATTTCTATATTAATGTAAAAAAATTGTGGCGAGCGATTCATGGGCTATTCGTTTTGTATTGTGCTTACAGTTCTAGCCCTATAAATGGCATGTAATCAAAATAAGTACATGTATATACCATTTAAACCGAAATAAACTGTTACCTCGTACTGTATACCTGAATTCCTCTCGAAAAAGGGGAGTGCACGCATCACATACAGAGACGCTCTCTCTCTCTCTCTCTCTCTCTCTCTCTCTCTCTCTCTCTCTCTGCTAGTGTTATGTGCCATCCCTTGGACTCGGCGAGACCTGCGCTGGTTGGTAAGTGTTCAAACTAATTAAATTTACATTTTGTTTTTTTTATATCTGTTGGCATCAGTGTACAGCAGTGACGTCTCTTGCATGACCAATGGCTTAAATATATGTCGTTTAGTGGCAAACCAAGGAACACAACCTTTCCAAGTCGTGTAATGTGTCTTCAAATTATCACCTCTAGTAGATAGTGTACCCCACTTGGCACATTGTAGACTTTTTTGAGGTTNCAAAGGAACACAACCTTTACGAGTCACACGACTTGTAATGTGTAATGTGTAATGTGTCTTCAAATTATCACCTCTAGTAGATAGTGTACCCCACTTGGCACATTGTAGACTTTTTTGAGGTTNGTGTAATGTGTCTTCAAATTATCACCTCTAGTAGATAGTGTACCCCACTTGGCACATTGTAGACTTTTTTGAGGTTGGTCGTTGTAAACAGATGCTCTTTTCATGTCCTCGAGCCTTCCAGATTTTTAACCAAAGTTTTTGGCGCATTGGTAACGTTGATATCACTATTACGGTCTGCAGAACCGGCGGGTATTTTATTAGAGTAATGGTTCGATACACCGCCGTGCCTGCAGTGCACTTGTGTATATATTGGTCCTTTATTGTTCGTTACGTGACTGATTTTTTCATGTACCGACTTATTTCATATATTCTACTTGCTGTTCCCACGACACCTCTTGTTAGACCGCCGGTGTTTATTTGTATTAACTCGTACATGCTGTAATGTAATCGGAGACTACCTTTATTTTTACAAAGTATGGACATTTGTTGTTGTTCAGGATTACGCATGCTAACGAGGCCAGTCGCCGGCCCTCGTGTTAGGCTGACTGTGTTTATTTATATGTATTATTTANACTTGCAGTAGCAGACTACGAGCGAGGTGGTGGTGGGTGATTGACGAGTGCGCGCGAGACAGCTCATATGTGTGCTATTTCAGGCCCCTATACACCTACATGCTCTAGTAGTAACTACTAACTGCTACGGCATGCTTGCAACGCATATTGTATGTGTACTTGCCTTCATTTGCTTTACATGTATTCCTGACTGTTACAAGATATCCGAAATTAAATAGTTCAGAAACGACGCCCTCGTATGCTTATAACAGGGCTGAAGGCCCTAATTATCCTTATCGAATTGATTGAATCCAGGAATGATACCAGTGATATGGATTTGACGCTCGTGGCTTTCGCGGATNCATTATCCTTATCGAATTGATTGAATCCAGGAATGATACCAGTGATATGGATTTGACGCTCGTGGCTTTCGCGGATAGGAAATGACAGGCAACTACGTTTTAAGTGGGTTTAAGGCATAATTGGCCCTGCTGCCCTGTTCTATGTTGGGAGCGATACGAACTATTTAAATTTGATTACTCTGGCCTTAGATTATGGAAAATGGTTGGCAACTATGCTTATAAGAGGTTATGGCCTAATTGGCCCTGCCACCTGTTCGATGCCGGGAACGATGCGTATGATATGAATTTGGCGACTGTAGCTTCGGCAGATGGGAAATGGCGGCCGACTATTGACCTTGTCATGCTACTCGTCGTCGGAGGCGATGCATATGATACTTTGGTGGATATAGCTTCGGTGGATGGGAAATGGTGGTCAACTATGCTTATAAGAGAGCTTAAGGCGTACTTGACCCTGCGGTTTTTTTCGTCGCCGGGGGTGATGCTTATTTTATGAATTTGGTGACTATCTTACAAAGTTCGAAAATTACAGCCTTATGTGTTTATACGAAGGCTTAAGGCATAATTGTCTCTACCTTCATATTCATTATCAAGGGCATTGCCTATGTTATGAATTTGAATACTATCTTTAAACGATTTGGAAATGGCAGCCAACTATGCTTATAAGATGGCTTAAAGCGTAATTGTCTCTACCATCCTATTCGACATCAGGTGTGATGCCTATTCTATGAATTTGACGACAATATCTTCAACAGTTTGTGAATTACAGCCAACTATGCTTATACGATGGCTTAGGACATACTTGACCCAGCTGTCCTTTTCGGCGTCGGGGTTGATGCCTATTTTATGATTTTGACGACTGTATGTTAAACAATTAAACATCCTNAGCTGTCCTTTTCGGCGTCGGGGTTGATGCCTATTTTATGATTTTGACGACTGTATGTTAAACAATTAAACATCCTCTTTTTTCGCGATGACAAGTTTATTGTCTGGCGAGTGCGTAGGCTGATGCGGGTATTTACTTTATTTCTTCTTCGAACACTGCAATTTCGATATAACATCAGGGGCCTGTCCGGAAGCCCGGGATGGTATTAAATTAAATTAAATTAAATTAAATTAAATATTAGTCGTTAAATATTTTACTATTCTAGATGTTACAGTGATCTTGTGGGCAAGACGTTCGACTGCCGACCCCAGGGGTGCCGGAACGTTTCCGCTCGNATTCTAGATGTTACAGTGATCTTGTGGGCAAGACGTTCGACTGCCGACCCCAGGGGTGCCGGAACGTTTCCGCTCGCCTCTTGCATTTTTTTTTGTTCCGAAACGACTACCAACTAAAAAATGATTCCCAGCGCTCATAGTTGCCACAGTGTGAACTATATTCCTCGATGCTAGCACACCCCTGCAGGCGACGAGTGAATCAACACATACGTCAAATACTCTGGTGGCAGGCGCGAGAATCAAATATGACCACCTACAGCAGCCGACTCGCGGCAGGCGCGGGAATTAAAGATGGCTTAGCACACTCTGGTGGCGGATGCGGGAATCAAAGATAACTGTCTACAGCAGACGACTGGGGCGGCGGGTTCGGTAATTAAAGTTGGAGGACGTATAAAGCAAGAGAGAGAAAATAAAGGAGATGAGATGGAATGAGAAAATGCCAAGGGATAGAGCAGGGGAGAGGGAATTGGCGTGGGTGAGAGGGACTGGAAGGAATGAGAGAAGTTGCTGACAGGGCAATGAACTCGAACATTCTTCAGACAAGATGGATGATGTTGTCATGGAATGACAGAGCATGAATGTTAGGGTAACCCCTCAACCTCTCATCCCGAAAATGAGGTAATTTATCCACACTGTGGAGTCATGCTATTGTCGGACTGAGTGACCCATTAACATTTTGGAAAGGAAAATTTCTGCAGGATATTTTAGAGGTTTGGAGGGAAATTCGGGAAATTTTGGGCGTTTTTGAGGGGGAAAAGGGAAATTCCTAGAGAGGAAACGGAAAATGGCCGCCATTGGCGAGAAATGACAGAGCAGTAGGTTTCGGCATTACATCATTCAAGATGGCCGCCGTTGTGCCGTGGCACCGTATCCACCATCCAGGTGTGCATAACATACATTTTATAACTACTTCTATTCACATGAACAGCAGTTCAAATTCTATTTTTGCTTTTATATTTCGGGAATCCGCGCACTGCAACCCTTAATGCAGGTTCCGTATTTTCATCGACGTGGCACGTAACTTGTTGACCAATTACGAAAATAACAAAAACCTTGGACTCTGTCTTGTCCACAAATAAATCTACTATAATTTAAATGTCTGTAGTAATCGCCGAATTTCGAGTTCCTATCTAAACTCACTCATAAAACTATGTCTCCTAAATCACAAAGAATTACCTTCATACAGAGACGACTACCCAGCATGAATAAATAACAAACTTATCTATAGAGTAAATCTGTATCACTTGCGCCCGTCATGTCTATGTTTATGCTTACTGTGATTTTTTTACTAAGTTCGAAGTTCGAATGAGCAGTTTTAGATGAAAAAAGCGATGTGATTCGAATTCGTACACAAGAGTGGTGACTGTTTCGTATTTTTGTATTAGGTACTTCGTACCCAACGGACTGCCAAAACGACGTATTAAAAACCAAGTACACACATCCAAAACGATTGCATAAACGCCGAATTCCAGACGCACTCACCAGCAAAATGTCCCGAATGGCTGTAAATACACCGTGGGCTTGCCCGCCAATCAGCATCAAGGCACGAACTTGCCAGACGCAAGCGGAAAAAATAAGTAGATGTCCAGNCCGTGGGCTTGCCCGCCAATCAGCATCAAGGCACGAACTTGCCAGACGCAAGCGGAAAAAATAAGTAGATGTCCAGTGAGAGCAGTAGCCAATCTGATAGAAAGACTGTGCCCAGAATACCACGCTTCTGAACAGCTATTGAGTACACTCACATCAAACGGACCGTGAAGGTCTTTCATTGGTTAAGTATTTTACCCCACCGCTGTGTTGTTTCGATGTTGAAAATATACACGCGTCGTTGTATAATAAACGTTTTTTAATAGGGAATTGTGAGCGCAGATATCACTACAGAGCCTACTATAAATCGAAGTAATATAAATATTTTTTACAAATTATTTAAAATGTTTGCCTTTTCTTCATTTTAATTAATCAGTAATCGTACTCTAGTTACCAAAACCCGGAGTATTTCTAGATGATTGATTTGACTAGACTTCAAAATCTTGTACAGGCCTATACTGGAGTCACCCTCGGAGCCGCGGTGGCGTAGTGGTTAGACTACTCGCCTCCCACCAAGGTAAGCCGGGTTCAATTCCCGGCGGTGTCGCATGTGGAAATCGTGCCAGATGATGCCGCTGGTTGACGGTTTTTTTTAGGGACCTCCCGGCGCTGCTCCATACTCATTTCGCTTCACTTTCATCTGCTTTCAAGATTTCGATATTAAGAGCCCCCCAAATCTCTTCTGACTCGAGCCACTCTCATTTGTTTATTAGTAGCTACCATTTTATGAAGTTTTTTTTACTGGGTTGTCATGGCTCTGTCACACTATATATTCTATTAGGCAAGCTGAATTGCAGTTAAACAAGGCGTGTATTATTTCGTCCTATGAGTAATATAACAACAAAAGAATGCCTTCTCGGAGTCTGCCTTACCACCAAATGAATGTGCAGAAACCTTGAGCTCTACCAATAATAATTTTCAATATACCAGGCGAATGGCCCAGCGTTTTTGGATATTATTGTTATTTACAGAGTAGACCGCGCAATGAGCAAGCTTGGGCTTGCGAGTTTCAAGTGTAGTGGTTCCACGAGATTTTGATATCCGTCGCATTTGCGAAACGACTTGCTGAATCATTTCGGCTATCCGAACTGGGTCCACGCCGACAACAACGTCCGCCACGTTTCCCCACATATGAAAATTGGAAGTGACACCGCCATTTATAAAACTAGCCCAGTTCGCCAGTGGTGAGAGTAGAGAATTCTGATCACTACGCTATGGCCAAAAATTACGTGCAGATAGAGACAATTACTTTTTCCACCAATGATTTCCAAATACTCAACAAACCGCGTGAACAAGCAAGTGAGTGATACGTAGAAACGTGCAAAATTCGCGTTATTTTATATCAGCACGGTGGAATTTCCCATACTTTGTATATTCGCGTCAGTACTGTTTGTTTATTAACTTCTGCAACATTTGATTTGGTTGGACACGACTGGACCAGCCTGTCGTTGGTTGTTTCCTATTGGTCCGAAGTAGTTAAGTCCGTTTCAACCTCGCTGTAAAAAAATTGTGCATTACAACAAAAATGTTTCTACACCAGTTGCAAAAAAATGTTGGGCTACAAAAATGTTTTTTTTTAATTTGAAAAAATATTTTTGTAATATTTTTAATTAAGGCTTGTATCTCAACTAACATTAAACATAAAAAGAGGAAAATTTCTTTTTTTAAACAACCAGTAGTCTAGACTCCATAGTAATAGGTCCCTATTGATATTTTTGAGCCTCAACTTTCTGTTCATTGGCTGCTGCCCGAGTGTTGTAGCCAGTTTTACCTCATACCACGTGGCAAGATATTCCGTGCCTGTTTCTTGTAGGTATTTTATTCGTTCAGAGTTCACTTGGGCGTGTCTAATAAAATGTAATGCAATTGCAAATAATAAAAATAATAATAACATAGATATATATGTTGTTGAAATATAGCCAGTCCTAAAATTAATTCGTGAATCATTCCAGTCCCTTATTACAGAGAAATGGGGGGTAAATAGTATAATGCTTACAAAAACAATTGAAATAAAAATTAATGTAGGAGATAAAATCTTAATTTGTGTTCACAAAAAAACGCTCCACCACCGTTTTACAGAACAGTTAATATACTTCAATAGCTTACGTGCACACTTGAAAATTTACTTTGGCTACTGCGAGCGTGCCTTTGTGAGAAGACATGTTCTAATTGACTGGCCAATCAGAACTACGTTACTCGGACACTGAACGTCCGTGATTTCCTGGCAAACACATGAGACGCGACACAGTTCAAATCATCCAATTACGGAACTGGTTTTGAACTACTGTGTTTTAAAGTGCAGATAACCGTGGTTATTATTTTTTTTCGTGAAAAACAGGTGCCCGTAAGTATATTCTAGTGGAAAAATAAATATAAAATCACAAGTGTATGAAGTCTAGGCTTCAAATAATGGGTTAACGCGAATTTGGCAGATATCTAGTGTCGGACAAAGAACCACTCGTGCCGCGCGCTGGGTAGGGATAGTAGCTGGGAGGGTGCCAGAGCAAACACGGCCGTCGGCGGTGGGGTCGGCGCATCTGCTCCGCGCAGCTGCCGTGTGTTTAGCGCTCCTCAGCCGCCCTTCCGATTAGCCGGACCCTCCGCACGTCATAGCCGAACTGCTTGCTAACTAGGGATGCTCGAAAAAATATCGATATATGAAAATTACTATATTATATCAACAATATATTGATATAAATCGTCGATATTTTTTTACGATAGTTTATCGAAATCTATATTTGTTTCGAAGTATCGAAAATATAATTTTTTTTAATGCTCTTTTAATAAACTCTGTTTTGAATACGAAAATCAAATTTAATAGATACTATGTTTACATGCACAAAAAACAGGCGCCACATCTTTCTGCGATGCCTCGTGTCCTCAATGTGTAATATTTAGGGCCACCTGTTTTTTCGCGAAAAGATTTATGCGGATGCTAGATTTCAGTATCCTATATGCACACTTGCAGTCTTCGTTTGACTATTGGCCGCTTGTTTTTATGTGAATACATTGTGTTACATGAGTGAGCCAATCAGAATCAAGTTTCACCGATACTGACCGTCCGTGATTCTCGGGCAGACAGATAAGACGCGTAACAATTTAAACAATCCAATCACGAAAGTGGTTCTGAACTAACGTGCGTTGGAACACAACTTNCAGATAAGACGCGTAACAATTTAAACAATCCAATCACGAAAGTGGTTCTGAACTAACGTGCGTTGGAACACAACTTGCCCTGAAATATTTCCGCGAAAAATAGGTGCCCCTAATAATATTCCAAGCAATTTTACATTTGTCAAGTTCTTTAATACATAATATGTCGGCTTCCGATGTAGCAAAAATAGAAACTTTTCTTTCGATACATCATTTCGTAAAACGGTACTTTTAAAAATAACCAATATAAATTATATCGATATTTTCTCCGATATTAACATTGATGTTGCTAACTGCGTCGCGCGTCTCGCACATGCTGGTTATACATGCTTCGCTCCTACTTGGCGGCCGCTGGCAAAACCAGACACACGGAGTAGGTCCTTAAAAGGGTGCTTGCTGGTCACGAGAGACATTCATTATTTTATTGATGTACGAAATACTGTTCAACTCGTAGACATTACTTACAGGTACTATTTACTCGCAGAATCACAATTTTTGTGTTTTTGGGGCATACAAATAATAAAAATTAACTCATATGCCGGAATGAGGTAATTCACGCTGAAAAAGATACTATGCGTTACTTCAAGAAATATTTGAAATGGCGATATGAAATGTTTTCGCAATTTTTAAAAATTGTTTAAAATAAGGAAGTTTTTGCATATTTTTGATTTGTAGCAGCGTGTGATTTTTTGTAAAACCGATGTTTTAAGTATTCCTTAAAACGATTTAAGACACAACCTTTCAATCGCCGTTGTTAAATTTTCTGTAAATGTTTCCTTTATTTTATTTGTAGGTTCCAGAAAAACTTAAATTACGATTTTGACATGGTATTATGAAATTAAATATGCTGGTTAAAATGTATTCAGGTAGAAAGTTATTTCGTACAAATATAAAATAATGAATATTTTGGTGACCAGCATCCTTAATTTTGGTTTCATTCGCCATGTTGAATTTTCTATTTATGTGTCACGTTATTCTCAATTAAATATATAAAGTATTCCCAATTACAGCACAATTACGTTTCACAAATGCCTTGTAATGTAGGCGTCAAATTTTACTCATGCGCTATCTGGTCATTGTAAAACGGCCAGAATCTATTGAAAATTTAAAGATGATGCTTCACTAATAACGTTATAAGTAGATACTTGAGAATTGTTCCGAATTTATGTTTGTTCAACAGCGTAATGTATATAGCCAAATAGGTATTGTTGTAGTTTAAATATAGTGAGTCCCTTAACTACGTATCCGAGA
Source organism: Clitarchus hookeri (assembly GCA_002778355.1). NCBI lineage: Eukaryota > Metazoa > Arthropoda > Insecta > Phasmatodea > Phasmatidae > Clitarchus > Clitarchus hookeri. The sequence continues at coordinate 251,821 of NQII01001115.1, read as the reverse complement.
TTCGCGGGCACACACATGCAATGAGTGACCGTTAAAATTATCCAATCACAAAAATGGATCCGATGTCTATTGTTTTCGAGTACAAGAAGTTCTGAAATGTTTTCGTGAAAAACAACTGCTACAAAAAAAAAAGTTTTTATACGCATACGAGAACGACTAGAAGAACAAAACCTACAAGAGTGTTGGAATTCAAGACAACACATTTAGCCAGGAAGGGTTCAAGGGATATGGGTGGGGCAGTGATATTTCGCGAAAAGATTTCGAGACAAGATACAGTCCAAAGCACTGTAGGGTTATCCAGCTTCTTTGATTGGCTAAAAAATGTTCTGGCCTGTGTTAACAGTTTACGCACGAATCACGAAGGTTCAGTGTCGGAGTTACTTAGTCCTGAGTGGCCTGGTCAAAGACTGACACGGCACCAGCAGCCAATGGAAGTATAACAACAGCTGAGGTGTGTATATAGTATTGAAGTCTACTGTTTGCTCTGATTTATACGCGAAAAGTCACTGGCCCTAGATATGGGGTATTATGAGTAATTGACGTATCAAGACCAACAGAGCAATGTCTTGTGGTTGTGAATTCGAATTCAAACACAGCTTATGTAATTTCAATATTTAGTCACCATGCACCACCTCTTTCTCAGATAATAGCCATTCGACGAACATTTCAGTAACGCCATACCCACCCGAAATAATCTTATCATCAGCGACGAAAACGTTCAGCAGGAAAATTTTAAGATAAGGTAGTACGATCTAAGACGCCACTGTTACACATAAATTCAAGTTGTGAGACGTACAATACAACCAAAATTTTTTTTTTAGTTTTCATAGAATCAGAATTTACATACGTCACCTGAAACTCACAACTTTATTAGTCGGAGAATCTGTAAAAATAGTTGTTTTCAGATGCAGTCAAATAGTATGAGAATTAACAGTTTCTTTAGAGCAAAGGTAAAATACTGAGTAGGATTTGTTTTCAATTATCGCTGCGACGGTATTAGCCAATCATAAAACAATCCCCGTTACGACATTAGCCTCCTCGTCGTCTTGAGGTGCAGCTAACTGTTGCATCTGCAGTCACTCGTCGACATCACTGCCGCAGAACGCATAACTCAACTCATTCAGACCCGGTGTACACAAGTTCCACAATGCAGAATACGTATGACAGCTACTGTACACCGCGAAGCTCAGTGTCTGAAGATCTTCCCTGTGCGCAACTGATACGTAAACAGTGCTACTTATCTAGGTTATGACTGATTCACATCACTACTACTAAGGTTAGTTCTACTCAGGTTAGGAACACAACCAGATTTCTTAGGGGAGGTTTGGCGTTAAGGGAAAATTTCCGCCGCTAGGTGCGCAATGTTGCAAAAGGTTACTCTTTATTAAAATTGTAAACTACGCGAATAATAAAAGAGAAATATTTTACTTAGTTACGAAGTTATTTTATAAGTTATTTATGATTATTGCAATCACCCTNCGAATAATAAAAGAGAAATATTTTACTTAGTTACGAAGTTATTTTATAAGTTATTTATGATTATTGCAATCACCCTGTTTTTTTAAACGTAGAAAATTGAGAAAATCTACCCAGTGACTACAATTTCCCCTTTGCCAAACTCTAATCATTGATATTTGCGACTTGTAGTAGGAGTAACCTTACTACAGCCGAACACGATGCCTATAGTTCACTGATTGTAATAACGAAACAAGTACTCTTTCAGCGTAAGTACAACATGCATAAATAACATTTACTTGCAACTCCTGAAATCATACGCCAAAGTCGGTCCGTGAAAGTCAAAGGGGACAGGTGCTAACCATATGGGTCGGACATAGAAAACACCAAGTTTATGGGTACGATGTACCTATATTTAGAGGATACAAGAGTAATGTGGTGGTGAATAAAATTGATACTGTTGTTGACTGAGACCCAACATAATGGGTATAGAGACAGAAATTTCGCGGATTCATTCTGCATCAATCTAGACTCCACAACCCTTTGTGTATTCAAACCTCTTTAAGTTTTTCATTGGCTGTTGCTCCAGTTTAACTCCAAACTATGTAGCATGTGATTCGATACTTGTTTTCTTCGCAAGTTCATTATTAGTTGAACGTGGTTCTGGGCATGTCTAACAAACTACGGCCCAATAGACGCAGATACTCCCATGTACACGTGGTTGAAGTTTAACTGGTCTTCAAATGAATTCGCGAAATTTTTGCGTCTCTAATAATGGGTTTTACAGAGCGCTGTTATGCAATGGGAAGAGCGAGGTTACGGGACCTTCGTATCAGAGTGGACCGAGGAATACTTGCGAAATGACTCANTGTTATGCAATGGGAAGAGCGAGGTTACGGGACCTTCGTATCAGAGTGGACCGAGGAATACTTGCGAAATGACTCACTGATGCGGTTCTGCATAGTACTGTGAATAAATAAGAAAAGTATGGGTTTGTACCCCATGGCGAGAGTGTCCACCAGGTGACAAGATGTGACTCGTACATATCCGTCTTACTTGAAGTGTTAAATCAAACGAGAGTACTTGAGGACGGAATGTCCACAAGTCATTGGCAACGTCCGCCACATTTCCCACGTGCGAAGAACCTGACTGGGATACGCCGGNTGTTATGCAATGGGAAGAGCGAGGTTACGGGACCTTCGTATCAGAGTGGACCGAGGAATACTTGCGAAATGACTCAGTGATGCGGTTCTGCATAGTACTGTGAATAAATAAGAAAAGTATAGGTTTGTACCCCATGGCGAGAGTGTCCACCAGGTGACAAGATGTGACTCGTACATATCCGTCTTACTTGAAGTGTTAAATCAAACGAGAGTACTTGCGGACGGAATGTCCACAAGTCATTGGCAACGTCCGCCACATTTCCCACGTGCGAAGAACCTGACTGGGATACGCCGGGAATCGAACACGGATGGCCAAGGTGGGAGGCTGGTGAGCTTAACGGTGCAGGAATCGATGACTAGGGACATTCAACTCTCACGAAGAGATCCGCGCTGCGAAAAGAGGATGTCCCTATCGATGACCTTGAAAGACGCGTGACAACATCGCCGGTTCGGCTTTGCGTACCTTAACAGTTGACTATCTTTAACCTAGTTCGGTGCAAGCCAAAATTATAGGATGGGTAGACATTGTGATATAACCCTGAAAATTTCTAAGCAATAAGTGCGTATGTGTATTATTATTCTCGTCAGTGCAAGTATTTCCTTAGTTGGCTGAGTCAGTGATAATTCAGTTTTAGTATATTCACAGTTTATTCATTCTTTTTTAATCAAACCTTTGAAAAATCACCCCAAGTATGACAGAATTATTTATTTTCTAAATATGCCATGTATCACAAGCGTTTAATACCTCTGTTAACATAGAAGTATCGTAATTGTAGTTAAATTGGAGTTTTACCTATATTTTATTTATAAATTATAATATTTCATTTATAATAAACACGAATGAAAACAGTGAGAACAAATCTGTATTGGTAGCGCCTAGTAATAAATAGTTATCATGCAACCCGACAATACAATTGTCAACCCGACAATACCGGATGAATCACCTTAAATGTGCACCGCAAATATTTCTGAAATGGAATGTGTTATTAATGTGCTGGTTTCACAGAAGTGAAGTTTAGGCAAGGTCTCATAATTGCAGCCGAGGCACAGATTTGAATAATTATTATAATGTATATGTCTTAAACAAATTGAGTTAGATTTTTTTTAAATGGAACAATGCCGATCGACATCGCGAAAATTAAACTAGAGGAAATTAGAATGTCAATGGTGTTTTTGAAGATTAAAATGCAAGTAGTTTACGTGCTGTCATAATATAACAATTTTAAATACCTGCAGTTGTCTGCTTTATTTGACTGCTTAGTTACTAGGTTATGAAATTCGTATGTTTACTATTCTGTTTTAGTGTGTGTGGTTTCGTTGTGAATGTGCAAGAAAACACAAGTTACATCTAGTACATTTATGTGATTTTGCTATACCATGTAGTAGCACTCTTTTTAAGAAATACTAATGTGAATAAACAAAGTCTGTGATAATTTTGAAGAAGAAAGAAAAAACTGTCTTTCAAAGGCTGTGTTCAAAATGAAGACCACCAGCTACAATAAAAGCGTCCAGTCTGTCATGTAAAGATCTCTGCACACGTTGTAGCATTTCAGCAGAAATTTCAGAACATGCAGCTGTAATACGTTGTTTCATATTTTCTGGTGTAGTCGATATATCCTTGAAGACAGTGTCTTTTAGCGTTCCCCGCAGAAAAAATCTAAAGGGGTCAGGTCTGGTGAACGGGCAGGTCAACGTACAGGTCCCCTTCGTCCAATTCAACGATTTTGAAACAATCGCTGAAGACAAGCTGTAGTACGTCTTGCACCACGCANTCTTTTAGCGTTCCCCGCAGAAAAAATCTAAAGGGGTCAGGTCTGGTGAACGGGCAGGTCAACGTACAGGTCCCCTTCGTCCAATTCAACGATTTTGAAACAATCGCTGAAGACAAGCTGTAGTACGTCTTTCACTATGCGCTGGGCAACCATCACGCCGAGACCACATGATCCTCCTAGTCTGCAGTGGAAATTCATCTAACATCTGTGAAAGTTCGTCTTTTGGGAGGTTGATATACTTTTGGGAATCCAGTGTACCTTCTATGAAAAAAGGGCCTATGATATGATGTTTCACTATTCAACACCGCACATTTACACTCCATGGACGCTGACGTTCCGCTTGACGAAGCCAATGGCGATTGTTTACTGACCAATAGCGCATGTTTCTGAGGTTGACTTGACCATTATTAGTAAATGTTGCTTCATCACTAAACAAGATACACGAAAATATCATGCCTTAATGTCCATGTACATAGGTTAACTTTCTCAAATTCGTTTCCACGTAGCTCATGATGGAGAGAGACATGATACGGATGGAACTTATGGCGGCGCAGAATGCGCAGTACACTTGCTTGACTCATACCACTCCCTCTTGCGATTGCACAGGAGCTAACTTGCGGGTTTATAGCCACAGCAGCTAGAACCTTAATTTTACCCTCTTCTCCAGTCACTCGTTTGTTTCTGTTACGTTTTCGTGGTGTTACACTTCCAGTTTCCGTAATTGGTTAAAGAGGTTCCAAAATAATTGTCGAAATGGTGACCATCCATTGGGATATCGTTCAGCGTACACATTACACGAACGAACAGCATTCATCTTACATTCGCCATACACCATGACCACGACAGCTTTTTCAGCATTAGTAAATGTCATCTTCCATCACGTCCTACGTCGAGGTAGTATGAACTATCAACACAAAGTATCACAAGGTGGTCCCAATGCAATCAATGAAAAGGAAACAGAATCTAAACACACATACGAACATCGTAGCCTAGTAACTAAGCAGTTAAATGGGGAAAAACCACTTTACATACTTAAAATTATCATATTACGATATCACGTGAATTACTTGCATTAAACACCATTTACATTATAATTTTCTCCAGTTTTATTTTCTTCATGTGAATAGGCATTGTTCCATTTAAACATTTTTTTACTTTGTTCAAGAAATACACCATCTAATAATTGTTAAAATCTGTGTCTTTGCTGCAATTATGGGCCCTTGTCTAAACTTCACTTCTGAAAAACCAGCAATCAACAGCATCTTTCATTACCGAAATATTTGCGGTGCAAGTTTCAGGTGATTTATACTGTATAATACTGCGAAAACTATACAAAAATTCGGATCCGGTGGAGACGATCGCCCCGATCACTGCAGCCTCCCCTCTCTCCCATACATTTTAAATTTTAAAAATATAGGAGCATTCTGAGAAAACCCACATACTCGTTCTCCCTACATGAAAACACACAGGTATATATATATATATATACATAAAATATTTTAATTTATTCTATACATAATTATTAAGTAACCTAGGTAGTAGATGATTACTACTTTCCTATTTAAATTCACCTAAATCTCCATAGCTATTTTCCAGTCACATTAATGTGAATGTCGACGGAAGAGAAACCTACTATGTGATAATGATTCAGCATTATCTGCGTAAACNGAATTTTTTAAACTAGTTTCCCGAAAAGTCACGATTCATTACAGTTATAGAGCTACATTTTCATTCACCAAAAAAGCGTTTATTATTTTAATTTTTCAATGTTTTAATATAGCATGTGGGTGTTTAATGCATCTTTATTAGTTGTATTACCATTTAACTAAACAAAACCGTACTCATTCGACAAAAGGACGTTTGAAATCCTTGACATAGACCATTCATTATTGTGTGTAATTCGACTATGCGATGAAACGTATATGTTGTCTAAAATATTACATATATAAATATTCACGTCCGGTGGTTAACTTTGTCTGTTATCTCTTCATTTCATCGCATTAGACCACCACTTTCAAAGCTATATAGCTGCGTTATGGAAACGTGAATTCGTAACCTTTCGCAGCACGCAGCAGCCAATCAGATACAAGGCCAGTTCCCAGAACTTCGCCCAGCCAATCATAAAATGGGTACTTCAACATCAAAGGAACCGTCAAGGAATTTGTCTCTGTAATGTGTTCCGACCTTACACCAGTGGCACTAATGTCCCACAAAATGAAACATTATCTCCACCGCACGAAACCTACAGACCGACGCCTGCGCCATTTGTCGGCGTTATTATACGCTCCAACCACGGAGGAAGTATGCGGCGCTAAATGCTAACTATTACTTCCGGAACCGTCAATATATCACCGCGATGTGCCGAACGGAGTACATGCAAGGCACGTGCGAACTGCCGGACCGAAACCAGGCGTCCCCTGACATTCTGCTTTTTTTTTTTTGCTGTTGCAGGAAAACGCCGCCTTGCCAGGCGCGGTGCTGACGGCGTCGCGACTTCCGGTTCACAGGCGACAGTAGCGCCACCGCAGAATGGTGGCGGTCGGCGGCAGCAGCGAGCTCAGTGCTCTGCACACCACAGTTGCCAGATAACAACAAACGACAAGTAGTTTAAACAGCTGAGGCCAAGACAGTGTAATTTCGCACGTGGTGAAGGATACAAATTGCGGAGTAAAGTAGTTCCTGAGCAAGGTTTTTAAAAGTGCTCACTTTACCGTGAACAGCCTATACAAATCAATCGTGCTCATTTGACTAATCAAAAGAGGTTTTCTCACCNCACCACAGAATTGCAGGTTAGACTTGAAGCACATATACTTCAGTGTTACTATTATAATACGAGTCTTGAGAGCCGATGAGCGTGAAGTGAGGTGAGTATGGAACATCGCCAGAATGCAAGGACGGGGGAAACAGTAGATCCCAAGAAAACCCGCCTACCAGCAGCATTGTCTGGAACATTTCCCACGTGCGAAAATCCGTGAGCGGACCCACCGGGAATCAAACGCGGTTCACCTAGGTGGGAGGCGGGTAGTCTGACCACTACACCACCGTGGCCCCTATTTTAACAGGATCGAAGTTCTTTTAATATGCCCTGTATGACTGATTCAACAACAAAAAGGAAGAAATATGTTGAGTATTTTTGTGTACTATCCAGTGGCAGCTGATAATAAACATCGAATAACTAATTTTGACGAAAACATTTCCTGTGCAGGTTTGTTTCAAAACTGTTTGGCCCATATCCACTTTCTGAATGGGTGAGTTAACTCCTTATGTCTCTCAGGTGTCTGTTTGCGTGTCATAAACGTTCGTTGTCGGAATAACCTAAATTCTGATAATCCCAGTCAAGTAAGAAAATGTCTTCTCACAAAGGCAAGTGAACCAAATTGAAAATAACGCACGCTGGATGTTGAAATCTAGCCTGCAAGCAAATCTGTTTGCGAAAAACGGGTCCCAGTATGTCAAGCGCTAAGAATACTGGGCTGGTACCTAATAAATTCGCGAAATTTACTAAACTCGAACTACACTCGGACATACTATGTACTCGAAGTGTTGAAGATGCGTGAAGGNTAAATTCGCGAAATTTACTAAACTCGAACTACACTCGGACATACTATGTACTCGAAGTGTTGAAGATGCGTGAAGGAATACGCATTATTTTATACTTTATCCAGTCATTGCTCAACTTTACACTACATTTATTAACAATTATAATACGTAGCGTTTGTATAATTACGTATCCAAACCACAAACTTAATATTCCTAACATTTTTAAAAATAATAAAGACTAATTCATGATGAATTATACCAGTTACACTAAAAAAGAATGACATGAGCTACCTCCAAGACATTCCTGAAATAACACAAAGCAAAACGTTTGCGTTTTTAAAAACAATGACTTCTTTCTAAAGAAAGTGTCACATGGAGCAGCTGTAAAATTCTCATAAATTAAATTTTTTTAAACTCTATGTATGAATTCGCATAATTTACAGTTTCGAAGAACTCTGAAGTATCCTGGCACGTTTTGCTTAAGTTAAAACATTAATTGGATGCTTACACAGACTAAGACTCCTATAGCGAAAGGGGCAGTGGTGGCTGAGCGGTTAGACTGCTCGCCTTCCACCAAGGCGAATCGGGTTTAATACCCGGTCGGCTCACTCTCGGATNGGTGGCTGAGCGGTTAGACTGCTCGCCTTCCACCAAGGCGAATCGGGTTTAATACCCGGTCGGCTCACTCTCGGATTTTCACAAGTGGGAATCGTGCCGGACGACGCAGCTGGTCGGCGGATTTTCTCGGGGGATATACCGTTTCCCCCACCCTTGCTATCCGGCGGTACTCCATTCTCACCACATTTCACACAGCCGCCCAAATCTCTCAACTCAACTCACCTCCTATAGTGAAGAAAATGCTTTAGATGCAAGAAAAGAATAATACGATTGTTTTGAAGTTATTCCAACACTTCTACAGGTATCTAGTAATTGTAAAAGCTATGTCAGGTAAGCCATGTTTATTTAAAGATTAAAGTATCATATTTTCAGCAGCATGTCACATCTGTGTTAGCTTGAATCGTAATTTTAGTGTATCATTTAAAAGGTTTCGTTGATTGGCAAGCAGAGGGACTGACCGAACGCCGCCATCTGCTCACAGGCCACATATATGCCCATGAACCAGGAAGCTAGGAGGAGGGCACTCAATCCTGGCCCTTCCACTTTCACCCGTACCTCTCAGGGCCATCTTCTTTCAGAGGGCGGAATTTTAAACTAATCATGTGCAAGTGCAATTTATTTAGAAACATGCTTTGACTATCCTATGTGCAAACCTGCAGTTTTCCTTCGGTTATCGGTAGGGCAACCTTTTTTTTTTTCCTCCACGAAACGCTTCCACGACTATTTGTACTCCAAAACAAGGATAGTTCACAATCAATATCGTGGTTTGATGATTTTAACACGCACGCGTCTTAAGTGTTTGCCAGTCAATCACGGACGTTCAGTGTCTGACTGGCTCAGACGAGTTGGAAATGTCNACGCACGCGTCTTAAGTGTTTGCCAGTCAATCACGGACGTTCAGTGTCTGACTGGCTCAGACGAGTTGGAAATGTCTTCTCACGCAGAATCGTGGCCAATAGCCGAAGTAAATTTGCAAGTGTGCACGTAGAAGTTTAAAGCTAGCCTCGGTATAAATCTTTTCGTGGGAAACAGGTCGTAGCATGTCGTCGTAATACATAATGGTATTTGACTGGGCCACTCAGAATTAGGCTACTCCGGTAGTGAACTCAACTGATTCGCAGGCAGGCACCTAAGACGAGTAACTAGGGTCACCTGTTGTTAAATTTCAGCACTACTTGCCCTCAAAAACACTACAGCTGAGATCCACTTTCGTGATTGAATGATTTTTAACTGTCACGCATTGCAGGTGTGTGNGCCCTCAAAAACACTACAGCTGAGATCCACTTTCGTGATTGAATGATTTTTAACTGTCACGCATTGCAGGTGTGTGCCCGCGAATCACGGACATTCAGTGTCGGAGTTACCCAATTCTGACTGGCCCAGTCAGGTAAGGAACTGTCTCCCGACAAAGACACGTGACCAATAACAAAAAAAAAACTGCACGTATGCCATGGGACAATAGAGCCTAGCCTTCCCGCAAATCTGTTCGCGAAAAACAGGCCTTACGCGTAGCAGTTAGCTCTTCCAGTCCCAAGTTAATTTCCAAACTCACGCGGTTAAAAAAATATCTGTATTTTTAGAAAGAATTATTTGGAAACTAGTTGCCAAGATTGTTTTTGCTGCATTGCAAAAGGATTTAAGCAAAATTTACTAATCGTTAATGCAGTACTGCACTGTAGACTTCAAGTTTATTATAAACATGAAGCTACACAAACAATTTGGTCTGGGTCATAAAATAATACGTTTTAAAGATACAATATTTCTGTTGCAGAGTTACAAGAAAANCACAAACAATTTGGTCTGGGTCATAAAATAATACGTTTTAAAGATACAATATTTCTGTTGCAGAGTTACAAGAAAACCTTTGGCAACCAGTTTCCAAAGAATTTTATGAAAAATCGTATGAAAAAGTTTACTTTACAAGTGTTGGAATCGTTAACTTTTATGATGTAAGCTGTACATGATTCGAGCGTTTCGCAACTAGTCAACAATGTGCTGCGTGTAGGGCCTGCATAAGGGAATTCAAGTGGTGACCATGCCATTTTATTGGTAGAAAGTCTGAAGCGAGGTTCAATAGACGTCCCTTGAGTATTTTTGCATGTATGTGACACGTAAATGTTTAGATATAGTGTTTTGAAAAAATCTTTTAACAATGTTGGAGTGCTGTGAAATTATATTTCTATTGTGCGCGACGTCTTGAAATCACTCAACAGGCTAGAGTCTGAAGTATATGTTCTTNCCACATATATGCCCATGAACCAGGAAGCTAGTAGGAGGGCACTCAATCCTGCTCCTTCCACTTTCGCCCGTACCTCTCAGGGCCATCTTCTTTCAGAGGGCGGAATTTTAAACTAATAATGTGCAAGTGCAATTTATTTAGAAACATGCTTTGACTATCCTATATGCAAACCTGCAGTTTTCCTTCGGTTATCGGTAGGGCAACCTTTTTTTTTTTCCTCCACGAAACGCTTCCACGACTATTTGTACTCCAAAACAAGGATAGTTCAGAATCAATATCGTGGTTTGATGATTTTAACTCGCACGCGTCTTAAGTGTTTGCCAGTCAATCACGGACGTTCAGTGTCTGACTGGCTCAGACGAGTTGGAATTGTCTTCTCACGCAGAATCGTGGCCAATAGCCGAAGGAAATTTGCAAGTGTGCACGTAGAAGTTTAAAGCTAGCCTCGGTATAAATCTTTTCGTGGGAAACAGGTCGTAGCATGTCGTCGTAATACATAATGGTTTTTGACTGGGCCACTCAGAATTAGGCTACTCCGGTAGTGAACTCAACTGATTCGCAGGCAGGCACCTAAGACGAGTAACTAGGGTCACCTGTTGTTAAATTTCAGCACTACTTGCCCTCAAAAACACTACAGCTGAGATCCACTTTCGTGATTGAATGATTTTTAACTGTCACGCATTGCAGGTGTGTGACCGCGAATCACGGACATTCAGTGTCGGAGTTACCCAATTCTGACTGGCCCAGTCAGGTAAGGAACTGTCTCCCGACGAAGACACGTGACCAATAACAAAAAAAAAAAAAAAAACTGCACGTATGCCATGGGACAATAGAGCCTAGCCTTCCCGTAAATCTGTTCGCGAAAAACAGGCCTTACGCGTAGCAGTTAGCTCTTTCAGTCCCGAGTTAATTTCCAAACTCACGCTGTTAAAAAAATATCTGTATTTTTAGAAAGAATTATATGGAAACTAGTTGCCAAGATTGTTTTTGCAGCATTGCAAAAGGATTTAAGCAAAATTTACTAATCTTTAATGCAGTACTGCACTGTAGACTTCAAGTTTATTATAAACATGAAGCTACACAAACAATTTGGTCTGGGTCATAAAATAATACGTTTTAAAGATACAATATTTCTGTTGCAGAGTTACAAGAAAATCTTTGGCAACCAGTTTCCAAAGAATTTTATGAAAAATCGTACGAAAAAGTTTACTTTACAAGTGTTGGAATCGTTAACTTTTATGATGTAAGCTGTACATGATTCGAGCGTTTCGCAACTAGTCAACAATGTGCTGCGTGTAGGGCCTGCATAAGGGAATTCAAGCGGTGATCATGCCATTTTATTGGTAGAAAGTCTGTAGCGAGGTTCAATAGAGGTCCCTTGAGTATTTTTGCATGTATGTGACACGTAAATATTTAAATATAGTGTTTTGAAAAAATCTTTTAACAATGTTGGAGTTCTGTGAAATTATATTTCTATTGTGCGCGACGTCTTGAAATCACTCAACAGGCTAGAGTCTGAAGTATATGTTCTTNTCTGTGAAATTATATTTCTATTGTGCGCGACGTCTTGAAATCACTCAACAGGCTAGAGTCTGAAGTATATGTTCTTTTCGTAGATCAGCACACTGGACGCCAGTTTAACAGTTTCGTGGGAAAACATGTATTTCAAACGCTCCGCAACGCAATTCAAGAGACAGGTAGGCGGGTCTCTTAATTTTCTTGAGGGGACGGCGCAGCAGGCAACTTGTGTGATTACATCTCCAACTGCCGCGGCTCCGAACACCTGGGCAATGATTCCATCCCCCTCCCTCCTGGAGCCCCTTGTAGCGTGATCCGTCTGGTGCCCATTATCCGCGCTCCTGACCGTTAAAGAGCATTCTTCCCCTCCGCCGCGGGCTCACGGAGCACCGCAAGAAGTGCAGAACTGGATCGCCCGCGATAATGGAGGAAGGTCGAGGATCCTTGCGAACAACAGGTTCGACAAAGGGTCGGGTCGCTAGCAGCCCCGTGCTAGCATATTGCAACAAGCAAAATAATAATAATAATAATACAGTACCCGCCTAAGCTTTCGTGTGACCCTGCGTTGAATAATCAAGCACGCCTTGTGCTGGAAACAAAACAGCTCTGTTCGAATCCACCTCCCAAGTTCTCTTAGCCTGCTTCGTCCCCTTTACGAAAATCATGGAAGTAACGTCACTGTGCCAAGGGCTAATACACCCTTCAGACAAGGCCACGACCGATATCTAGGGCTAGTGATTTTTCGCGAAAAAAAATATATGATTACTATATGAGCCTATCAAGGTAAGTAAACTACCCTTTCAGTGTTTTGAAAAAGTTGTCTTGAAATATTTTTGCGAAATTCCACTACCCCTACTGGTATCCACTTCACGTGCTCTAGGCTGCACGTTTCGTTATGTTTCTTCTCTTCAGTTCCTGGTGGGGAGGAGATGGGTGGTGGTGTAGTGGTCAGACTACTCGCCTTCCACCACGGTTAACCGGGTTCGATTCCCGGCGGGGTCGCTCCCTGATTTTCGCATGTAGGAATCGTGCTGGACGATACCGCTGGTCAGCGAGTTTTCTAGGTGATCTCCCGTTTCCCTGACCTTGCATTCCGGCACCGCTTCATACTCCCTCGCTTCGCCCTCATTGGCTCTCAAGATCCCAATATTGAGAGCCACCCACATCTNTCCGGCACCGCTTCATACTCCCTCGCTTCGCCCTCATTGGCTCTCAAGATCCCAATATTGAGAGCCACCCACATCTATCCACAGCACTCTACTTCTTTGGGAGTTATGTTCGTAGACAAGCCAAGACAACGTACAAAAAATACATTAAATTTATTATTTTTTTTTTTTGCCTAAGCGTTAACGGGTATAACTTGAGGGAAACGAAGACGGGTGTTTGAAATCACGCACACTNTCCGGCACCGCTTCATACTCCCTCGCTTCGCCCTCATTGGCTCTCAAGATCCCAATATTGAGAGCCACCCACATCTCTCCACAGCACTCTACTTCTTTGGGAGTTATGTTCGTAGACAAGCCAAGACAACGTACAAAAAATACATAAAATTTATTACTTTTTTTTTTTTTGCCTAAGCGTTAACGGGTATAACTTGAGGGAAACGAAGACGGGTGTTTGAAATCACGCACACTNATTTTTTTTTTTTGCCTAAGCGTTAACGGGTATAACTTGAGGGAAACGAAGACGGGTGTTTGAAATCACGCACACTTTGTTACGAAGGGATCAAGAGTGATTTGGGAAACTGTAACTAGTAAAGAAAGGGCTCCAAGGCAAATTGATGAGGGTTTGTGGCAGTGAATGCGAACACAGCTCACGAACACAGCCTTCGTTAAAGATTATAACGGTGTTTTCTATTTCCAGAGTGCTCACCTGTCGACACAGTTGAAAATCGTGAAAAGTGTTTTAGCCAAACCATGTTCCAATATCTTGTAGCGTCCTTTTCGGCTTGGCATTTTGCACACCAATCATAAAGGTTCAGTCNAGCCAAACCATGTTCCAATATCTTGTAGCGTCCTTTTCGGCTTGGCATTTTGCACACCAATCATAAAGGTTCAGTCCTTAGAGTGCCAGAAAACTCATTGGCCCAGACAAATGGGAAATAAACTTCAGACATGCATGTGCATGACAGTCAATAAGGAAAGGAAACGGTCTTGACATGTGCACGGTACGTTGAAACCTAGGAGTCAACTATTCCCGCGATAAACAGTAGTCTCGACTCATCAGTACAATGTACATACCNTGGTACGTTGAAACCTAGGAGTCAACTATTCCCGCGATAAACAGTAGTCTCGACTCATCAGTACAATGTACATACCGCACAACAGTGCTAATTTAGATTTGCTGGGTTCTTCTTCCTGTTGGAGGCAAAGAATGGAAAACTCGTCTATTAAATTTGCAATTGGATTGGTACGACACTTCGCACAAGAAAACCCTGTCACATGTTGCTTCGTCAATAAAAAAACTGTCTACTTGCTAGGACAGCAGACATTCAACAAATAGCTGCAGCTCGTGTATGCACATGTCTATGCTACAGCATATTGAAAAATACAGATACGAAACAGCCACTTATAATGCCATCTCCAGTCGTACGCGCCAGCAAAATGGCGTCACTGGCTAGCAACATGTCGGAACACATTTAGCCCAAATATACCTAGTAACATACTCGCCAGCCGGCAGCTCAGCAAATAGGGAACCTTTCGCAGAATGCAATTTCTAATCAGACGCAAGTGAACAGTAAAAATATTTTGTATTTGTAAAAGGAATTATTTGTAACTACAGTNATGCAATTTCTAATCAGACGCAAGTGAACAGTAAAAATATTTTGTATTTGTAAAAGGAATTATTTGTAACTACAGTGAAATCCCGATATTTCGCATCCCGATTATTCGTATATCCCACTAATTCGTACAAATTTGCCGGTCCCTTGAGAAAATCCCTTTAATACGTAAAAAAAACAATGCATTCCGGTCCCCTCGATAATACGAATTTATTTCGGTGCTCGAGCTCAATTAAAACGTCTTATAATTCTTATTTAACCTTAAAAATCTCGTTAACTCGTAATGTTTTTAAACCTAGATTGTACACAAGCTCTAGATTTATGCAACTCGGGCAGGGTAAAAAAGATCGGAAGGGTACTGAGGGACGTAGGAGGGTTTGAAGGGCAGGTAATGACGCCGAGTAGGCTGTGAGGCGATGTGTCTGTGATTCTCAGAACTAAGAGGCGCCTTGCTGTCCGGTCGAAGGTTATGAGAGGGTAGGAAGGAGCAGAGCGAGTGAAAAGTTAGTCAGTTCGGTCTTAGCCATGCCTCCGAAAAGAGCTAATAAGTGTCTTTCCATTAGAGAAAAAAAAAAAATTCAATACCGCCGTGGCCGGTGGTGATAAACAAATTGACGTGTCCAAACGTTATAATGTTCCTCCTTCCACAATAACATCAATTCTGAAGAACAAGGACAAGATCGCCTCCCAGACATCGGACAGCAAAGTAAAGCGCTTTAAGACTGGTGAGTATCCACAACTAGAAGAGAATTTAAAAATGTGGTTTGCGCAAGCACGGAATCCGAATGTACCAGTTGAAGGAAACATTTTAAGAGAAAAAGTAAACGTTTTTGCAGAAAAAAATGGAAATTAAAGACCTTCGTGCAAGTGATGGTTGGTTTGATAGGTTAAAAAAAGGCACAGCATAAAATTTAAGAATCTTAGTGGGGAAAGTGCGAGTGTATCGGCCGACGTTTGTTCTGAGTGAAAAAACGAATTGGGAGAAATAATCGATTCTTATGACCCCAACAACATTTTTAATGCCGATGAGACGGGGTTATTTTATAAGTATCACCCCAACCGATCAATGTGTTTTAAGGAAGAAAAGTGTCATGGCGGAAAAAAATAGTAAAGAACGTGTAACCGTATTGTTGGCCACCAACATGGATGGATCTGAGAAATTAAGACCGCTCATGATAGGCAAATCAGCCAAACCAAGATGTTTTAAAAACATAAAAACTTTTCCGATGACCTATCGTGCAAACAAAAAAGCGTGGATGACGGGCGAATTATTCAAGGAATGGATACGATCAGTGAATGCTGATACGGAGAAAAGGCAGCGAAAATTTCTGCTTTTCATGGATCGAGGATGGGGAGGATCATAAAATCACCTTATTTTCAGCCATGAACATTGCTCACAAGGCGTGGCAAAGTGTTAGCGAAAGCACAATAAAAAACGGTTTTCGTGCTGTGTATTCACGAAGGTGGAACTTTCATCAGCAGTTACTGAACAAGACTTAGAATGTCCTGTTAATTGGAATCGTCTTCCTCAAAATTAAGAAAATTAACGTTTGAAAATTTTGTTCATTTGGCGATGGCCTACCGGTAGCGGGGATTCTAACTGATGACGAAATTTTGGCTCCATCTCAGGACATTGATGGTGAAGGTGATGACGAAGATGATGTGCTGACAATTACACCTAAAGTGGCTAAACAATACATCAACAACGTGCGCCATTTCTTAGCGAAATCAGACGTTGGCGATGAAGTATTTTCTGCTTTGAACATGCTTGACAAAGCCATCGACAATACCCGTCTGCAAGGCTTGCACCAAAAGAAAATTACAGATTTTTTTAAACGTAAATTTTTAATGTGTTTTTTATTGATGTAATTATTGATTTATATATACAGTACATATGTATACATAATATGTAGCCATGCGTTTATCATTACATATTAATGCAAATTTGCATTAATCTCGTTATTATGTTTTTTTTTGCTCCCGATTATTGGTAATCCCGCTAATTTGAATATCTCAATAATTCATATTTATCATTCAGTCCTTTGACAATACGAATTATCGGGATTCTACTGTACATGCCAAAGAAATCTTTGTAACACTACAGATAAATTAAGAGTAAATTTCGCAAAACCTGCGTGTGAAATGTGTAGTACTCACGTTGAATTTTAAAAAGCAAGTGTTGTAGACTTCATGTTTATTATGAACGTTGAGCTACATAAGTAGAAACAAAAAATTTGTGAGTTCACTGACCTGCAGGCTAGACTCTACAGTCTTATGTACAAATATACCTATATTAACTGCACATTGGTTGTCTATTGTCACAGTGGAAGGCGACGGTTGGGCCAGCCTTCTCCAAGAGGTGTCAAATACCGTGCGGACCAATGACTGAAGTTTTATTCACACGTTTTGAACTCTAGCTTGTCCCGAAATGAATCCGGGAATTTTTCAGGTCTCTATACATAAGCAATATTGTAAGTTTTCTAAAATAATATGCCGTAAATATATTTCAACTGTAAAGATATAAAAAAATAGTTGTCAATTCCAAAAAATTCTTTGTGACAAGAACGTAAATGTTTTACTGTGTACCGCTTCCAGAGCCTCGTGCAACCGATCGACGAATGGGCACGCGCACATCAAAGGAACCGCTACGCTATTTAAATTCTACATACTCGCCTGTTCTGTGGTACAGCACACTCTAAATCCGAACAGTGATATAAATAAGTGAAATATCGTTCACTGAAAGTCAGTTGATAATCTACCGCTGAACGGCGAATCAAGCAAATTAACTGGAAACAAGTGATTTATAGCAGGGACATCCTTGACATTCAGTGGGAAATCACAAATAAATCAGCTAAATTAAACCAGTATATTAATTAGTTATCTGACACTGATCATCAGTTGCTCAATTCTCACAGTTTTCACTGATTTGGCTCAATTCTCACCGTTTTCGCTGATTTAGCACAGTTCTCACTAATTCGGATTCAGAGTGGAGTCAGAAGGCACCAGCATTTCCCGCCTTGCACTTGGACACAGAATAGATAAGATCACAAATAAAAAATGGCGTGGCGGTTTCTTTGGTATGGGCCAAACCGTTCTCGGACTGGTTGCGCGAGGCTCTGTAAACGAGCATTGTGTCTGATTGGCTACTGCATGCTGAAAAAGGTTCCCTATTGGCCGAGGAGATGTCTGGCGAGTAGGTAATGGGGTTACCAGGCGTTGATTGGCGAACGGCGTTCGGACGTGTTGCACGCCATTGACGGCATTTTGTTGGAGTGAAGGTCTACAGTTGGCGGTATAAGTGGCCGTTTCAGGGTTAGGCACGCGGCCGGGTTGCGCCTCTGTATGTCTCGCTGTTCTGCGGCGTCGCGGCGGGAGTGAGGGCGGCACGAGGGTATTTTCAGACGCAGGCTCCTCTGCGAGGGGCCGGGCCGACGGGTCACGCGGCTGCCCGGGGTCATTGACCTCTCCGGTCCGCTGGAGGGCTCCCCACTACCCAACCTCCGTCCCCTCAAGCACACTAGCTTGCCCTTCATATTTTCGGACGCCGCAAAGGGCACGTCTGCGGCAGCAACATAACCTCCGAGAAGAGCAAAACAACCGAGTTTACTAGCTATCTTGATGTCGAAAAAAAAGAGTGGTCCATTAGCGAATGTCTTTTTTTGTATAAAAACTGAAACGTTAAATTTTGTTAACATATGGAGATATCTATCTGCTAGATTTTTGCAGAATCTCATAACATTGCAATTAATTTACCTTTCATTTCTGAGGCTTACATCTACATACAAGGTTCGAGTGGGCGAGATACTATAGGCAAGCTGATAGAGTGGAGTAGAGTAGAGAGATGTGGGTGACTCTTAACATCGAGGTCTTGAGAGTCGATGAGGGTGAAGTGAGGTGAGTATGGAGCGGCGCCGGAAGGCAAGGGAGGGGAAACGGGAGATCTCCGAGAAAATACGCCGACCAGCGGCATCGTTCGGCACGATTCCCACGTGCAAAAATCCGGGAGCACCCACACCGCGAATCGAACCCTGTTCGCCTAGATGGGAGGCGAGTATTCTGACCACTACACCACCGCGGCACCGCTAGCTGATAAAGAATATTGCAATAACAAGATGTATTTTCTTGATGTGGTAGACTAACCAGGAAATCAAGCAATTGAATGTTTAATAGACCACTGCGTCAAATATTTCAGACGCTGAATAGTAAGTGGTTTCGATGATATACATTGTACAAAGATGAAAACAGCTTTCAGCAAGGCAAGTCCCGAAAAAGGCTAAAAAAATAATTCATTGTAGTTGAGAACATATTTCAGTCTCATAAACCCGATCAAAAACAACAGCAATTGGGGCCGCGTTTGAGCAACTAGGGCGCTCGCCACCCTCCAAAGCGAACCGGGTTCGATTCCCGAATTTTCGCAGGTGGTAATATTGTCGGGCGATGCCGCTGGTCCGCGGATTTTCTCAGGGATATCCCGTTTCCAAAGACCTCGCATTCCGGCACTGATCCATTTTCACCTAGCTTCATCTTCATCAGCTCTCACGAACTCGCCCAAGCCTCTCAACTCCTCTCCTTAATAACAATTTTTGGTTTCGATTAATAAAAGCATGTTATAATTATTGTGGTGCAGTTCCTAACAAAAACACTTTGCTCGTTTCAAGGCTAAAATACATTTATCTTGAACTGACGAATTGCGCTAGAATTTTTCTGGAACGAATAAATGAATGAAGAAATTTAGGTGGCTCTTAACCAGCGAGATCTTGAGACCCGATGAGGGTGATTGAGGTGAGTATGGAGCAGCGTCGGAATGAAGAAGTGGTGGAAACGGGATATCCCCGAGAACACCCACCCACCAGCGGCATCACCCGACACTATACCCACGTGCAAAAATTCGGGAAACCAACCCGGTTAGCTTTGGAGGGTGTCGAGCGCTCTAGCCGTTGCGCCAACGCGGCCCCAATTACTGTTGTGTTTGATGTTGGCAGCATCGGGTTTATGANGTCGAGCGCTCTAGCCGTTGCGCCAACGCGGCCCCAATTACTGTTGTGTTTGATGTTGGCAGCATCGGGTTTATGAGACTATGAAACCCGGGAATGATTGGGCCGGGGATTGAACCTGGTTCACCTTGGTGGGAGGTGAGCAGGCTGACCGCTCAGCCACCGCGGTCCCACTTTACTAGAACAAGAATTTTGGGAAGGAGGCAGCGGGGAGTGGGAACATCGTAAGAAGGAACCCGCCGTGCACCCATTGTAATCGAACCCATGTTCCCGCAAATGCGACGTAAACATCTGGCCAAACGCATTTGCGGTAGTGCTCTAGCTAACATTACTGTCGTATTAGAATTTTGTCGGGGTACTTCAATTTGTCCCAACGTTTCCTTTCTTTCGATTTCTAATTTCACATCATGCACTCTGCAACCTGGAAGGAAACCGCATTATACCACCAAGTATACTATTACGGCCTGAGGCCTAAAATGTTCCAGTCATTATTCATGAACAGGCTTCCGTATACACTTCAACTGTAATGTTCCAATTATTATTCAATGACAGGCTTCCGTAAACGCCTGAACTGAAATGTTCAATTATTATTCATTAACACTTGAACACTAGTCGACAATTATTAGCTGCCTGTCTTCTGCCAAATTCTTTTCGTGTTTGACGTGGCCATGCATGACACTAAATATTAACACAATCGGACCCATTGCCCTGTAATGCCAGATGTTGCAAACAAGAAATATTTTGATTCGTGCGCTACCACCAAAACCAGCACATTACTTAATTCTTTATCACTGCCAGTGAGCTGTAGGCTTTGTTTTCAATGACAATGACACGAACCAATAGGAACCCAGAGTATCACCACGGTTTACGAATCTCCCACAGGAAGATCATTATGCACTGAGCCTTTTACTTTACAGTGCCAGCCAAACATAATATTGCAGTATGTTTACGTTTTGTGTACACAAATTTGGCTCACCATGCAAGCGAAATCACTTCAGAACAGGCACAAATAAAGAACGTTTACACATTATAACCCAAGAATGTCAAGATACAATCATATTACAGAAGTCAACGAACCAAGTACCAATAGCTCGAAAATTCAAAGGAATGAGAAATATATTTTGCGGGTTGCTAAAACGGAGATTCTCCCGCTCCCCTTACCCAGTTGTTAGTAGAGTCTACAAGACAAAGGAGCATGGCGCACTTAAGGGATAGTATTGACACGCGCATCAAGTACAATATCGCCTCTACACGCAAGTTCTGCAATCTCTTAGACTCTCAGCCAGCCTCCAGCAAACTTAAAAGTGCGAAGCAATTATTTATTACATATGATAANCACGCAAGTTCTGCAATCTCTTAGACTCTCAGCCAGCCTCCAGCAAACTTAAAAGTGCGAAGCAATTATTTATTACATATGATAATAAGATAGATTCATGTTCCACACTTTTCTGAATTTTGTGATTATCGCGATTGTACTCACACGTTTGCGTGCCTAGAAATCATCCTAAAATGGTAGCGTGGCAACTAGGGGGTCATGGTATACGTTGTCCTCCATAACTCTATAGATCTAGTAAAGGGCGCCAGATTGAGAGTGAAAGGCAACACAAGCTGTTCCTGTTTCACCGTGATGCGTTGATACATTTTATAAAATAGGCAATGAATTATTATAATGTATTTCTGATACTTATTTATACCTTTGCTTCTATGCTATAGACGTTTCTCAATATTTTATGCAACATGTAATTTAGTTGTGATCGCACAGAATGAAATAAATAAGAGAAGCAAGGGGCGCAATATGGCTTGATCCCCTTTAGAAGGGTGTCTCAAGGTTTGCTCCTCTTTATAAGGGCGCCTCAAGTCTAGGTAGAAGGGACGAAATCACATAAATTTGCAGACTTCGGGGTCCGCCTAGCTGGCGCATATGCGTTGCAGAGGTCTGGCAGACAACACGTGATTTAAAAGGTTAGATATATATATTTTTTTGTAGTTGTGTCTAAACACGGAAAGCATTTAAGGAATGTTTCGTGTCCGAAGACAAGTTTCAACCTCTCATTTCAACTCCAGGGATTATTTTTATGGCGTGAAGATGGCTAAAACGGGCGTTTTCGGAATAATTTTTAGCTGCTATNTTTCAACTCCAGGGATTATTTTTATGGCGTGAAGATGGCTAAAACGGGCGTTTTCGGAATAATTTTTAGCTGCTATATTTTTATACAGAAACTTTATGAGTTGTATTCACGTAAGAACCATACGTTTCGAGGCCTTGAATACGCTAAATANATATTTTTATACAGAAACTTTATGAGTTGTATTCACGTAAGAACCATACGTTTCGAGGCCTTGAATACGCTAAATAGCTGCAGGCAAGTGGAACCCACAAAGCGTTATAACGATCACATGTTTTGTGTTCGTAACTGTAGACTTACTTGTGTCGAAAAGACTCGCGTTCACAATTCGAGACCGATGAATAACATTTGTTGTGGTTTTGGTATTCTTCACAAGCAGCTGTTGATGAAAGCCTCATTTGCCGCGCAGTAATTTGCGAGTTCAAATTTTACAGTTATGTGAAACTTGTGAAGTAGGTACACTGTACTGTTGAGTTTGTTTTTTTCTGCAAGCAGTAACCTAACGTGCTGAGCGTTCAGCGATAGTCTATAAGAATCAGCTGTCCATTAACCAGAGATGCTAAAAACAATATAAACCAGATTGCTCATACGGAACACTTTGACAATACCACATAGTACATAAGTATACAGACACGACATGGCGTAACTGCAACTTCGATGTAGGAGTACCCATTCGCTCACTGGCTGAGCGAGGCTCTGGGAACGCACCTTGTATCTGATTGGCTATTGTATGCTCCAAAAGGTTCTCTATTGGCTGGACAGCCAACTGGCGAGTTTGTTACTAAGCGCTGATTGGCGACCGGCGTTACAACATCACAGAGTACTTAGGAATACAAAGGTGAAGCAGCAGTTTATACGCCAACGGCCATATCGCGTTGACAAACTCGGTGATCCCTTGATCGCCACAGTTAAGCTAATCAGCGTCGGGCGTGGTCAGTACTTGGATGGGTAACCGTCGAAGATCACCATGTGCCATTGGTATACAAACCCCCAGACAGCAGCAAAGGCTTCCAAACTCTCAGGTACGGTTGTGGGGCCCGCAGGCTAGGAACTCCGCCCAACCACAAACGTACGTAACGTTAATATTAAGTTACAACTGTTTGTAATGTGGACTCCAGCAGCTCACACCAGCAAAATGTCGTCACTGGCCAGCATCGGACGATACCGCTGGTCAGCGGGTTTTCTCGGGCATCTCCCGTTTCCCCCGCCCCTTCATTCCGGCGCTGCCCCAGACTCAACTCACTTCACCCTCATCGCCTCTCAAGACATCGATGATAAGAGCCGCCTAAATCTCTTCACTCACTCACTGGCCAGCATCATGTCGAAACTCCGTTCGCGAATTAGCACCTGGTAACCTACTCGCCAGCCGGCAGCTCAGACAATAAGGAACCTTTCGCAACATGCAGTAGCCAAACAGACAAAAGTCCCCTCTCCATAGCCTCGTGCAGCCAATCAGAGCAAGGGTACTTACTTTCATATCAAAGGATCTGACACGTTATTTCGTCTCTGTTTGCTTATCTNGCAGCCAATCAGAGCAAGGGTACTTACTTTCATATCAAAGGATCTGACACGTTATTTCGTCTCTGTTTGCTTATCTTCTCTGTGCCAACATTTTGCTGAGAAGTGAAATTTGGCTAGAGTGTGCGGGTTGAACTCACAGTATAAGCGATTAATTCACCTCTGCATTGGTTTTTGCGGCTTACACCGTGATTGCAATGTAAATGTGTTCACTCCTTACACAGGATGTGTGAAAACAAAGGAAAGGACAATTCTTTATGATACTTTTACCTTTTACAGTCGTACACAGTAAACCATTTGTGTACGTTTTACAGACAATTCTTCGGAAAGTAGCTGTAAAGATAGTCTTGTAACTTTACAACTGAAATATTGCATCTTTACACCATATTGTTTTATGACACATAAAATTGCTTATATAGATACATGTTTATAATGAAATTCATGTCTACAATAATTGCTTCCAAATTGAACAATAATTTTACGCATTCTACATTAACGTTTCGTAAAAATTTACTTCGATCCACTTGTGGTGTTACAAAAAATTATTGGAAACTAGTTTCCAAAAAAATTTTTTTGTAGAAATAGTTACTTTTTTTGCATTTTAGAATGAAATAATTTACAAGTGTAATGAATTACTGTGAAGTTATTTCCGAAACGGCTGTATTATAGTATTTACTGCGCAGCAAAAAAAAAATCATGTGTTCGAGCTTTTTATGAGTCTTGTTACGCAAGAACAAAAATCGGGATTTTGACCATTCAATTACGCATTNATCATGTGTTCGAGCTTTTTATGAGTCTTGTTACGCAAGAACAAAAATCGGGATTTTGACCATTCAATTACGCATTCATTCATGAGCTGAAGTGTTACAATCATGTAATATTTAAATTTGATATGTGGTTTTATCAAGCGTTTGCTACTGCTGAAAATGTACACAAAGACGAAATGTAACCGCGGTTCCTTTGAGTCTGCGTACCAATTTCCTGATTGGCTGCGCGAGGCTTTGACTGTCTACTACATGCTGCGAAAGGTTTACTATTGGCTGAGCGACCGGCTGGACAGCATGTTACCAGGCGCTGATTGGGGAACGGCGTTCCAGGAAGTTGCTGACAGTGAAGCCATATTGTGGGCGTGTGCGGTTCGAGCTGGAGGTACAAGCAGCCGTTCCACCTTAGTATTCGCAAGTACTCCCGTGTCCCGGCGGTCCACCTCCCAAGTCCCGGCTCCAGGAGAGCCAATGAGAGAGCTGGGCTCCGGAGGAAGTGTGTCCCCCTCCTTGGCCCTTTTCCCGGGGCAGATAACGCTCGCGCCGACCGGAACCAGAGACCCGCGAGGCTCCCAGCAAACTGTGATTTTATACACGAACCTTGGCAGGGATAGGTCTGCGCCACAGAACAAGCTGGCAAGCAGAAGAAAAATGGGATGGTGTGGCGTTCACTTTTGTGTAACCATGACTACTTGCTGATACGTACGTAACTACATAGGGACAGGGAAAATGTGTTTCCGAGCATCGGCTTTCTGTTCATTGGCTGCTGCCAAAGCTTGTAGCCAGTTTTACCTCAGACCAGGTAGCCCGGGATTCAGTGCTTGTTTGTTTCCTTGCAGGTCTGTAATTGGCTCAGTGGTCACCTCGGCGTGTCAAAAAAATTTAGATCTAAATACAAACAAAACATAAATTTACACGTGTGTGACGTCTCTTTGCGAAATTTTTCAGTACGTACTAATAACTAGGGCTACCTGTTTTTCGTGAAAAGATTTACGCGGATACTAGACTTCAATAGCATTATGCATACTTGCAGTCTTCATTTGATTATTGGCCGCTTGTCTTTGCGTGAAGATAGTCTGTTACATGAGTGAGCCAATTAGTATTAAGTTTCTCCGATACTAACCGTCCGTGATTCGCGGGCAGACAGATAAGACGCCTAACAATCCAAATGATCCAATCACGGAAGTGGTTCTGAACTAAAGAGCATTGGAACACAACTTGTCCTGAAATCTTTCTCGATAACCATTACAATTGAATTCCTTCTGTACAATGATGCTTGCTACAACCACGAATAATAATGCAAGTTACTCAACAATACAGAAGCGAAACAGCCTCTTAAACCGTTCAACTCCAGGGATAAACGCAGCACTTTTGCTAATTTTCATTCGACTTTTCGCTGTACTTATTGTTCCTACTAACTTCTTTCTTATAATAATTTAATTCCCTTTTGCTCATGAACGTCTCACTGAATGGCTTATCTGGAACGCTGTCCGCTTTGAAGAATGTTATAGATTCCCTTAAAAAAAAAAAAACGGAAGACAAGACTGTCATGTGCGTTGACAATCCGTTTTCACGCGAAAAAAACTGGCATTCCCCAAGTCATGAAGGTAACTTTCTACGCATATCATAGACTGTACAAATCATTTTGAATCCCGCCAAGTAGCCAAAAGCGACATTTTGAGACTTATATCACGTGAATATATGTCGATGATTTCTAGAGCCCTGCAATGAATTTTCATACAAACCTTTCACAAAAAAATTATGGGCACTACTCTACGAGAAGCCTGCAATCAAAATCAGTGCTCTGACTAGAAGTGAGGTGGCACTTGGTACTCCTGTGAGTGTCGTTCTTATTGCTTCCTCACTTCACCGTTAAAAATCCCCGTGAATTTACGAAATAATTTACGGAAATGTTCCGTTAATTTACGGAAATATCTTCCGTAAGGTCCAAATCACGGATTTTCCGTAAACGCGCCAAACTTAAAAATTTCCGTAAATTGAAAGAAATCTATTTCTCGTATTTTTGTAATTTTAAGTTATATTCTCGCATTGTCTGACATTCTTTTTATTATAATTTTTTTTGTGAGGAATAAGCTAAAAACTTGCTATTACGGAAAACACATTTATTCACTCCGATGTAGTGGGCCTAAAACCATTCGTGTGAGAGTAAAAATTATATTGTCTTTCCATTGTTCTCATTTCATGACTATAAAATAATGCATTACAGGTTCCCTAGATTTAATTATTGTTTTTTGTAATAATATTTTGTATGAACTTAACATTGTATGGTAGCACCTTATAAAGGATAACGACTGTGACGTCATAACACTTAGTTTGTTATTGTAAACACAAACACATACATTTTAATTATTTTTAAGTAGTCCGTCGGTGTTACGTGCCGTTGATTAAATTTAAATACTAGAGGATGCATTTATGTTAATTCCGTTTAATTATTCTGTGAGTAAGCTTTCTGCCCACGGCCCCAGACTCAGATATCTACTGTATTGTGTTCCATGGGAGGAACTAGGGGATTCTCCTGATTGTCCACTATACCTATATAAGACACATATTTTTTAACTCGTAAAGTTATGGAGTTAGAATTCCAACAAGAAAAGAATGATTTTGTACGAACATAATTTTACCCAACGTAATGTCACCTAACCTAAACTAAATTTACCAACTAACCAAGTAAAGGTAAACGATATTTTAATATTTTTGTAATATTATTTAACATCGTCTTTAACCTATAGGCCATATAATTTTTATTTGGCAATAAAAAGGTTTTACGCAGTGCGTAATATTAGCACTGATAAATAAGAAGAACGTTTATTTTTTCAGCAGGTATACTTTCACGTGGTGCAACTAGGCACCTATGCATATTTTTATATAGATGAAGACTAGGGAAAATGGGGAATCTTAACATCACATAATAGGCCAATGTGCATGGNATGCACATATGCATATTTTTATATAGATGAAGACTAGGGAAAATGGGGAATCTTAACATCACATAATAGGCCTATGTGCATGGGGAGGAAATGGGCAAAGTTACTTGTATATACACATTGCTTAGCTGACACAATAAGATATTTGGTATACAATATGTACTTTTTTTTATAAAACAACAAATAGGTGTTTATTTTGTACTAAGTTAATGTTTTTGCTTTGCAGCACTTGTTTACTGACGTAGCTAATAAATCCTAATTTCCAAGTTGTTACCTAGTAGGCCTAGTACAGAATTAATGATAGACTTTTAGTTCCTTAGACTTTTACTGTGTCTATAGTCCACTTATATGAAGTTATTAACATTCAACTTTGTATTTTCGTAGGGAGATGAACAGATGTCGTAGGTTATGTCTATACGGTTTAATGTAAAATCATTTTTAAAGCCAGTTAAATTATTTTTTGAAGTTTTAACCTCTGCATGTGTGTTCTACACATGTCCAGTAGTTGTTCATGACATATTAAAAATTTTTTTACACATGTTTTAATTTTTTTTTTTCTGTTTATTAGCAGTTATGTTACATTTGTTGACGAGTTTACATTAAATTCAGACACCCAAATCTGTGTTACCAAACATCTACATTATATGTTAAGGTTGATCAAGGTAAACTTCAATCTAAAAGCAACAGTGATAGTAAATGTAATACTTTCTTCAATTCTTCTCAGGGAATACATTAGGTTTGTTGCAAATAAGTTTAGAGTATATTAAATAGGCCTATTTGGTATAAAACTGTATTGCCAACTCTTCTGTGCCATATCGATTGAGAAGCTGGCTTCAGGAGTTTTGTTCTTCAAGTAGCATTACAGTTCTGTTTGTGAAAATTAGGTAGATGACTAGACCGTAAAATTGAATTGTTATGGCTGCTGCACAAAGGTAATATTTTTACTGTTCTCATCACATTATACAGTGCATTATAAATTATGTCATAAGCAAAGATTAAGCCAAAATTATCAGTCAGGGCAAATGCAAATTTAAATCTAGAAAGTTTGGAAAAGTCAGGGAATATTGAAACACAAATTGAGTGGCCATCCTGAATACAGAGGAGAAGAAAAAAAAAATGTGCGAGAGAGATAGGGATATTGAGAAATATTTTAATATGAATACATCTAATGTCAAAAACAATTAAAAGTATTGCTATAACTGAGAATAGTAAAGAAAAAGATTTTACAATCGTAGATTATATACTTAATACAGAAAATGTAATGTATATACATATGTAGGCATGTATGTGTGTATGTATGTGTATTTATGTATTATGTAATGTATGTATATATGAATGTAAATATAGTCCTATATACAGACAGTGTTTCCGTAATGAAAAATTNATGTATTATGTAATGTATGTATATATGAATGTAAATATAGTCCTATATACAGACAGTGTTTCCGTAATGAAAAATTCATCAACTGATAAGACTGTATGTGTTAAGTTTTAAGCTTCTTTTACTAAAATTTCTTTGCATTTGTTCTACTAGATTCCTTTGTATTACCAACAGTTTAATGCCAGAGAAATGTGCATTTAAGTCTGAACCACAACCATAATTAAAAACAGCTTTGTAGGCCTACTTAATATGTAAAATTTCTTTCTTTTCACATTAACAAAAGACATAGCATTTGAGATGAATTGCCAATTAATCTCGCAGATCTATAGTAAACTTCTTTTTGTTCGTACTTTTAAGGCGTAACTAAGCAGTTACAATAAAACTCCTTATACCTCCCCACCCAACCCCACCCCATCCTGTTTTATGTTTTCTTAACATTTCTTAAGATCTGGTGGTAAATAAGTTGCTAATGATAAGAAAGTGTCTTGCTTTAATGTTTATAAATAAAGACTGAAAATAAAAGTTACTTGTAAGATTGTCTAATAACTGACAGAGTGGAATGCGAATGTAATGAAAATGCATTACCAAAATCAGGAATAAATATTGTTCTTCACAAGTCCAGCCTTATAAACCCTTTCGTGACATTGCCTTCTAAACCACAGGATTTTGTGAAAACTATCAATGGTGCCAGTGACCTGCCAACTCTTAGTATTTTTCTGTAAGGAAACAGAGCATTGTACAATTTTACAGGAAATTCTTGAGATTTGTCGGTTTTATGGCTTAATACAATTATTACTGTATTGAATATGTACAGTATGTCTGATTTCATTTCTAGAATGACACAAGTGGTTTTTGCTGACATTTTTTTATTAAACGCTGCTGGCAAGGAAATAATTTATTTGTCTTATTTTTGAACTGTATCTTATTGTCTGTTTGATTTCAATTCAGACACAGACTGCTATCACAAAACATTTTCATGGTGATACATCTGTAGCTGTATTGCTCAACGTTGCAANTCAATTCAGACACAGACTGCTATCACAAAACATTTTCATGGTGATACATCTGTAGCTGTATTGCTCAACGTTGCAAGTATCAGTTACCGGTAACCTTTAAAGTAAAATTTTTTTAGTGCCAGTTTAATAAAAAGTTCCCAACATATGCGTAGCTTGTATTGTTACTTTGAAGTACCCAAAGGATATGTAGGAGCTATGTTCAGCATATCAGCATGTGATAGCTTCTGGAGTGAAATACGTTGCAACAGTCTCAGAAACAGCATTTACGAGTCCCTGGACTTAATTTCAGGATTTTGTGAGCTTATAGAAATTTGGTTACAGAAATATGCATTCTCCCCCATTTCACCATTTTCCAGGTATTCAGATTACGTATTAGCTTTCTTTGTGTCAAAGGCATTCGTTACTCTTTTGAATGATTAAGGGACTACTGATCCTTGAATTAGAATGCTGTGTACAATTTGTACATTACATATAAATTTCAAACTGTAAGCTGTGCATAAGCAAAATATGTTGCACTTTTGTACTACTTGGACATTTCCTTCAGATCAGCTGCAATTCTTCATAATTACTTTATTGCATAAATTTAACCATTTTATATAATGTTGTTAGCCAAAGCGCAAGAATGTTTATTGTTAGGAGATTTTTAAATATCACAAGTGTTTACATTTAGTAACAGTATTCATAATTTTAATTTTTTTTTGTCATCTTACTATGTACNAATATCACAAGTGTTTACATTTAGTAACAGTATTCATAATTTTAATTTTTTTTTTGTCATCTTACCTTTTCACATCAGCATTTATTTTACATAACAAGCACTTGCTTTTCACATGTGAAGAGGAAATGCATTCATAATGAAACACGAAAATCTCTGTGTTGCTAAAAGCACATACAACACAATAATCAAAATAGAAAAAAGAAATATAAGCAAGCCAGCTATATCTGTCCTTCTACACCGTTGATATTATAAAGTCATGCTGAAGCTATTTTACTTAGAAGTTGTTGTGGAGAAGCTTAACTTTTTAGGTGCCAGTGAACAAGTTATAACTTCGTTCATTGTTGTTTTATGTTGCATGTACATATATACTGTATTTGTGTCTGAATGCTGCCTAGTGTGGGACCGGCAGAGTGTAAGTGTGTCATAATGCAGAGGTGTTAATCCTTACAGAAAAAAAAGCTAGCGAAAGGTCAGGGAAAAAAGATTACTTTTGTTAAGTTAAAATTGGGTATGAGACTTCATACAAAAACTAAGTTTGATTTAGTTTATTAAACAGTGGTATTGATGTCCTTATTTTCACAACAATTTTTGTGTCGAAGCTGTACATTAGCCACCATTTTAACAGCCAGGGCTTCTCTTTTTAATATGTGAGTTCTAGCTTGAGCATTATACACATTTCTGTAGAGCACAGTTCATTTGCAGAAGTTTCTCTAATTAAAATGCAAAGATTTATTTTTAAAACCGGCCTCTTGAGCCATGGTAAAATAGNCCTTATTTTCACAACAATTTTTGTGTCGAAGCTGTACATTAGCCACCATTTTAACAGCCAGGGCTTCTCTTTTTAATGTGAGTTCTAGCTTGAGCATTATACACATTTCTGTAGAGCACAGTTCATTTGCAGAAGTTTCTCTAATTAAAATGCAAAGATTTATTTTTAAAACCGGCCTCTTGAGCCATGGTAAAATAGGTATATTAAAGTATGCCATTACTGTAAACTGTGTGAATTATAGTTTTACAAGTTACTTCATGTATTGTATCCATTATATGCTGCAGGTGTATACTGAAGAAAAGTCAATAAATGGAAGTAAATTTGGAAAAATAAGCAATTGGAAATAATCCATGCAGGAAGCACGTGGTTGACTAAAACCAACAATTTTCTGAATTTTAAAAAATGTTGAAATGATGATATTTTATTTTCATCTCATATAAATGCATTATATATGTGTACAATTTTAGTGATGTTAAATGAAATTGTTACATTTAAAGAAATTCTTTTATNGGTAAAATATGTATATTAAAGTATGCCATTACTGTAAACTGTGTGAATTATAGTTTTACAAGTTACTTCATGTATTGCATCCATTATATGTTGCAGGTGTATACTGAAGAAAAGTCAATAAATGGAAGTAAATTTGGAAAAATAAGCAATTGGAAATAATCCATGCAGGAAGCACGTGGTTGAATAAAACCAACTATTTTCAGAATTTTAAAAAATGTTGAAATGATGATATTTTATTTTCATCTCATATAAATGCATTATATGTGTGTACAATTTTAGTGATGTTAAATGAAATTGTTACATTTAAAGAAATTCTTTTATATTTGGGTGTGTAGTACAATAAATCATCATTCAAATCTGGTTATCTTGAGCGTGATTTCTATAGAAAAATGGTGTTAAAAAAAATATATGTTACAAATAATTCATAAACAGTTTATACAAAAAGTTATTTTTGTCAAGAAAAAAATATTCATTTCACAGTGAAATGGCACCTAAATGATTCCTTTCAATTGTATTAGATTGTAAAAACTAGCACAAACAATTTGAACAACAAAAATTGAATCTGTTATATCAATTGAATAAAGTTTGCGTGGAGTTAAATTTTTTTAATGATGCCTATATTTATGGTATGTGTGCATGTGAAAACATGCTTGTGATATACACGAGGTGGGCGGGTACTCGCGAATACGGAATGCAGCATACGATTCTACGGCCAAATTAAAGGTAAAAATGCCTTCAGGTGAAATTGCACTACAGGCATAGTTTCTGACACAAACGACGTGAAATGTGATGAAATAACTTGAATGCTATTATGTAGACACATACTCTCACTTTACTAACCTTTAAAAACATTCACAATAGGTGTTCACAGTTGGCTCCGCACNAATGATTCCTTTCAATTGTATTAGATTGTAAAAATTAGCACAAACAATTTGAACAACAAAAATTGAATCTGTTATATCAATTGAATAAAGTTTGCGTGGAGTTAAATTTTTTTAATGATGCCTATATTTATGGTATGTGTGCATGTGAAAACATGCTTGTGATATACACGAGGTGGGCGGGTACTCGCGAATACGGAATGCAGCATACGATTCTACGGCAAAATGAAAGGTAAAAATGCCTTCAGGTGAAATTGCACTACAGGCATAGTTTCTGACACAAACGACGTGAAATGTGATGAAATAACTTGAATGCTATTATGTACACACATACTCTCACTTTACAAACCTTTAAAAACATTCACAATAGGTGTTCACAGTTGGCTCCGCACATTGCTATACATTTTTTGGCGAGTGCATGCGCCCAGACCACGGCCCAGTATGGGGACGTCAATCATGGTGGTAGCAGCATGTAGCGGCGTGATGATGTCCTCAGGCGGCTGAGGCGGGTAATTTGGCTGATACGCCAGACACTTCAGGTGAGGCCGCAAAAAGAAGTCAAGTGGAGAGAGATCTGATGACCTCGGTGGCAATGCCACAGGTTCCCCACGGCCAATTTACTTGCCATGCCACGGTTGTTTACCAATACTGAGCCCAAACTGCTTTCTTTCACCTCAACACTGCCTCGTCGCCTACGTCACAGTGTTCCCACACCACCACACCCGTCCCTCCCATTTACACACACTTGCTCCTACTCGTTCCAGCCACGTCATTTCGATTTCCTCAGAAACTGGGCCTCCAATGCAATTTCACCTGAAGGTATTTTCACCTTACACATGTGTTTTTGGCGAAAAGATTTCAAGACCACTTATACTCTAAAACACTTTTGTTCACATGCACTTTCGTGGTTGGTTGATTTTAAATGTCACGTGTCTCAAGTGTCTGCCCGCGAATCATGGACGTTCAGTATCGGAGTACTTTATTACGATTGGTCCAGTCAAATAAGAACATATCTTCTCACGTAGACACGCGGCCAATAACCAAAGGAAGTTGCGGTTGTGGACGTAGGAGATTGAAGTCTATCATGGCCATAAATATTTTTGCAAAAACACCTGTCCCTATATTTATATTTGGCGNGGGGGGGGGGGGAGAACCTGTTAGTTTTACAATTTCTCAGCTCACGTCAGTGTTGCCCACAACAAAAACAAAATGGAGATGTATTCATGCTAAGGAATTCCTAACCATTACACAGTAGATACATAGTCAAGCATTTATCTTCTACTATATTTACCTGTTAGAATGAAAATTTTATGACTTCATGCATTTGTTGAACACTTGCAGCCTGGGTTTCGCAGAACATTGTGTGTTCAGCTGTACATACATGAGCGGTAAGTAAAACTCCCATTGCAAGTATAATTGCCCAACTTGGAAGTAATAAAATGTTTAGTCACTTGGTGATACCCTTTTGTTAAATTAAAAGTGGAAAATCTTAATTAAATAACCAAGTTCTAGATAAATGTTGCCTTGATTACAATTACCTCTCTACATTCATTAGGGTTCCTCATATTTATATGCTTGGTTAAACATTCTTGTTGGCAATAAATGTGTGATGTGTTTACGATTTGCAGATTTAAATGATTCCACTTGATCCACGCCAGTGTCACGTATCTACTATATCTAAACTGAGAATTTAAAACACAGTTGATTTTTGTCAACCATTAATTAAAAACTAATGTTAGAATTCACGTAAAGGAAGTAAATTTACTCTTAATGGCATAATTACCTGTAGCGCTATTATGCAGTATGTTCTCTGCCTTTATGGAAATTCTGTTGTTCGTGACCTTCCAGTTTCCGTAAAGCTACGCAATATGTTATGCACGTTTACGGGTAGTTCATTCTTTGCAACAGCCTAGTCTCCGTAAAACTACACACTGTTTTCCGTACATTTAAGTAAGTTGTGTTGTATGTTTAACTGAAGATTCCGTGAAATAAGGTTATTCATTCCGTACAATTACAGAAATTCTGTAATTTTTTAAGAATACGTTTTCGTGGATTAAGGTTACTTATTCTGCACATTTACGGAAATCATGTCATTAAAAAAATTATGTTTCCATAAAATACCGTTATTTATTCCATATATTTACGGAAATTCGGTTATTTATTACGATTAGTTTCCGTGGAAAAATGTTGTTCGTTCCATATATTACCGGAAAATACGTTACGGTAGAAAACGAAGTGTCCGTAATTTCACGAAAAAATCCGGATAATGTTTTGCCAAAACTTTCTTCATAATTTAAAGGAAATTTTTTTAACAGTGTTGTGGGCTTCAAACGCGGCAAAGTACTCAAGGAAGGTGGACGTCTTAATCCGGTGCTTTGTTTTACGCCAAGACCAATAACAATTGGTTTGTGCGTGTCGTTATTGGCTGTATACCAAGAGAAAGGTTTGTTCCAGAGAACAAAATATTGGTTTGCATACGGCAAAAAATATATATAGTTGCCCCAACAAAATATTTTGTTGAGGAACAAAACTTCAACAGCAACAAAATAAGTTTTTTTTTTTCATCAAACAAAATACACGTTTGAATTTACAAACCCTCTTGTTTTGGGCCAAAATAAATTAGACTGTCACCTTCTTAGGGAATTCTGTCTAAATACAGATAACCGAAATAGAAATATTGATGATCCAGACTTGTTTCTTTACTAGAGAGCACGTGGAGATAAAAGTTTCCTTTTTGTGCCGAAAGCATTCAAACTGGAAATAATTTTGTGTCTTTCGGCATTTCAAAACACGCAAGACTGGCAAGTTTTCTTGCTGGCGCACAACCCAATGCTCGCCAATTGTAAGCTAAGCATTTCTGAGTCTATCTCTCCCACTATCTTGATATCTTCCAGAAGTTAAACCAGGAGTTTCAGATGGGCACGTTGTTTCTGAGTTTAAGCGGAATGGTGCACGAAAGCCTTATATTTAATAGATTTTTTTCACAAGTTTTTTAGAGTGTTTATAAAAATATTTGGCACAACAATACATAACTACTAATTATTAAAATCATCTTACATTGTTAGGTAGAACTATTGACTGCGTTTTTTATTCTCAGAGCATTGATGGAAGATAACAAATAATATATTATTTCTTCTCTTCCATCAGTGCTCCAAGAATAACAAAGGCAGTCAGTATCTAGCAATGTAAGAATGTGTTCGAAATTATTTATGTCTTGTGACAAAAATTTTGATACACCCACCTAAAAACAACTTATGGCGAGAATCGGGTTAATATTCTCCTTTCGTACACCATTCCCCTTAATGGTAATGCTGTGCACGAATTGTATTTCGGGTGTTTAATGAGCTATGTCCATTTTATCCGTTGCCTACTAAGTATAGGTCACTGTTCTTGATTCCATTGATCACTATAAGCAATGGAAACAGTCAAATTACATTCTGAATGAAATTCAAATGTACAGTGGATCGATGGCGGTACTGCAGTAATCACGTACGCATGTAAAATGTATTTCAATATCCGTGGTTTAGGAAAGCAGTACCTGCAACATTGGACTAACTGAGCTTTCGCCACAACTTGCATCGCAGTATTGCTTGACTACTGCTGTCGCTAGTTTCATTTCTGTAATTGGCAGCAAGAAAACATATTTACTGCTTGCCGGCAGTTAACAGTCAGGAATTAATAAAGGAAGTGAAACTGTATTAGTTTGAATAAACATGACAAAGTATTATTTATGCTGCGTCGTCCTCGTCCAAAACATTACGTCAATAAAGAGAACCATATCCCGCCATACTGGATCCTTGATTTTGCTAGCTTGTTTACGTTTTTAAAAAAGAAAATGCCATATTCCCAAAGAGCTATTGACCTTACACGTCAATAAAAACGTAACGACTGAACTACGAACTCGTATTTACATAACAATACTTATTTTGCCAAATTTTGACAGAATTAATATTGTTACGTAATATGAGTTCGTACTTCAGTCTTTAATACCTGTACTGCTGAGTAAAGTTAATAGCTAGTTAGGTATAGGGGTACTGCGATAATTTTTTTTAAAAACTTAAGCTAGCAAAACCAACATTCCGGTATAGTGGGGGAAGGTCCCCCTTAAACAATCTAAAATGGAACTTAGCAAAAGTTGAAAAATTCAAGATGGAAGAGTCTGTTCCTCCCTGAACCATTCAGACCCAGTGTGCAAAAGTGTGCACATTGCGATGTCCTTCCGGTCGTGGAACTCAGTTCACGACCCGGTATCATTGTTATTGCCCATTAATTATTATAATGCGTATTGTCTAGGTGGATTATGCCTCGACTAAGCTTGAACAGTCAATAAATAGTGGTTAGAATGCTCGCCTCCCACCAAGGCGAACCGGGTTCAATACCCGGCCGGTTCAATCCGTATTTTCGCAATTGGCAATCGTGCCGGGTGATGCCGCTGTTCGGCGGATTTTCTCGGGGATCTCCCGTTTCCCCCACCCTTTCATTCCGGCGGTGCTCCATACTCACCTCACTTCACCCTCGTAGGCTGTCAAGACCTCGCTGTTTAGAGCCGCCCAAATATCTTCACTCACTCACTTTATAAGACAAAATACTGTCTCCATGGCAGATGGCCGGCAGCAGGAAGAGGGTAAGAGATGAGAGCGTCTCTCCCCCTGCCTGGACCCCACCTGTGGATCCGGAAATTGCCGGCTGCTCCCTTCATAGCTTTAACAGTTGTTCGTTACACGACAGAATATTATAACTAGGGCCACCTGTTTTGCGAAAGAATTACGCTGAAGTTAAACTTTCAATATCCTATGTACACACTTGCAGTCTTCATTTGACTTTTGGCTACTTATCTTTCTG
This sequence comes from Clitarchus hookeri, assembly GCA_002778355.1. Classification (NCBI taxonomy): domain Eukaryota; kingdom Metazoa; phylum Arthropoda; class Insecta; order Phasmatodea; family Phasmatidae; genus Clitarchus; species Clitarchus hookeri. The sequence goes on along the minus strand of NQII01001115.1, from coordinate 214,273 downwards.
TGAAGACAGTCTGTTACATGAGTGAGCCAATCAGAATTATGATTCTCCAATACTGACCGTCCGTGATTCGCGGGCAGACAAATAAGACGTCTAACAATTCAAATGATCCAATCAGTGGCGTTGGAACACAACTTGTCTAGAAATCTTTACGCGAAAAACAGGCGCCCTTACATATAACTAACACAACTGATACAATATGAAAAGAATTCCCAATTCTGACAGACGACGAGATGACGATAAAAATGGTATCAAACAACAAGCACTTAATATGAATATCCATTACGGTGCATGCATGCTATACATTAAATATACCCAACACAATGTAGGGTCACCAAAAGCACAATGCACGTGTAGGTTATTTTTGGCAGGTATTGCACTCTGCGAGGCTGGATGCCTAATTATTAAACATATAAAAATTATCGTATTCTTTTCGTTACGTGATAAAGTTAAAAAACTGGTACGTTTCGGTTACTTTCGCAATTGGTTCATGCGTATTTTAACATATGTTGAATAACTCTGAGCTAATAATAATCATGCAACAAAATGCATGACCAGAGATAATGGAAAATCGAAAAAAAAAATTTTGCCAACGTATTTACGATAACACTCTAGCTAGTATATTCTTTTATGATTGGATCAAAAGGTTTTGACTCGGTTAGGTTGTTTGCACACTGATCACGAACGTTATTCCTTATAGTATCAGAATCCTCATTGGCCCAGTGAAATGGGGTAGTAGCTTGATATATTCATGACAGCCAATAACGAGATAAAGCTGTCGGACATGTGCACAGTACGTTGAATCCTAGCAAACAGTCAACTTTTTCCGCGATAAACCATCATCTCTATGCATGAATAATCATCATCGCCTTTCACTCTTGACAGTAAGCAGCCGATGAAGTTTTTATCTGCACAATTGTACATAGCACCGTTAAGTCTAGCCTACAAAACATTGAACTCGCGAATTTTTCATATCTCTATCAATGATATTCCCTGTGGTCATTGATTTGTAAATTATGTTACTGTTGCACGTTATGACTGGTTCATAACAGAAGAACTCTAATCCTGCAGCTCATATGTTGTAATAACGAAACAAGTGTTGTGTCTTGTGTCGACTTAAGTACAGGATGCATAAAAAAATGTACTGTTCGCAAAACCTGAACCCGTAAATTAAAGCGGGTGTGGCGGCCGCTGCTTGGTTGCAAGGAGATCTGGTGTTTGTTAATATCGGCACTACCTTTTTTCCTAGTTGCGACATAAATCACTGTGATTCTCTTCGCAGCTGACGTGAAATATTGTGTGACATCTTGCACGTGACATTTTTACACTTCCTAAACATGATAATGGGCATAAACGGCTTGCAAAGTAAACGTAGGCTTACAGTTGTGAGCAAGCAGTAGGAAGACTTCAACTAAACGCTACCTGCAGCAGATCCACACGATATAGCTACAGAGTACTCAGCAATAGAGGTGAAACCGCCTCTTATACAGCGAACTCCAGCAACAGAAACCAGCAAAATGTTGGGACGCCGTTCGCCGATCGTCGCCTGGCAACCTTCTCGCCAACCGGCAACCCAACAAGGTTTCTTACAAGGTCCGTTCCTAGAATATCGCGCAACATCAAAAGAACCGCCACGCCGTTTCTTATCTGTGTACATGTCTACTCTGTGACCCAGCAGAAACGTCACAAATTTCGACAACCCGTTGCTAGTCCGCGTGACCGCCATGCTAGTCAAAATACGGCAGTACATTGCTAGTCCGCGAGACGGCCCGGCTAGGCAGCACTGCCCGCCGCCACCGAGCGCACCGGAAGCGGGGTGACCTGGAAGAGGGAGGGCGTCAAGGTCACCGTGAGTCAGCACTTAAGCCCGTCCGCACGCCGCGCACATGTGGAGGACCGACTGCTAAGCTCTTGGTCTGGTGGGCCTGCCAGCACTGCCCCGTGCTCCGCTGCGTCTCACTCCACCACGGAAACAAGAGTAAAGGGGGTTGTACAATGGAAAATTTAAGCCATAATCAATAAGAATTAGAAAGTAGAAATTTTTCAATCGTATGAGTTTAAATCTGATCGTATACTGTAGATCTGTCACTGCTATCTTCTTAATTTTTGCAGTAGAAAATCTCTTCGCATCCTTCAGACCTGACCTAATGTAATTTATGGTTTCAGGTGTTCCAAATAAAATTTTTTGGCCGTGTGTTGTACTTTAACTGGTACAACACTTGTTTCATTATCACAGCCAATGAACTATAGGTTTCGTATTCGACTATAGTAATATGAAACAGTCATAACCTAGACCAGCAGTATGGTTTACGAATCTCTAGGGGCACCTGTTTTTAGCGAAAAGATTCCACTACTCGTACTCCAAAGCACGTTAGTTCAGAACTACTGTCGTGATTGGCTGGTTTTACATTTAACGTGACTTGCGTGTCTGTAGCACATCAGGAACGTTCAGTGTTGGAGTAACTTGTTTCTCATTGGTCTATGACAGGGAGGAAATGTCTTCTCGCAAAGTCACGCAGCCCATAGACAAAGGAAATGTGCAAACGTGCGTGTGGGCTATTGAAGTCGAGCCTACGCATAAATATTTTCGCGAACATCAGGTGGCCCCTGCGAATCACTTTATGATTGGGAGGTTGGGGTTCAAAAATAACCAATAACCTTCCTGTGAGTTATGTACACAAATGTGAACACTGGGTCTGAATGCGTTGAGTACGAAAATTCTTAAGTTTAACCAATAACCGAGAAGCATCTACGTAAGTCCCGATAGACTGTTAGTTATAAAGTGCATTGGTTTACAATTTTACAATGATTAGAAGAAAAAAAACTGATCTAGTTGAACAGGTTTTCCATTTAGATTATTCCACATACGGTAAAATTTACACTTCACACTCGTCCACTTCACCTTGGCACGCGCAGCCATCGCAGTTTGCTTATAAACGCACTCCTATGTGCGAGGCCTGAGCTGGCGTGGAGTGTTCCCGTCGTCCTGCTATAACTACGGGACTGTAAGCGGTCACCCTGTCATTTTATTGCTGGAATGTCTGAAGGAAAGTACAGTGCAGGTTCCTATAATAACAGACCTGCAGAATTCGCGTTATTTTGTGGCTGCAGACTACACTTCACTGTGACGTATTCTCAGTTGTCTTCTGCCATTTGTTGACAACCTGTGTGACACGTCCCAAGGACGCCTTCAGCCAATAGTAAAGGTTCAATGGTTGAGCAACCGATCTCCAGTGAAGCAGGCAGCACACAGAGCCCAGTGACATCACGAATTGCGCTAAAGTATGTATAGATAGTTAAGCCTAGCATGTTACTAAGTAACAATGTGCATTTTGCAAGTCTCTACCTATAATAATTTCGTATGTGTCCGATTAGTCCATTATGAGATACAGCAGCGTGAAAACCCCGTTTTTTTTATCTGTGTTGGAGAGCTTCGAAGATGTTTTGAGAGTATTATTCGTCTGTCGCCCGAAGTGTATTTTCTTTTCGCATGTGAGTGTATAATGGGGGCACGTTTAGCGGTTTCGTAAAAAAGAAGCACCGGTTTCAAACACACTGCAATCTCAATTCAAACGTCGTGTAGGTATCTCCCTTAAGACCCGAACATTACAATATGAAGAACTGCAACTGAAGAAGTTTCCATGATTGAAGAGTTAAAAAAGAACGTGATGAAATATGATAAATACCAAAAACATTAATCCTTTCAGTCACGGATAAATATATAATTTTAGCTGTAACGAACAAACATTTTGTTTGGAATAGTACAAGTACCATTACAACTATCTGTCATATATCGGAACCAATAAACATGTGTTTGCGTTTAATGTTTTATGTTATTGGCAACAGTTATTTTGTGATACTAGTAGTTTAAACAACGAATGATGTCTCCCACTAAGATAGATAATTTTCTTTCTTCGCAATGTTCCCTGCTGTGTACAGAGTAGATCATTTAATTCACTTCGCGTGCATCATCCGAGCCTTTTCTGTGACTGAAATAGGTTAACTGAAGTTACGTTTTACACCTTTCAGTAGAGGTGGTATACTGTACATATTTTACGTTGCAAAGGAAGTGGATTTAATGTCCTACAATAACCATAGCAGAAAACAGCATCCATTAAAGGAAAAGTTCCCCGTGTGGTGGGATGCATTACTCGTTGTTCAGACTATATTCCGTGGTCTCAGATACAGCTGCTGCCAAAAACGTCAAACAAAAGAAAATTTCTAATGGTCCCGACATACGAGAGAGCGTTATAACGATACTATAGTCTGCCCCACGAACGAGTGCATTTTTTTGACAGTTCTGAAGGCACTCCTGTTTACAGCTATTTCCATGGATACAGGATACAGCGACGTCTCCTCGTAGCAGATAATATTTACGCAAACACATTCAGCTGACTGTCAACCTACCCAGTCTGTCAACCAAAAATATTTTTGCTTGAAATTAAAATTATTTTATGTATGATTAAAATGTATAGAAAATAAACTTGCTACGTAACTCTGCAAAGATAAATTTTATCCCGGCGATGAATTTCTCTTGTGTTACTTCTTAGGCCGTAAATACGTGCAGTTTATTGATATGCAAGACATCACGCTAACAGAATAAGTCAGCGCAAAGATCTGTTCAGAGTGTAGAGAAACTGTGATTTCGCACTATAAAATGACACCATGCTTGATTTCACAGTGATTTACATACTCAAGTACATGTAATTTTCTCATTTGCCGCGGCCACAGTCAGAAGATAGTCCCCTATTCGACTTCATCAAATAAAATGGTGTTAATAAGAGTTATTTACAGAACCTGAAGAACGTGATGTCGGATGAGCACAGGTCCAATGGCACACATCGAATTAACGTATATACCTAGTCTGTCACAAAATTATAACAGGGTCTCTCGTTAAGAATAAAGTGTATATTACAATAGTACTGTGAACGTGTTGTACAGGAGTGGAGGTTCGGGCGGCTCTTTAATACCGAGGTCTTAAAAACCGATGGTGAACCGAGGTGATAATGGAAGAGTGCCGGAATTGCAAGGGTGACGCCTGAGAAAACCCGCCGACCAACGGCATCGTCCGGCACGATTCCCACATGCGAAAATCCGGGAGAGACCTCGCCGGGAATCGAACCCGGTTCGTCTTGGTGGGAAGGCATGCGCTGCGCTACCACGACCCCGTGTTGCACAGGAAAATCTTATTTGGTCAGCACTGTACACAGCGAGGCTCAGTGTCCAAAAGGTCACGCTGAGGATAACTGACTCGTAAAGTGTTGCTACTGTATGTATGCTAAGACATCACGACCGCTGGAACACAAAGCCCACTGCTCAATAACAGTAAAAACAAAAAAAAAAAACATTAGTAAGGTTAGAGACAGTTAAAAACAAAAACCAAATATTTTACTACCAAACAATTAAAAAAAATCACTTTACCGTTACAGAAGACTTCATTTTATCGAAGCGAGCGCTTTTTAAGTAGCCCTGTGGTTAGAGCACTCGACTCTTGTTCGAAAAATTATGGGTTCAAATCCCTATCTTTACATTATTAATTTTTTATTTATTTCATTGTTACCAAGTGTCATGGGAAAGTGTAAAATTTACATAATTTAAATTTTATAAACAGATTTTGCATTAGAAATACATTTACGATACATTTTATTGTATTTTTTCAAGAGTTAAGGATTGTTTCAAATAATAAATAAAATTAATTTAAATAAAATAATTCTAATTATTTATAAATGAATCGATTCCTAGATGTCTGATCGCTGTACGATTGATTTGAAAAGGGCGGTTGCCCTGCCTGTCTATGCATGCTCGCAAACTTAACTCCAGTAACCTAAATAAAATAATAAAAATAATAATTTATTTTTTAAGGTTCATCTTTTCATAACTTTTAATAAGAAATTTTAACAAAAAGTGATGAAAATTTTATTATTCTAAAATAATAATGACAACAAAATTAACAATTTTTTAAATATAATTTTTTTTATATAAACATACATAAATTTTTTTTAAATCCTTGTCCCAGGAAAATCATTTGCTGAGACGCTGAACTTCAAACGAATAAATGTTTGTCTCAGGTGTATATGACGAAAACAATAACTCATTCGACTTAAGTACAGCACGAATCAAAAATTTCTTATTTTCAACATCTGGAACCATAAATTAATGTGGATCTGAAATTGTTCAAGGAAGTCATACAGAANTGGGAAGGCATGCGCTGCGCTACCACGACCCCGTGTTGCACAGGAAAATCTTATTTGGTCAGCACTGTACACAGCGTGGCTCAGTGTCCAAAAGGTCACGCTGAGGATAACTGACTCGTAAAGTGTTGCTACAGTATGTATGCTAAGACATCACGACCGCTGGAACACAAAGCCCACTGCTCAATAACAGTAAAAACAAAAAAAAAACATTAGTAAGGTTAGAGACAGTTAAAAACAAAAACCAAATATTTTACTACCAAACAATTAAAAAANCATTAGTAAGGTTAGAGACAGTTAAAAACAAAAACCAAATATTTTACTACCAAACAATTAAAAAAAATCACTTTACTGTTACAGAAGACTTCATTTTATCGAAGCGAGCGCTTTTTAAGTAGCCCTGTGGTTAGAGCACTCGACTCTTGTTCGAAAAATTATGGGTTCAAATCCCTATCATTACATTATTAATTTTTTATTTATTTCATTGTTACCAAGTGTCATGGGAAAGTGNACATTATTAATTTTTTATTTATTTCATTGTTACCAAGTGTCATGGGAAAGTGTAAAAGTTACATAATTTAAATTTTATAAACAGATTTTGCATTAGAAATACATTTACGATACATTTTATTGTATTTCTTCAAGAGTTAAGGATTGTTTCAAATAATAAATAAAATTAATTTAAATAAAATAATTCTAATTATTTATAAATGAATCGATTCCTAGATGTCTGATCGCTGTACGATTGATTTGAAAAGGGCGGTTGCCCTGCCTGTCTATGCATGCTCGCAAACTTAACTCCAGTAACCTAAATAAAATAATAAAAATAATAATTTATTTTTTAAGGTTCATCTTTTTATAACTTTTGATAAGAAATTTTAAAAAAAAGTGATGAAAATTTTATTATTCTAAAATAATAATGACAACAAAATTAACATTTTTTTAAATATATTTTTTTTTATATAAACATACATAAATTTTTTTAAATCCTTGTCCCAGCACATGTCCTAATAGCCGAGTGGTCTAAGGCGACTGCATGCCTACCCAAGGCTAGGCAGTTCGATCCCGTCCTNTCCTCCCTCAGACAATATTTCGAGCTACGAAATAAAATAAGCAGCGCCCCGAACCACCAAATCTAGACCAGCATGACAGCCGAGCGAGAGCGACACCAGCGCCCCCAACAGACGATGAAGGAACTATTGGAAACAATATGGCATCCTCCGGCAATGTATAAACAAATAACAAACAAAAAAAAACAATATTTCCGCGAAAATATTTTTAGCCATTCAACCCATAATTAATATGTTTGGAAAATTTTTGGAAAATCATTTGCTGAGACGCTGAACTTCAAACGAATAAATGTTTGTCTCAGGTGTACATGACGAAAACAATAACTCATTCGACTTAAGTACAGCACGAATAAAAAATTTCTTATTTTCAACATCTGGAACCATAAATTAATGTGGATCTGAAATTGTTCAAGGAAGTCATACAGAANAAAAAATTTCTTATTTTCAACATCTGGAACCATAAATTAATGTGGATCTGAAATTGTTCAAGGAAGTCATACAGAAATGCATATCTGAAATGCAACATTTGGCTCACCTGCGAATTGGGGTAAAATTATATATATTTTTAGCTTAGAATTTAATGGTAAAATGTAACATTAAACTACAGCCAAACAGCCTGCTTTTCCAAGAAATTTCTTCGTGATATTCTGGTAAGCCGAACGGCATGAATTTCTACGAAATTCACTAAGTGGCGGTTCTTTTGATGTAGGCGTACAATTCGCAAACTGAATACGCGAGGCTCTGGATGTGAAACTTTTTATTCTGACTGACTACACTGACGAAAAAATTTGTTTGAGCAAACAATACATTTGTTTGTATATGGCCAAACAAATGTATACAGGTTGTCAGGTAATTCGCGGATACGGACTGCACCACACGAATCTGTAATCAAAATTAAGTAGAAAATATGATTTGGTAAAAAAGCTTACGGCCCTTAGTTTACGAGAAAAACGACATTGAAGTAAATAAAATTACTGTTATTTCACGTTAAACACAGCATACAGCATCAACATACAAAACGTCGAAACGTCATAACAGGTGTTCGAAGTCTAGTCTGCCCATAGCAATGCACTTTTCCGCACTATGGATGCATGCAGCNCCCATAGCAATGCACTTTTCCGCACTATGGATGCATGCAGCATGCACGGAGCTTGGCCGCCGGATGCACCCATGGCCATTGTCATGTCCCAGTACTCGCTGCATGTGAACTCCATGGTCTCATTCCGTGATGACTCGAGCCGAGCAAGGGAGCGGCATACGGAATGCTGGCTCATATTAGTTGCAGCATTGCCACATCATCACCTTTATCTAACTGAAATACCACATGTTTGTTACAATGGTTTTCGGACCTTTCATGTCATTTTTCTTGTAAACGAAGGGTCTTATGCATTTTTACCAATAAGTATTTTCTAGTTAGTTTTCATCACAGATCCGTGTGGTGCAGTCCGTACCCGCGAATTACCTGACATTCTGTACAGTTGATTCAAACAAATATTTGGTTGTAAGACAGATTTTATTTGCCCAACTGATCGGTGTGGACAGTTCTAGGGTATATTTTGTTAGGTAAACAATATATTTTTTGTTGCCTTTAAGATATTGTTTAGTCAACAAAATATTTTGTTAGAAGAAGTACTTATTTGTTTGGCCATTTAAAAACAAATATTTTGTTAGTTCAAACAAACCTTTCTCTCGGTGATAGTCGGTGTTGTGAAAGACTCCATCNCATTTAAAAACAAATATTTTGTTAGTTCAAACAAACCTTTCTCTCGGTGATAGTCGGTGTTGTGAAAGACTCCATCAGTTGGGCTGCCGTGGCAAGTACGAGGCGCGAAATGGCGAATGACGTTGCGCCACGTTGCTAACCAGTGACGTCATTTCGGGTTATTAAAGTTTGGGACGTTGAAAACTGGCGGACTAATGCGGAGACAAGCTAAACTTAAAAAAACCTGTATGCTTGCAATTTGTCTGTGATTGAACCTCTCTTCAGCTGAACAGCCCCCGAATAAAAAATCCACAACTAATATATGTATATATATATATATATATATATATATATATATATATCGATTTACATGTAAAGCAAGTAAGAGTATAACGGTTTCTCACCAAGTCAGTGCACAGTCAGCCCACGAGTACAGAGCAATGTGAAGTCTAGCTAGAGCACAGGTCATTGAGCTCGATCGTTTTTCACGAACCTTTTTACAATGACAACTGAAGAGGGAATTTTCAACAAGAATGGCCTTTCGTACAACTGTACAATATGAAACTGGTTTTCAATAAAGCAAAGCCTTTAGATGTGGCTTATAAATTACCAACTCCATTAATATCGAACCCAAATACGCTGTGCATTCTCCTGAGGTCTAAGCGAGTATTACATCAATACAAGACAAGTACGCAGGGGCGTTACTTACCACCTCACAGACCCCGCAATGCTGGAGGAGCCCAGAAGGCTGGGTAGGGGTTCCGTCAGTTTTTATTTATTTCGACTTTATTTATACTGCTTGTACTTAAGGCTTCAATGCATTCTCTTACACTTTATCAGGTAAAACATAATGCACGCATGCGCTAACATAATGAGCCAGAAAAAATATACTTAAATTAACAAGAGGCAAAACAGAAATATGAGAGCTCAAATAGATTAAACTCTAAAAATAATATGTGGTTTATAATTATGTACATATCTTGACAAGGGAATGTTTAAAGAACTTAAAAAAAACAATAGAACAATAATATGGATCTACAATTGCACAATAATGTGTATCATAATCCACATTACTTATCAAAAATATTAATGTGCAGAACCTGCAAAGTAGTTGAGAGGAAAACAAGAAGTTCAATCTCAACGCAATAATATAAATAAACAGGTCTATAATAACCACTTACAGATTAATGAAAATTGAATGCAGCAACTCCTTGAAATAAATCGACAGCAACAAATACACATTTATTTTGAAGTGAATGAATACATAAACAGGTTTTGCTAGGTCGTACAAATAGTTAAGGGGAAGAAGCTAAACAAATTAAGATACTACGGAATAATGATGCGTGTGCATGCGCGTGTGTGTGGAATCATCGGCGCATATTCTTTATTTACTTGGCAGTAGTGCTCTTAAAAGTAGTTAGTGTTGTCGAGTTCCTTACCTCTACAGGTAAATTATTCCACGCTCGTGCGACAGAGAAGGCGAAAGAATTTTCATATACCTGGGTTTTGTGAGCTGGAATATTTAAGCGAGGTGTATTTTTAGCACGCGTGTTAATAGTGTGATCATTCCCCAAGATTTTCAGCCGAGTACGTAGCTGATTATAAGTATATTTAGTTTAAAATGTGCGCAGAGCACAGGACACGACCCACCACGCAACGACCAGTTTACACACTGCTTTACCGACGATGTGTCCTCATTTCTGACTCCTCTAACCTCCTAGCATTTACTGACGGCAGGAGTAGCTGAAAATAAACGCATCTGGAATAAACCAGGACATTACGTCCGAAATCGTCAATATGACAACATGTCACAAAATATTTTGAATAGCCTTTGTGATTCCTCAAAGAAAATTAGTGATAGTATTTTCATTTTGTACTTCGTTGAAGTCGTATTTTTTTTTTTTACAATTATTTCCATGTCACTTTAATTCTGTTTATTAACCTCAGTTGTATTTAGTTATGTAAACACTATTTTCGTAGTTTTGTTGATATTCTAATATAAACATATTAAGTGCACCGCACTTGGAGCTTTTTTTTTTAGCGCGTTTGAGCAAGGGAACCGCGGGAGTGATAAGGGCGACTCTGGCACGCGCGCCTTGTTCTCAATCACTCCTACGCGCAAGGCGCTGAACTGGCGGCGTGCAGTGTTTCTGTCGGGCTTTGTGTACCTATGAGACTTTAAGCGATGACCATATAATTTTATTGGTAGAAAGTCTGAAGCAAAGTTAAATGCATGTCCCTATAATAGTTTCGCGTGTTTCCGACTAATATGTTAAGAGATACAGCAGTGTGGTAAAGCCTTTTATAGCTATATTGGAGAACTCGGGAATAGTATATATAATGTGCGTGACGTACGGAGAATCTTATACGTACCTCGTCTGAAGTGTGTTTTATTTTCGTACGTTGGTATCATGGGATCACGTTTAGTGGCTTCGTAAAAAAAAATGCGTATATCAAACACACTGCAACGCAATCCAAGCACCAGGCAGGTGTGTGAGTGGAGGCAAAACACATGTTGCTGGGTGCTCCAGCTATAAAAGTTTCGCCAGTGTCTCCAGGTATAAGATTAGGCCGTTGCACCAACAGAAATGGTAAGTTTGCCCAGGAAGACTAGTGGCCGGCCCCGGCGACGTCTGAGCAGCGGAGGCGCCATGGTCCCCGGGTACGGACAATCGACGGAAAGAGCCGCCGCAGCTTTACATCACCGGAGCTAGCTCCTCAGCGCGGGGGTAGTACAAGCCGCGGGGAGGGCTCTTGTCCCACTAGTTGTCTTGCATTTGAAACGCGGCGGAAAAGAGAGGCTAACCCCCTCCCTCCCCCTCCCAATATAACTGTTATACTTGAGCCATGCTCGCTTGATGAAGGAAAGAGCACGTGCTTCGCGGGCGTTTTCATCTGACCCACCGCTCCTACCCCCACCCCAGTAATTTATACGCGATCTCGCAGAGCTGAAGTTGCCACTCAGCGCGCGCAGGCACAGCTCAATGAGCTAGAGAATTATTTCCGCCTGTGGCGAATTAAAGTAAATGTGGGAAAATGCGAGGCTGTAGTTTTCACTCGAAGGAATATTCCTCCCAATCTGCCACATCTTACTCTCTTTGAGGAGGATATTCCATTTAAAGATGAGGTAAAATACCTTGGCCTCACTATGTACAAAAGGCTGACATGGCACCGCAATGTTGAAGTTAAGAGTAACTTAGCATATGCGCGCATGTCAGCCTTATACCCTCTTCTAGTTAGTGGCTCAGGTTTGTCACAGAATAATGGGATACGATTATATCAGACATTGATTCGCCCCATTATCACTTATGCAGCGCCCGCTTGGGCGTACTGTGCACAAACTCACTTACATTCATTACAAGTGGTGCAAAATAAATGCCTCAGATTGGCAGCCAATGCACCCAGGTATGTCCCTGTTAGATGCTTGCACGCCAAATTAAAACAAGAAATGCTGGACGAAGTTATTCGCAAGCAAACCGAGCGTTTCTATCAATCTAGTGAGGTACACACAAATCCTCTCATAACTGCCCTTGGGGATTATGATATCGATTTAACTCAACGATATAAGCGGCCAAATCACTTCTGGCGCACAGGCCCCCTAGCCCTGTATGTAACACACTACCATGCCTATTATATTAGCTTCTGCGCAGCTTCTAGGATAACTATGTTGTTAGTATAGATTAACTTGTTCATTAAGTAAATGCGTGTATATAATCAATAACTAATTAATTGGAGCTGTATGTGTGTGTGTCAGACCTTCAGTCTGACATATGGGAGAATTCCTAACGATGACTGCAGACTCTATAAAATATAATAGTTTAAATATCAACCACTTTATAGCTGGTTGACTCATAGTATTAGACAACTTTTTCGTCCCTTCTGGACACAATATATGTATTTAATATAGTCCCTATCAGCAGCGCTGTATGTCTGTGTGCCTGACCTTCAGTCAGCATACGGGAGTAATCCTACCGATGGCTACAGGCTGCATATAATATATAATGTTAGCATAATTCATCTCAAGTTTCTAAGAGTCTTGACTCATAGTACTTGAACAGTCCTCGAGGACTTAATTTAAGTTTAGGTTAAGTAGGCTAAGACTAACCTCTTCTTTCAGGCTAATTGCCTTCTTTTGAAGGATTATGAAAAAGTCGGTCCGTGCTAGCTTACAGGTACTCACCGACAGCTAATTCTATTTTTCGTTTGAGTTTCAGGGTCCACTGGGATCCGGATTCGGCGGGGGACCTGCCCAATTGCGCTCTCCCCCCACCAGAGTGATGCGCAAGTGTTACTCTGGTTACACCCAGCGCCCATTGAAAGACAGTTTTCGCCCCTTCTCTACTAGCACTTTTATCCCATCATAATAAAGAACATGATTCCTATCCTCTGTCTCCTGTAGCATTTTCTGTTAAATATGATAATTCATGAAGCAATTTTTCATTCTTTCCTGTCGAAAGGAATTTTACGGTGACTATGCCGGTTTTTCCCTTTCTCTTCTAACTATAGTTTAGCTATAAGTACACTTAGGGAGGTTGTCATGACCACAATCTGGCCATGGCAGCCCAATCCCTCTTTGCCGTGATGCATGTCTCCTTGCATGATACTCCCTTCCTTGTAGGCGTATGGGGCTTAGCCCTGAGACGCACTTAGCTCCCGTCCCTACCGCGGGCTCATATAACACTTAGTTTTAGAGTAGTTAGTAAAAAAAAATACCCCCACCCCTTCCTCTCGGAGGCAACGGGAACTGTGGCAACCTCGTACGTGCCTCGGCAAAAACATTTACCTGCCGCTGTTCCAAGCACTTCCTTTCCAGGGGAAAATAACTACTTAGATGCTTTTGCTGGTGGAATCCAGCTCATCTACAGTACGTGAGCACACCTTTGAGTGGNGGGGAAAATAACTACTTAGATGCTTTTGCTGGTGGAATCCAGCTCATCTACAGTACGTGAGCACACCTTTGAGTGGGTTTTCCACTGGAAAAATTACGAGTTAATAATTATTCAGTAGGCACCGATCGTAAACACGGAATCCCGTCATCTGTACACTGCAAAAAAAATTCCATGATATTACAGAAAAGTACTGGTTAAAAATGAGGGGAGACCTACATGCACAGACAAACGCGCACACAGGCACGCAGACAAGAAAGTGATCCCATAAGTCTTTCTTTCCTTAGGAAAGTTGGCTAAAAAGAAAACTGTCTATGCGCACATACGAACCTGGTTTTCGCGAAAAGATCTACGCACAGGCTAGATTTCAATATCCTACGTGAACCCCTGCAACTTTCCTTTGGTTATTGACCACTGTCATTGAGAGAAGGCGTTTCATTGCCTGACTGGACCAGTCATAATTAAGTTACCTAGACTTGAAAGTCACTGATCGCGTGCAGACATCTGCGACGCGTAAAAATAAAAATTATCCAATCACGAAAGTTGTTCCCAACCAAAGTGTTTTGAAGTGCAACTAGTCGTGGAATCCTTTCGCGGAAAACACGAAAAAAAATGCCCTGTTTTCCTCAATTTTTTTTTTTACATTTCCCCCGTATTCTTTGGAGCTTTACTCACGCCCTGCCTATGCAGGGCCATAGACGACGCGACGACGAATGACGCACTCGACGACGGGTGTCGTAATCGGCACCGCAGGTCGCACGGATGACGACCGTCCTTGAACTCGATAAACAATGTACGAGACGGGCGAACTCCGAGAGGCCAATGAACTTATCGCCACGTCCACGACCTCCCGGGGGCTACGACATCGCTCTTCCGTGTCCCCGTTATCAGCGCCAGTGCGCGTTGGAAAACTGACTGCGGTCCGGAGCGGTAGCCGAACCCTGAGCGAGGGTCGGAGGGAAGAAGAGGCTGAAAAAATACCACGCGATATGGACTGTAACAATTAGAGAGTTTAATGATATGTAGGCTAGCTAGACTCCTCTGAACCACGAGTGATAGGGAACACAGAGGTGGAATCAGACACAAAGACCCTATCCCCGCGCCTGGCGCAGCAAATCAGAGAATTTTTACAACCAGATCAAAGGAACCGCTACACCATTTCGTCCCTGTATACTTATCTACTCTGTGGTAGAACTCTGCGCAGTCTCGCATACATATTTGGTCACAGACAGTTTGTCGTCCTAGAAAGTTGCCAGTTTTTACCCTGAACAGGAACCACGATTTAGGTCCTTGTGTTTAATTTGAGTTGCATAATTCTTTAAAGTGTATTTTAATAAACTGCATCCAATTGCAGAAGTAACTTAAATGCTACCACAGTCAGTAGATTCATGGACTGACAGGCACCCCGAGTGTAGGCAGCCACGCACCAAAGAGACGTTCAATAAGTAAAGATGTGCAAAATTCGCGTTATTATTAAGCGAAAGAAGAAAAGTAGTAAGTGGCATCTGTAATTTAAATACATCGCCTTACATCGTGTGTAATGATATTGTTACGCCCTCGATGCTTCGCATCCCGCGCAAGCGAGTGGAAATGAAGGACAGCAGTTATACGATAGCGAGCGGTCTATCATAAAGGACACCGCCTCACACGCCGATAATCTTATCGCAGCTCAAGCCTCGCTGACCCTGAAAAGCTCATATTTCTCCATTTATCACGCAGGAGAATCGTCGTCATCACCATTCCCTTTCCCAGAACAACTTGGATTGCCGAGAATGTTCTAGACGGCTCCTACTTCAAGTATAAATACCATGTGCAGGCCTCTGAGGGAGAGTGATAAAGATGCGACAGTTTGGCGTCTTGTGTGACTGTAAGAGACAGTTGGGCGAATCCGGGGCGGCGAGGGACGACTGCAGTGATCTGCGAGAGTGCGTCGGCGAGCTTGTGTTGAGTGAACGGACTGGATGCATGAGTGAACAGACATCCGGGACGATGGAAACAGACATGTTTAAACTAAACGCGTGGAAATCATTGGAGCAGTGTAAGGGACATTAGCAAGAGTAAAGAGTGAGATAAAGACTTTAATTGGAATGGAGATAATAATTAAATATTGTACTTAATAAGAATAATAATTGCAAATAGGATGCTCAGACTGGTAAATAACATATGTTTGATTGTTTGTAGCATTGTAACTAAATATAATTATTGAATTTAGTTCTTTAATTTTTTTTTTACGATCTCCATTCTTCACGAACTCGGGCACGCTCCACAGGCGTCCCATTAACACTCGTGTCAGAAGTGGGATGGAGGGAAATATGAATTAATCTGTTGTAAATAAAGTTAGAATATAGGCAAGTAGTTTGTGATTTTAAAACAAATACATTAATTGTAATAGTTGTGGATGAAAATAATTAAGACTGTTTGGTACAACATCACTGTGAACGTTAACTAGAAAAATTTATGTAGAACTGGAAGCACTGGGAGCATTAATTAAGGGGATAGGTAGCCAGATGGTTAGTGTGAGCGCAAGTGTAAATAACTTGAAAGAAGATGTAAATAACCATGGTAGTAGAGTAAATGAGATTGTAAATACCCAAATTAGTAGCGAGACAGATAGTGTACATGACATTGTAAATGACTAATGTGAACTGCCATCACATTAATACAGGAGATGTCAGGCCTATAAAACAGCCACCAAGACGACTGCCACTAGCTTCGCATGAGGCAGTTGAGGGAATTCTGAAGGAAATGAAGAAGTTAGATGCGATAGAACCATCAGTTAGTCCATAGTCGTCACCCATTTTACTTGTTAAGAAAAAAGATGGCTCTTGTGTCGAATATCACCAGTTTAATAATGAGACAAAGAAATAATCTTATCTACTTCCAAGGATAGATGACACATTGAACTTAGCAGGTTCACAATGTTTTTCTATTTGGACATGAAGAATGGGTACTGGCAATGCGAGGTGGCTCCAGAGGACCAAGAAAAGACTTCATTTTGTGTGCAGGGGAAAGAAACCTGGCAGTTAAAAGTTATGCCCTTTGGGCTATGTAATGCCCCTGCTACATTCGAATGCCTGATGGAAAAAGTCCTGCCTTAAGTTATTTGTCAAGTTTACCTGGATGATATTCTTGTGACAGGAAGGACATTTAAAGAGCACGTATCATGCTATACTGTATTCCTGAAAGTGGCCGCAGCCAACTTGAAACTGGTTCCTAAGAAGTGCCACCTGTTCCAAAAGAAAATAAATTTTTTGGCACATGTAGTGTTAGTCCATGGAATTGAAACATACCCCGAGAAGACCACATCATTACGAAATTGGCCGACACTAACCGATAAAATTGAAGTGCGGAGTATTCTGGGATTATATGCCTATTACCATCGATTTTTACCTGGGTTCGCTACGATCGACAAGCCACTACATGAACTGACTGAGGCGAAAAGGATATTTCACTGGACCACTGAGTGTGAAGATGCTTTTAGTAAACTAAAGAAAATCCTGATATCTTCACCAGCCTTGAGTTTTCCCGAAAAGTGAGAAATATTAATTTTGGTCACTGATGCCAGCGAGATAGGGATTGGAGCCTTGTTATCTAAATTTGAAGATGTAAAGGAAAGACCACTAGAGAACTTCAGTAAGGTATTGCACAAGTCTCAGATAAATTACTGTGTTACATGCAGAGAGCTTCTGGCCATGGTAAAAGCAATTTCACACTTCCACCCCTACCTTTATGACAAGACATTTTATTCTAAGAACCGACCAAGATACATTACGCAGGCTACTGAATTTCGAGAAACCGAAGGTCAAACAGTCCGGTGGATACAGAATATTCAAGAATATGACTTTGAAATGCAGCACAGATCTGGACGCCTTCACAGCAATGCAGATGCACTGTCTAGGAGGCCATGCGAGCCATTTTGTCGTCATTGTCGACGCCAAGAAGAAAAGAGTGGTGAATCGCCGAAGGTACGGAGAAGAATTCAAGGTTTGTCATCTTGTGATGGATCACCTACCAGGAGTGATGAGGGTATTAGGAAAGTTCAGCTGAATGATTCCACTTTGCAGCCATTATTTAAGTGGAAAAAAGCTGGCTGTTGGCCAAAATGGGAAGAGATATTTAGCCTGAGCACAGCAGTCAAAGCATACTGGGCAGAATGGAATTCCCTCATACTGAAGAATGGTGTAATTTACATAAACTGGGAAAGTAATGATGGAAAACACTCACAGTTAAGGGTTCTCCTTCCAGAATGCAGGGTTCCAAAAGTCTTAGTAACTGCATAATTCGGCAGTCAGTGGGCACTTTGGTTTTAATAAGACCCTGGACAGAGTTAGACTGAGATTCTACTGGCTTCATTGTCGGGAGGATGTTGAGAAGTGGTGCCGATTGTGCGACACCTGTACTGCGAGGAAGGGCCCAACGACCAGAGTACAAGGTCACCTTCAAAATTACATTGTTGGAGCAGAAAGGACGGCAGTAGATATTCTGGGCCCCTTCCCTGTCACAGAGAGAGGTAATCGGTATCTACTGGTGGCCCAATATTAATTTACTAAGAGGCCAGAAGTAATTCCTCTCCCAAACCAAGAAGTACATACTGTAGCTGAGGTACTCATAGGTAATGTCTTCTCGAAGTTTGGCGTGCCACTAGAACTCCATTCTGAACAGGGAAGAAAGAAACTTTGAAGATGTGGTCTTCCAAGAGGTAACGAAAGTTCTGGGTATGAAAAAGACTAGGACTTCAGCCTTACATTCTAAGTCGGATGGAATGGTCGAGATGCTTAACAGCACTCTTGAGCAGTACCTGTCGATCTTTGTGGCAGACAACCAAAAGGACTGGGATTCAAAGGTGAAAATTGTTTCTTCTTGCTTACCACTCAGCAGTTCACGAGTCCACAAGGGTACCACTATCAAGGATGCTGTTTGGAAGAGATCTACGCCTCCCCAGTGACCTGCTGTTTGGCAGACCGACAGAAGGGGAAGTTGCAGCCCCTGATTATGAAAGCGAATTATGTAACAGACTTGTTGGCATTCATGATTTTGCTCGACAGCACCTCAGAATAAACTGTGACAGGATGAAAACGCGGTATGATACGAGAATGTCGGGCGAGGTATTTCAAGAAGAACAACTGGTGTGGCTTTACAACCCACAAAGGAGGGTACTGCCTGAAGCTACAGAAATGTTGGGAAGGTCCCTACAGGATTTTGAAGATCAATGATGTGGTCTTTCGGATTAGTCGTCAAGGCTCTCGGGCGAAGCCGAAGGTCGTCCACATCGACCGACTGGCACTCTACGATGGTCCGGTTTTTGCTGTGTCTGTTTGGAGCGAACAGACTTAGGAGGGGGCAGTGTTACCCGCTCTCTGCTTCGCATCCCGCGCGAGTGAGTGGGAGTGAAGGACAGAAGTTACACGATAGCGAGCGGCCTATCATTAAGGACACCACCGCACATGCCGATAAACTTATCACAGCTCAAACCTCGCTGACCCTGAGAAGCTCATATTTCTACATTTTTCACGCAGGAAAGTCGTCGTCATCGCCATTATCTTTCCCAGAACAACTTGGATAGTCGAAAACGTTCTAAACACCTCCTACTTCAAGTATAAATACCATGTGCAAGGCCTCTGAGGGAGAGTGATTAAGAGCCAACAGTTTGGCGTCTCGTGCGACTGTAAGAGACAATTTGACAATTCCGGAGCAGCGAGCGACGACTGCAGCGATCTGCTAGAGTGCGTCGGCGAGCTTGTGTGCGGTGAATAGTGGGACTGATTTGCAGGACTATGGACTGGACGCGTGAGTGAAAAGACATTCGGGACGACGGAAATAGACAGTTTTAACTAAACTTGTGGAAATAATTGGAGCCGTTTGAGGGACATTAGCCAGAGTAAAGACTGCGATAAACTTTAAATGAAATAGTGATAGTAATTAAATATTGCATTTAATAAGAATAATAAGTGTTAATAGGATGCTCAGACTGGTAAATAAGATATGTTTGATTGTTTATTGCATTGAGAATAAATATAATTATTGAATTTAATTCCTTTATTTTTATTAAGATCTCCATTCCTTACGAACTCGGATATGCCCTCAGAGATCCCATGTAACAATACCTTACAGTAACAGGTTTGATTCGCAATAAATTAGGCTTCAAGGGAATGCCTATAACAGCCTATAAATAGCCCATCGCAATGCTTCCTTATCAACAGGGGTCACCTCAAAGTGTTTAAAACTGAATATAAGGGATTCCTCTCAAGGTCACAACCAGCCATAAGGAAGTATTGCGACGGCGATGGGAACTAGCATAAACAAGCTTCGTGTGTGTTCTGTTCCCTAAGATTTTTAAGCTGTGACTACGGGATTTTAATACAGAAATCTGTTCATAAAATGTATAGCATTTTCGCTATAGTTTATAATAATGTTTATGATGTGTATTTTTCTGTAAAAAAAATTATGTGCGCAAACGTGATCAAACATGACCGCCGAACGAATTTACAATAAATACGTTTAGAGCACTCGCGTGACCGCAGCCTTAATGTCATAATGAAGGGACTACATGCATCTACGGGCCTCATCCCAGAAGCCTGTGGCCAGGAGGGTGTTATACTTCATCGCAGAACTTCATCAAAGGACGGATAATCAATTACACAGAAGTAAATCTGCCACGCACGTTCCTGATCCCAGCATCACGCTCCAACAAAACGACGCGCCGTGCAGTGCCTGGAGTTGGGTGGAGTGGAGAGGTTTGGGCGGTTTTTTACATCGGGGTCTTCAGAGCCGTTGAGGGTGAAGCGAGGTGAGTATGGAGAAAAGTCCGCTTGCAATGGCGGGGGAAAAGAGAGATCCCCGGGAAAACCCACCGACCAGCGGCATTGTCTGCCATGATTCACACATGCGAAAATCTGGAAGCGACGCCGCCGGGAATCGAATCCGGTTCGTCTTGGTGGTCGTAGAAATCTCTAGCCACTGTGCCACCGCAGACTGAAGTTCCTGGAGATGGCAGGGAGGATTAAGAATTGTTTTAATATACTTTAACAGAGACCTGACATTGTGTGTAATAACTTTAGTATTCACAGGTTTCTTA
The DNA here is from genome assembly GCA_002778355.1 of Clitarchus hookeri. Taxonomy (NCBI): domain Eukaryota; kingdom Metazoa; phylum Arthropoda; class Insecta; order Phasmatodea; family Phasmatidae; genus Clitarchus; species Clitarchus hookeri. Next base: position 193,352 of record NQII01001115.1, on the reverse strand, counting down.
GCATGCTCTTTCAGTCTATCGTCCTTCTCGTCCTCACATCATCAACAGGAATATCTGTATTTTGTGAAAAGGTTTCGTGGCATGTAATTTTTCAAAACATGTAAACATGTATCGAAACCAATTTCTGTGGGTATATGATTTTAATTTCCAAGCGTATTAGGTGCCTATCCGCCATGCAACCACAGACTTCAGTAGTGGAGTAACATTTTTATGACTAACCCGGTGAGGTAAAAAATAGTTTTCTTTTAAAGACGCACAGCCAAAAATCAAACGAAAACTCCGCTGTCCTTGTAAAATAATGAAGACACCTAACAGGTAAATTTTTTTGCTAAAATATGGTGTCCCTGGTTATTGTGTATTAGATGTGATTATCGTGCACACATATTCATGAAGTGTTAACAATATTACTGTTACGAGCTCGCTGCTTTGTGCAGCGCGTGCGAGTGGAAGTGAAGGACAGAGTAGTATATGATAGCGGCGGTGAGTCACAAGGGATGTTTGGAAGGTCAGGCGATCAATAATCCAATACGCACGTATCTTGTTACGAAAAGCTTGCCACCGCGATAAATCATTTGTGGCTCGCGCGCTCCTAACCATCAGTAGATTGAATTGCTGCGTTTAACTGAATAATTTTCTAGTGGTTTCCTGCCATAGTTTCTCAACATGACTCGGAGTGCATCGAACTTTCCAGGTCAAGGCTAGCTAGTTTAAAGTGCGAAGGGCCTCCCAGCCGGGAGTTGCTGATGAGTGGATGAGTGGCTGGAGTTTTTGCGATAGACGACGAGCGAAACTAGCGGCGAGAGAAATGACCAGCAGGAGGAAAATCTGCGACGAGCATCGGCGCAGTGAATAGTTCGACTAGCAGGCTGTACTACTGGACTGGATGCGTGAATGAAAGACATTACAAATGATGGCAACATACAGACTGAAAGTGTGTTAATGATGAGTATGAGTTAATTGACTATAATCAGAGACATTAAGAAGGACGTTAATTAGATTTAAAGTATACATTAAATATTGCGCTGGCTGAGAAATACAAGGAGTAATAGTGAAGATATATAGATTAATACTAGAATGATTTAGGTGAGTCGGGCACAAGAGGCTGGGGGTCCGGAACCGGAGCTGACATCATGGTCTGTCATTCTGGTCACCCAACCGCCATATTGAATATGGATGACCTTAACCTTGACATTTGACCTTGACCGCATACCTGTAACCTTGAATATCATTGAAACGAAAAAAATGATAAAACCCTAACAGAATTATAAAATAAAAATAAATGTTTGAAGTAAATAAGAAATTATTTTAATTTTTCTTTTAAGATGTACACATAGGAAGTACAGGGTTCGATCACAGGTGGATAGACTAAGCTCCTGACACTACCGACCCTCGCCAGGTCGGCAGGTGTCCACCTCGGAACCCATGTTAGATGTCGACGACCTTAACCCAATTTCCGTAACCTTGAATAAAGTTGAACCCAAAATGTTCCGAAAAAAATATTAAAAATTCCAAAAAAGTATTTAAAGATATTTAAAAAAATTAATATCTATAAAAACCCCATAAAATTCCAACGAATTTCCAAAGAAACCCTTGATACATTACTTAAGACCCTTGACTCAAGACTCAAGACCCTTAACCCAAATCTTAAGACTCTTAACCCAAGACTCAAGACCCTTAACTTAAAACCCTTGACTCAAAAATCAAGACCCAAGAACGAATAATCAAGAATCAAGACCCTTGACTCAAGACTCAAGACTCAAATACCAGGACTGTTCACTCAAAAGCCTTGACTTAAGACCCTTGACTCAAAACCCTTTGACTCAAGACCCAAACCCATGACCGAAGACACCAGACCCTTGACTCGAAATCTTGACTCAAGACCCAAGAAAGGAAATCAAAGACCGAAGACAAGACCCAAAACTCATGACCCTTTACCCAAGACACTTGACTCCATGACCTCATGAAAGTTTACCCCATGTCCATGTCCTTAACATTTCAGCCATCTTGATTCTAGCTAGAACTTTCCACATTATGCTCTGTCATTTCAACTTGCTACTTCATGCTCTGTCTTTCCTTCTTGCTACTTCATTTCAACTTGATAATTCGTGCTCTGTCTTTCCATCCTGCTACGTCATGCTCTATCATGCCACCTTGCCTCTCTCTTTCTTCTCTCTCCAAACCTCTTTTCTCTCTTACACCTTCTTCGTCCATCATTTTGGATGCCGTCTGTAGGGTATGTAATTATTCAAATAATTAAAAAAATGTGAATTCTTCCGATTTTTTATATATATATAATATTCAAGCGAAATCAAATTTACAGTATGCCAGATCCCAATCACACTTTCAGCTTTGTCTATAAAATCGAATTTTTATTTTGAAATGTATTTATTATAATTTGATTGTGCATTTCACTTATGTATTTTTTTACTGTTTTATAAAAAAAAATGATGTAACCATAGTATGCTTTTCAAGCCATTCTGCTGGCCCCTAAACTGACCACGTGCATGTTCTAACCATGACATGTTTTAACCATGCGTACTGTCCACGACTTGGGATGTGCAGTGTTAACATTTTAACAGATCCGCACCTGCATTGTGTCAAGTAACTTGTGTTAGCGAACGTGATTTCAAGTCGTTTTCTCATGTCCACACCTGCATGGTGTCTGGTAAACGTGAAGTGTCTGCAAGTTGGACTTTGCACCCATGTCTTACAACACGATCTACGTGCCGCACTCGGCAGCTAAGTACAGCACGCTGTCTATCCAGCGGGTACTGTTGAGTTATGTGTGGATTGGTGCGATTGGTGCGGATTGGTGTTGGAATTGCTGATTGGGTGCTGATTGTGGTGTTAATTTCTATGTTTGCGGGGCTAAGTGCTGTGCTATGTGTGTTGTTTGCAATGCTTAGTGCTGAGCATGCGGTGCTAAGTGTGGTGCGTGTGTTGCTAAGTGCGGTGATTGCAGTGCTTATTGCGGTGATTGCAGGGAAAAGTGCCGTGCGTGCGATGCTAAGTGCGGTGCTGATTGTGTTGTTAACTACAGTGCATGCATTGCTAAGTGCAGTGCTCATTGCGGTGCTAAGAGTGGTGCGTGCGGTGCTGATTACGGTGCTAAGAGTGGTGTGTGCGGTGCTAAGTGTGGTACTAAGTTTCATGCATGTGAGTCGCAAGTTAAAATTATTCGCCCCTACTTGAAAATAAAACTATGCAGTCCTAACTCCAAAGCTAGAAGGTGGGTATTATATTTTATAATCTCTCCTTTATATTTATATATATATATATATATATATATATATATATGCATCCAGGTCACTCGGTATATATAATCCCTTCCTGGATAAAACATATTTGCACTTTCCACTAAAAGTGCCTAGAACTACAGCAGGCTCCCACCACACTTCGCCATTGGTCGATGCACAACTTAGACTATGTACTGAACAACGCAGCACCACGGCAGGCCCCCACCATGCTTCCCAATTGGTCGTTGCGCGACTTGAACTTTGTACAGATTGTCCGCGGAGGGATACAAGGAAAAAAGTTCAAAAAATCTTATATAAGCTAGAAACGCAACTGCTCCGTTCCATACTGCCGTGTGAATTTGCTGCGTACGATTCCGAGTGTTTCTCCTCTACTGTCATTTTGAGTTTATAAACGAGTTCATTCGCGTCGTCGGGGGAATCATCATCCTTCTCATCAGATACTTCATAAAAACTATTGTCATAGTCATTATCAACAATGCTGTTTTCATGTTCGTCTTCACCTCCTGTTTCACACTTTATAATAAATTTACTTTCTTTGCAGCAGGAATTGTGAAGTTCATCGATTTCACGCGAAAGTTTTACAAGTGCATATTTCGCGCGAACCACTCTACTGCACGACATGGGTCACACATTCCGTCTTTAGAAATAACTATCTCACGATAATCGCCTGTGGAATCAGTACCCGTAGATGCAAAAAGAGGTATTAACAGCATCACTTGCTGCCTTTCAAAATACGAAACCTTTGAAGTTATTGGTGTGGTTCTTCAATGTATCACCTTGCATAAACTACATGTGTCCGTTGTCGTAATGTTTCCTCGTAACAAAAGGGCACTCTTCGAACAGGAGGTTCTCTCATGTTGCCGAGCATTTTGACTGAAGGTGAAAACTCGATCGCAGAATCCACACCGACAACAATCAGGCAGTGATGATGCAAGTAAGGCTCCCATGTTCGTTGAAGTTAAAGGCAGCTACAGAACTACAGCAGACGGCATCCAATATGGTGGACGAAGGTGTAAGAGATAAAAAAATGTTGGCGAGAGAAGAAAGAGAGAGACAAGATGGAATGACAGAGCATGAAGTAGCAAGATGGAATGACAAATCATGAAGTATGCAAGATTAAATGATAAAGCATGAAGTAGCAAGATGGAAAGACAGAGCATGAAGTAGCAAGATGAAATGACACATCATGAAGTGGATAGTTCTATAAACAAGATGACTGATCCAGGACATGGACATAGGGTCAAAAGTTATGAGTCATGGGGTCAAGTGTCTTGAGTCTTGCCCTAGGTATTTTGAGTCACGGGTCTTGAGTCAAGTGTCTGGTGTCTTGGATCTTGAGTCAAAGGGTTTTGAGTTAAGGGTCTTGAATCAAGGGTCTTGAGTCTCGAGTCAAGTGACTGGGGTCTTGAGCCAATTTTTCAAAGCGAGTGTTTTTTTAGTCTTGAGTCAAGGGTCATGATTCTTGAGTCAAGGTTGTTGAGTTAATGGTATTGAGTCAAGAGTCTTGATTCAAGGGTCCTGAGTCTTGAGCCAAGAGTCTTGAGTCAAGGGTCTGGACTCTTTGAGTCAAGAGTTCGAGTCAAGCGTCTTGAGTCTTGGGTCTTGAGTCTTGGGTTTTAAGTCTTGAAACTTGGGTCTTGGATCAAGGAACAAGGGTCTTGAGTCAAGTGTCAAGGGTTTTTTGGGAATTTGTTGGAATTGTTTGGGATTTTTATATATTTTTTTAAATGTTTTAAATACATTTTTTAGAAATTGTTTGGAATGTTTGTGTTTACGGTAATTTAAGGTCACGGGCATGGGGTCAAGGTCTATGTCAAAGTCATCTAGATTCAATATGGAGGTTGGGTGACCGGAATGACGGAGCATGATGTCGACTCCGGCTCCGGACCCCCAGCCCCTTCTGCCCGACGAAACTAAATTATTCTACTATTATTGCTGTAAATAATAGCTGCGTGAATAAATTAAAAGCAAATTTGGTTATTTTATTTTTATTAAGACCTCCATTCCTCACGAACTCGGATACGCCCCATCAGGCGTCTTGTAACATTACATATAGCTCACGATGAAAACAAATTCCCCGTGAGTAAACAAAAAATATGAGCAGCGAAGTGTTAAAATTACCACATAAACATATAACGCCAGAGCATCTAATGCACGTAATATTTGTAACAGTAGCCCTTTTGTTTGATATGCAACCGGTGTGCTAATTTTGTAGAATCCTGTTAGAATAATCTGTAAAAAAATACAGTATAAATTCGGCATGCGCATTTAGGAACAACTGCTGTAACTCGACATCTGCAAAGCCACAAATCTTGATTCAATAATGGAAAAAAGGAATAGCATTAGTGTACATTCCAGTAGTGCTTCTTTCTAAAGTAGCCACAAGAAATGACCAGAGGCCCAAGAACATCGAGCATTTTGGGCGCGATAAGTTTAACTATCGCTAGGAAAAGATTAACCGACGACAAACTTTTGAGCTGCTGCTTGTCCCCGACACGTCCTATTGTTAAACGCGATCTTTTGATCAAATATGAGCGTAGTCAAGAGAGAGATGATAGTTTTATATCATTCCTACCGTATACTTCTTATGTTTGGCATTTCGAGGTAGATAAAGTTGTCCTGACTACATTTTTTTTATCGCCACACCTCCACTGATAGGGCGACTGATACATGCTGTGGCGTGTGAAAGCCGATATCTGTGCGCTGCTTTTTTTTTTCTGGAGAGACTTTGAATGTAGATCCTGATACCTTAGACAGCAGACTGCACATGTATACCACTGAGGCGTGCTGTTGTTTGTTACACTTCTGTGGTGCCAAAAAAAATAGGTTTTAAGGTCATCAAAGTAACCTAGCATACTTGAGTGTGGGAAACTGTTCGCAAATTTACGGTAACAGTGTACAGGTGTAATAAGACAAAAGCGATGTTTAACTTCTGCCCCATGCCTCCATGGTACATCTCCTACACCTGCTTACGAAAAAGTCAACAGCAGGGTGAAATTACCAAGTGCATATGGTAACCACGCTTAACATTTATGTAGCTGCAGATTGGCGTGTTGTAAGTTTCCAATACTATGTCACAGATTACTTACGAACACAGAGGTCAAAAACCGGCTCATACAGCGAACTACAGCTGCACACGCCAGCAAAATGGCTTCACTGGCCAGCAACATGTCCGGACGGCCTTCGTCAATTACAGCCTGGTTGGTAACTTACTTTGCCAGCCGTCAGCCCAGCCAATAGAGAATATTTTGCAGCACGCGGTAGCCAATTAGACACACACGTGACACGACCCAGTCCCATAGCCTGCAGAAACCGAAACGCCACTTCACTTGACTATGTTTACATTATGTGGCCTTAATATGCACAACCGTGCGACGCTAATCCCAAAATTTGACTTTAACCGTTTCAGATTCATTTTAATGTATGCCTTCGCGTATTGAAAAATGGTATATTTTGATATGTGCTGTTCTACAGTTGACACAGCATTTATTTCATTGTCACAACCCATAAAATATAGCGCCCGTGTTCGGCGATAATGATGTGAACCAGTCACAACACAACCGCAGCCCGGTTTACCAATCAATTACCCTGAGAGAACATCATTGGGCATTGGGCACTTAGCCTAGTAGTGTACAGTTCCAGCCAAATATTATCTTCCTGTGCAACGTGTGCAATCATGAACAAACTGTCTATGCCTAGGTCATAGGTACATCAAAATTCCTCTCACGATATTCTTTCTATCTATAAAATATGTAACTCTGGAAAATTACACTGCATATTGTAGCTACACGCAATGCAATTGAGTTAAAAAACTACAATTAGCCAAAAGTGGTGTGAGATGCTGACAAGCCAACTGCCACGAGGAGCATGATAATTTAAATACATGTTACCTAGGCAACTGGGCCAGTATATGTGATCAAAGTCCCCAACCTTTTTATTTTTGTGAAAAATTGCAACCGTACTATAGACTGCTAACGATCATCAACTCGTTCATTCCTCGTGTCCATGATCGAGGACATGTTGCACATGAAGGATATATGTGGTCGGTACTGTACACAACAAGGAATCATTGGCCTGTTTTTGTGATTTTTCGTTCCGAGTATACTGCGCACAGGATATCTGAAAGCTTGTCGACCGTTGGAACTATCCTTGAACAAGTGCAGCGATAAGTACGGCCACCTGGTTTTCGTGAAAATAATTCACGACTGCTTGCACTCCAAAACACTAGAGCTCAGATTCACGTTCGTGATTTAAATGTTACGCATTGCAGGCGTGTGCCCGCGAACCACGGACACTCAGTGTAGGAGTTGCTTGGTTCTGATTGGCCCAGCCAGGTAAGGAACTCCCTCTCGACAAAGACACGTGGCCAGCAATCAAAAGAAAACTGCACGTATGCCATAGGACATTGGAGTCTTGCCGTCACGTAAATATTTTCGCGAAAAACAGGTGGCTCTAATTATGATGTGGTCCAAGCTTTCAGATATCCTGCGCGCTGTGCAATCTGATTTGTTGAACTGTCTGCACCTGTATTGTATGACAGGTTAATGCAGACATCAACAACTACGTAATACAATTATTTACTGGTTGCGAGAAGCACATCCGACACAGGCACAGCGTCTCTTAAACTTTTTACGATTGCAACTATTGAGCTCGTAAATTAATTCGGGGCTGAACGGGTTAAAGGAACCGTCTTATCTGAACGCTATAATATTTTATATTATTTTTAATCCACCCTTTTTCTAGGAGGAATTTTTATGGGCTACAGATAACTAACTATCCTAAACGAGTCTTGATGACACCCTTTTAAAAAAAATAGTGACACGAATTTAATATTTACCTATTTATGGACTCTACAAGCGGTCGCAAAAGCTGACGTGGTTACAGGAACTAAACAAACAACGTTAACTTACAAGCTGGGGACACTTTTTCCTCGCAGGAAACAGATACAGAGATTTACACGCAAATCAGTGTTACAAATGAAAATTTACAATAAATGAATACAGCCATTCCAGCTCCTTAAGGTCTTCTAATGGCAATTGGAAACTCGATCGAGCGTGATACCAGTAAAGGCATGCTTTAAAATTAAAATACAAATGGGATTGGAAACTATGGGAGAAATGTGTAATTAAAAATTTCCGACTGGAGGTGCCGAGCCTGGCAGCCAATGAAACACGCAAAAACAATCCTGCACAGGGGAGGTAACTTAACACTTGGTCTAAGAAGGGGAAAAGTAATCCGGAGTATCCGGAAATGTTAATGGCAATCGCCAGTACTTAAAAATGAGTCTCCCTTCTTGCTACTGATACCAAATAACTTATAATAGAAAAATAAATCATATGAAAAAAATATTAACATATTTTTACGCTTGTCATTTTTCAGTTGTTAGTTTTACAATGTTCGTATTTGAAAAATACAGTATGTGGTCACTCCTTGACCTGCTGTCAAGAACAAAAGCAGCATATCAGAGACAAAGTATTCTTCCGGGCTTAGCACCTACTTCAGTGGAGGATGCGCGTTTTTAAGTGATGCATATTATGATGTCACTTTAGATTAATTCAATTGTTTTTATCATAATTTGTTTCTACAATTTTATGTAAAAAATTTACATTTTACATTGTAGCTTTAAAAAAAAAACTAGTAGTATTAGCAGTTGATCGTATAAAAAAATCTACGCCTTAAAAATGCGTGTTGAGGTTAGGAAAAAGAATTGTATGCGAAACAGTAAGTCATAGCGAAAAATAGAATATTCAAGATGTCACGTAACAGTTCGCTGTACCAGTAAACTACCGTCAAGACAATTCGGACAGTGGATTGCTTTTCTGGGCGACATAAATCATTCAGGAAAGCAACGCTAAAGTAGGTATGTCGCAAAAAAAAAAAAAATTAGCGACATCCATCTGAGGGTGGAACTAAATTGTAGCAAATTTGCAGGATGTCCCCGCAATCCCACGTTCTCTCCCCGTCGAGGTACCGAGCGAAATTCTCTCTCTGCTTTTTTTTGAANCCCCCCCCCCCGGGTTGCTCTTTTGTTGTCGACACATTACTATCCAGCGCCGCTTTCACCCGCCAAACAACTGTTTCCCGGACGATCTACTTGGTCGATGAGAGCCAGTACGCGTCCAGAAAAACTGATACTCCCCCGATATTTATCGATGGCTCGCACCAAGGACACAGACGACCTCGGAGGAGGAAGGCGTGATGTTTTGACACGTGCGAGAGCGTTTTTTTCGTGGAAGAGCGGGCATTTGCAACATCCGCTCCGTCTTGTGCAGTGCGCCAAGGACGGCACACTGATTCTACAAATAGAAGGACGAACACGCCTGAAAATCTTCCTTCAAGCTTCAAAGAACACTTTTCACATCTGAGCATGGTTTTGTTATTTTAGCCCACCGTGCATTCATTTGACAGGTGCACAATTTTACTCTGTCAAGGGCGTCGATTAAGGTCGCGTTCCGTATACTGCACGGAAGCTCTTACTCGCTGGATGTTGCTTCGTTATAAAATATATGCTTGAAGACACTAAGGAACAGAACTACAACAGAGCGCTTATTTTATTATTCAGAACAAAGCCGGAGACTGCACAGCATGTAAACAATCTTCAAATTAATTTAAAATGTTTTTGTACGCAATGAACCTAGCCTAACCATTCTACCAAACACAAACTATAAAATAAATACAAACATATTCTAGATACATGCCTGGACATTTAAAGCTGATTTTGAAAACCATGAAGGTGCTTAGCACATTCTCGTTAATAATTATCGCCAGCGTGGACGTCGTGCAGTTTGAAGACCTCATCCAGAGATTAGGGGAATATACGGAAGCGAAATGGCGTGGCATTTCCTTAAGCGCACTCGGTCGCTCATTTCCTACGCGAGTTTCTGGAAACAGCTTGGGTCTGATTGGCTGTTGCACGCTGCTGAAGATTCCTTACTGGTCGGGCTGCCGTCCGGCAAACTTGGTTTCCATGCGCTGACTGGTGAACGACGCTCCGCCATCTTGCTGGCCAGAGACGCCAGTTTACTTGCGTGCACGTCCTGTGCTCGCAACGAGCTCCGCGGTTTCGCTTCCGTATTCTCAAGTATTCTGTGCTCCGACTGTTATGTGCCGCACACATATCTCTCGCTTTCTCACTCAAACTGTGTGTTTTGTATACAACAAAACGAGACCATGAATTCAATCGTTGCACTTTTGTTAAGGCGCCAATATACGGAACTACTTCTGCAAAATTCATTGTACCGCCAAAATCATTGTGAGCAGTCGTGTCAAGAGCGAGTGGGTGGGACTTAAATTAACTATATAAATGTTTTCCGCATCATAGAAGTTTATGGAAACCAGCGTAGAAAAAACTAAGAAAGAGCAATCTGAAATAACGATTTTTACTATCTTTGTGAGCGAACATTTTAGCAGACTGGTATTTATGCTTATATATTTATTACATCTTAAATGTTGACATACCATTACGGCGCAAGAAATTACGCAACTTAACTCGAATTGTACACGTACTATTAAATAAAACGTATTTTATAATTGAATTTTGACCCTTATGTCAGCGTGTGTAAGCCATCCGATGTGCTGGCTGCCGAATTTAGTTCGTGGTCGCTTGACATGATTAAACGCTCTTGATTATTATTCTTACATGCATTTAAAATGTAACGCTTAGTGCCCTCAGAACATGGCTGTAAAAATACATATTACAATAGGGATTTTATATATACGTGAATTAGTTTTTGCATGATGAATCCATAAAAATGCCAAGGTCCTATATCATTTTAAATAAAATATTTAATATACATGCTTGTAAAATCCCATTATGTCATCAATAAAAGCATGAGTTATCAGCATTTTTGACGCGAAATCGGAATTATTCCCCGCGGTCGGGAATACATTACTCGTAATAATTGCATTTTTAAAAAAATCATAATTAGAGACCTGAAAATTTCGCGGATTCATTTTGGGACAAGGTAGGACTCAAAACACGTGCGTTTATATAACTTAGCCATTGGTCCACGCGGTGTTTCACAGCTCCTGGAGAACAGTGTCCAACTGTCGCCTACTACTGTGACAGCAGACAATCAATGCGCAGTTGATATCAGCATATTTGTACATAAGACTGTAGAGTCTAACCTGCAGGTCATTGAACTCGCGATTTTTTCAGGTCTCTAATCATAATGCATATCTATGGATATAAAAATCTGATATTACATAAATAGAATGGGAGATGTGGTGGGACATTTAGGTCGGCATTAACTGCAAAATAATGAGCACCGGTGAGCGTAAAATGAAGGAAAGATGGAAAAGTGATGGAATGCAAGGATGCGGGAAATAGCAATGCCTTGAGAAAACCCTCTGCCGATGGCAAAGTCCGCCACGTTTCTCACATACGTAATTCCTGGTGACCTCGTCGAGAATAGAATCTAGCATTGATTGGAAGGAGCAGGTGATGAAATTGATAATGAACGACATATTCGAACTTGGAAAAAATGTACACAGATTATATTCATTACGTGAAAAGCGAGCGTGTTGCTTGAAAGATGTTACATTAATGGTATGTAGACTGTTGGGATTCTGATTTTGTATAATGTTTGTAAACTGAAATGTGAAATATATATAATAAAAAGTGTTTTATTTCTCGTTCGTGTTGTACCCTGCCTGCTTTCCTGATATAGGTAATATGATTGTCTTGGTTTTCAGATCTTTCACTACATATTGGTACTGTAAGTGAGTATGATAATAAAAATAAATGAAATGATGTGGGCAAGATATAATGTTAGTAGTACTTAAGTATTTGCTGTAAGGGCCTATCACTGAACGTGCACAATCAATGACAAGGGTACAGATGTATAAGTTGAAATGAAGTGCACAAAAAATGAGTGGATTGATATTGTAATACGTTCTCATCAAGTTTGACGCTATTCCCCACCTGTGGGCCCTAGGGTCCCCAGTTAATATTAGATGGCACAGACTATAAGGTGCCTTGAAGGTTGAGGGTATATCAATAAGGTAGTCTTTCGGTGTTTCCCTTTACTGGCTGGTTATATTGTCTCGAGTTTAAATATACAGAAACACTTCCGAGGTGTGGTACTCTATTTAACTAACTCGGATTAACTGTGGGCGACATAGTGGGGGACGGAGGGCTTCTTTGGTCGACGACTTGATACTTAGCTCTGCTTTTAGTGCTTGGTATGTGTCGGCTGGATGAGGTCCGGCGATGTGGGCGGGCTTGGAAAGGCCCGCGTTTGGTGCCGTCTCCCCTCGACTGTTGCTCTGGGTTCGCTCCTCGTCGCACTCCTCTCGTTCCGACGTCCTCTCGCGATTCCCGACGAAACTGACTCTCTCGGTGCAGTGATAAAAACTGACCCCTCTTCTCTCGTAAATTCGCTTATATCCTCTCTTGACTCCCTCCCTAAGTTCCTACACGTGTCACTCTTGTTGGAGGAGGGAGGTGGGAGGAGGGTGCAGTACAAAGAACACTTCATACAGTTGCCATGGTTCTTGTTGGTGGAAGGAGGGGTGACCTGCACCCTAAAACTTACCCTGTCAGCTCTCCTTCCACTGCACGTGTCCCAGTTGCCCCACTAAGGGGGCGGGGGGGGGATTGCTCGTGGCAACACTTCCAAGCTTGTCAGCCATTTTCTCTGGCGTGAACTTTTGCTATGGGGTGGTGGGGAAGAAGTCCTGCTCTGCAGCGACACATGTAACTGAGTATCCATCCTCTGGGTTGACCTGTCCTGGCTGTCCACGTGTCCTGCGACGCATGTCAACTTGTAGGCGCTTGCAGGGAGGGTAAAATCGCGGGGGGTTTCACTGAGGTTTCTACTTCCAACATGCGTTACACATCAAGTTGGACGCAACAGACTTGAAGCGAGGAGGGCGAAGGTCGAGCCAGACCTGACCCGCAAGAGCAGTGTAGGATGAGGTGTTCGGCTTTTCGTGACGGTTNGGGGGGGGGCTGGATGAGCAAGGGAAGGAGGTCTAATTTTATATGTTCCTAGATTTTTAGAATATTTTTTGTGACATTTTATAATAATTGCCAGGGGTGTTGAGTGGGGAGGGGTGAGGCGAAGGAGGTGATATGAGCGAGGGGTAGGGTAACATTATATGGCCTTCGATATTTTAGATTGGTTTTATTTATTTTCGATTTCTTATAATAATTACCAGTGGTGGTATGGGGAGGGGTGAGGTGAGAGAGATGTGATGAGCGAGGGGTAGAGTTGGGACATGTTATATGTTCTTCAATTTATATAAATATTTGTTTTTATGAATTTTCTTGATTTTTATGATTGGGTGTTGGGAAGGGGGTGAGCTGAGCTACGCTAAGGGTGGGGTGATAGGAGTGGAGGCCTGCGGGTAAAGGAAGCGAGCCCCCAAATCCTTTAAATAGCTCGAAAATAGCCTTTCGGGGGCTCGTTCTTGTAAATGGGGGGCTCGGTGATTTTTTGAGGTAAAAACGGAAATCTTTAAGTGAAAAAGACCTATTTCAAAGGGAAAATAGTCGATTTTGAGGGGAAAACGGAAAAATTTGAGGAGAAAAACGGGAAAATTCAAGATGGTGGACGGCGCCATTGCGCCACAGTCCCCCGCCCTTGCCTCCGGAGACCCATAACCACACTAATTACATTGTAAATAAATATAGGTTGGGGCGTTGTTAAATGTTAGAAGAATTTAGAAGATACGTACGTATTTCTCTTCAATCTATCCAGACAGCTCCCAAGGAAAAGTGTAAATAACGAGAGGAAAGATACATTAAAGTGGCTGTCCTTGAATAAAATATGGTTGTCAGCCCTCGCTGCAACGAAATTAAGCAACGGACTTCAACGATGGATAAAATTAAAATTCCCTGAAATAAATTCCACAGTTGTCGGAAACATTAACGTTTCTCACGTGTATCAACTTAAAAAGTTGATCCGTTAACCATCAATACATTTTTTTACGTGATCACAAGTCCTTTATAACTGACTGACAATTTACTGAGAGTTCGGCTGCGAGCACCGAAAAATGCCTCTGGAGTTCTGTTTGTGGGGCAAAAATACGTAACTCTGAAACGATATATATATATTTTTTCGAAATCATATTATATTTATCACAAATTTAGAAAGCGCAGTCACATCTGTAGAGCAGTGGATTTTCTGCTAGCTCTCAACAGAAGATTCCGGGTCCGATTTCTATCACCAATGAGATTTTTCAAATAGTGGTGGGTCCAGAACGGATCCGACCAAGTCTAGGTAGGTCGTTCCTGAAAGGTCATTATTTATTTATTATTTTCATAGCATTATCACTACTTGGCACAATCAGAGTACAAAAACACTTTGTAGTAGGACCAGAGCACAAAAATCTTGCAAATGTTCAAACAATATTCTCGTTATTAAAAAAAAATGTAACAATGTAGACTCCTGTAAGTAAACAAGATATATCCTGGAAAAGTACAGTATTCACTTGTACAGATACATCAATCATCCTGTATGTTTCACAGCCATTTTCGTAACATTTTAAACAATTTACCTTTTTTTAATATTTTGACAAATTTTTTAAACATTTTTTTTGTAAAAAAAAAGTAAAATAAATTAATTAATTGTAAAGTTTTACAATTCTTTATAGGTAAAAGAAAACAAAACATAAAACGGCGCAAATTAATAAAAAATAAAATTCCATGTACACTTCAGTATCAGTTGGAACTGGATTATCATTGCGGGATTCATAACCAACTAAGTACCACCGCGAGACATCTAACAACTGACTGCGAGCAGGGAAGTTTAATATCGTATCATCGAAACTGCTTATTTTCCGACAGAAAAACTCTCCAGCAAAGACACAGAAAATAAAACCTTTGTAATTCCTTTTGAAGGAATCAACATCAAAAACTCACGTGCTCTTGTGACAATCATCGTTCGCCAACTGTCTAGCGTCAGAAGTATAGCTAAATGCGTTCAGAGGGGAGATTCTCTTTCTCAGTTTTGTTCTAGATTTTAGCTAGACCTAGAGCGTTACCAGTCCTCTAGCGTGGTTTCGCCCCTTGTAGCAGTAGTCGTTCTCTCCCTTTAGACGGGTGCCCGCTGCATATAGCGGTTTTTAAAATGGTCTAGCTACGTAACTAGTTTTCATTAACTGTCCTGTACCCCCAAGCGCAAGGCTACCCTGACTGGCCAATCAGAG
Organism: Clitarchus hookeri; assembly: GCA_002778355.1. Classification (NCBI taxonomy): domain Eukaryota; kingdom Metazoa; phylum Arthropoda; class Insecta; order Phasmatodea; family Phasmatidae; genus Clitarchus; species Clitarchus hookeri. The sequence goes on along the minus strand of NQII01001115.1, from coordinate 177,942 downwards.
ACTAGCAATGATCGTTTTGTTCAACGTATGGGGACAGTCGCGAACACTCGCGCTACAGTGCGGAGTAAAAGGTAACTAAATAAAACACGTACATGTTAGGTTCATTGCCTAGCAATATATTTTCACAAACAATTCAATATATATTTCCTTAGATCAGGAACGTATATAGAAAAAAAGGGGGAGGGGGGGGGTTATTGAAAACGACACGAAGATACGAGTAAAATGAAAATTATCCGTATGCATTATTAATCGCAATATTTATTTTTATATATTGTTACAATTTCTCAAAGTAAGTGGGCAAAACCAAGTTCCGTAAGTGATGGGGGTTTTAATTAAATAAAAGGTTTAGTTATAATTTCCTAATTTTATTTACAATAACTACAAACAAAATTCACTGGACCCAATATTTCACAGTAAATTGATATCACCTGCGGTTTAGAATTAATGAATTCATCAATCAATACTATTTACAAATATATCAAAGAAATTAATGCAATTAAATAATTTAAAAATCAGTCCCAATAGACAGTGTATCAAAACCTATTCAATTATTTTACAAATTGTATGTCCATATTTTACAGTTCCAATATTTACAATAAAGTTCGTATCGCATATTATTCAGTCCCACCTCAGTTTAGTCCAGGTCCCACCAGTCCGCAATTTCTAGAGTTCCCCGAGCGCCCTCATGCACAGTAGTCTCCACTCGTCGAATTTCACGCCTTCTCGTCCATTCACACCACAAACACCTCGTCCGCCGTCGCCTCGCAATCTCCCGTCGTCGTCCGTCCTCTACACGTCGCTCGATTTCCGGACTCAGCTAATTGGCTTCCACTGCCACTGCCAACAGTCCAACTGTGGCTTGTTTTTATAGAGTCGTAGGACATCTCCCAGAAATTTCTCTAAATTCCGCGTTGCACCGAGGGTCCTAGTTCCCAGAATATTCTTCCGCAACCTCTACTCTCATAGAAATTTCCAGCAGGGGGAGGAGGAGGGGCTGTGATGCCAGCTACGTCTCGACGTTGTCAATCATTCCCCGGATGCTCGGGGCGGGGAGACGAGGCAGTGAACGCATCTTCCTCTGATTTGGGGGGGNGGGGGGGTCGAGGTGGGTCACCTCCCACAGAGAGTCGGACGTGCATAACGGGAGCTCGCGGCCGGTGCGAGCTACAGCGCGTAACTATATGTAAAATGTATACACTTTTTGTTATATAATTCCCATACTAATATAAAAGTAAATTTAATTTTGTTATTAGTTCAGTTAAAGTTATTTAACTTGCTATTATCATCGAAACCAGGAACAAAAGTATAATTCATGAACGGAAGCAATACCAAGTGTTCATAGTAAAATGCTCCCCCCCCCCNAAAAATTAAATACGCACCTGCCTTAATGTTTAGGTGTTTGTATAGATTCTTTAGAAGAAAACAACAAAAAATAATAACAAGGCAAGGAAATATTCTATATTAATGGCGTAGTGTATTGTGTCTGCTTTGAATTGAAATTAACATAACTGAATTGAATGGATATATTGCCGGTTCTGTGCACTTTCAAACCAAATACAAATGTTAATCTAAATGATTGGACATAAGACAACGCAACTGTAAGTAGTTACGTAAGCTGGCGTGATTTGACATAAAGATAGGCATACGCAACAACAGCACAAATATTACGGATGTAGCACCAGTATAACCCTTGAGGTTACGCCCTAACCAGGTCTACCAAGGACGTCAGAAAGTTTATAGAAGTGCAGGGGCAAAGAGATTGGCTAGTATGGTAGTGTATATGATTGATGTAGGGGGGGAGGGGAGTGGTGAAGTGTTATAATTATAGCAGACACACTGCAGAATCATTTTTATGTAATTGCCACACCATAAAAGTAGAAACCTTATAATGCGCACAGAGGCTTGTTTATTAATTTGCAGCAGCAATCAGTCTGCAAACATTGGTAGTTTAAACATAACTCAAAATATTTGCAACCAACAGTTTTCTGAGTAGAGTAAAAATACTCATTTTATAACCTAACGGACCGTCCTTAGCAAAACAACTGAAATACTCAAAATACTACCTCATAAATAGTATTTTTACCTATATCTCTTATCATACGGAAGTTACAAAAAAATGAGGGTGAATTTCTGGCGGAATAGTTACACCTACACAGGTTTTCAGTGTTTCCATAAGAAAAACATCTAAGCTTGGCATTTTTACATCCGGCCTCCCCTCATTCTCAAACTTCCATCGCCACAATAACATTTCTACATATCGCATGTAACCTTCAATGTAACTTGAGCAACAGTAAGATTGATTTTGATAATTCAGCAGTTGCTTAGCAAATAATGTGCAATGGGCAGGAACGTCGGGACTGACAAGAGAGGGGTGTTGGGGTCTCTGCCTCATACTCATCGGTGTTCTACTAACAGCAGGCGTTCTCAACATTTTCACCACTGAGTACCACTTGGCATCATTATGAGAATAGCCGTATCATCTATATACCATGAGATGTAGTGAGTTTCGAGGCTTTCTGAGCGAAGACAAATAAGGCATTTCAAATCTCAGGATACATCGTCAAAGCCCTGTCTGTACTCGAAAAGTATAACTTTCTTTACAAAACCCTGCATTTTTTTAGACATGGCCACGTAACACCAGTGGTATAATCCATTCACGGTTACCTCAAAATTTTCAGAAGGGCTGCTAAAGTTCTACTTCCAGGATATTCCTCCGCTTCGTGCAAACCAAACTACGAATAAGTCTAGAAAATTACATCGAAGAACAACGCAACACATTCGTGCGCACTCAGTTGTAATAATATTTTGCATTAGAAGTATTCATTACTAGGCTCTACTAACACATATGTTTTCCCACTGTTTTTATTCATATTTATTATAAATGAAATATTATAATTCATAGATAAAATATAGATAAAACTTCAATTTAATAAAAAAAATGGCATACTTTTATGTTAACTGGGATAGAAAACGCTTGTGATAAATAACATATTCAGGAAATAACTAAACACGTCATACGTAGGGTGGTTTTTCAAAGGTTTGATTCAAAACGTGTGAAGAAACCGTGAATAGACTCAACACGTACCACCGGTTGGGAACCCCTGTTCTAGAGCGTTTCCATTTCGGTGGCGAATTCATTATGTTCGCTTTAGACGGGTGCCCTCTACATATCGTGGATATGACTGGTCTCGTTGCGTGTCATGAATTATGCTGCATCCGAAGCGCGAGGCTACACTGTCTGGTTCCACGGTCAATTACCAGGCTTCCGACGTGTGAGGCTATCGTCACTGGCCAATCTCTTATTCAGCGTAGCCGTGCGGTGACAGTCGCGAATACTCGCGCTACAATGCGTAGTAAACTGTAACTAGACACCATAAGCGGATAGCACGGCACAAGAACTTCCAGTAAATGTGTCGTGAGATATTTACACTAACACTCTGTATGAAATTAAAAAAAATATATAGCAACAAAGCAAGAAAATACCCTGTATTAATGCTATCGTGTTTTGTTTCGAGTTTGAATTGAAATTTGTATTACTGCACTGAATAAATACACTGCCCGTGCACTTACATAGAAAAAATAAATTAGTCTAAGACCGTGCTCAAATTGACACTTTCTAGTTACAAAAATGGTCACTTGACCAACTTTTGTCTCCAAAATCGATGGCTAAAATTTGTGTAATTTGCGTTTTGCTTTGTGCCAACTACAAAGATTACGAATAACAAAATACAATTTACCAAAATCAGTTAGGCTATGTGTTAGTTTCGCGACTTCAAATGTTAAGTACGCATAAAACAGTTACTGTAATAAAGCAATTCCTATCATATTAAATATAACTACTTAGTAAAGTAAATTGCTGATTTTTTTCACGAAATGTGTACTATTTTAATTGTTTAGTTATTAACTAACAATAGTAAAAAGTTTTTTTAATTTCATTTCAATTATGTTTCATGTTAAACTGTTTTCAACATGGTTTTATGGAGATAAGTGGTTTATCTTTAAGAACTCTCGGATCATTTGTTTTAAAATAATTATTTCACATGTGTTGTACAGTAATTAGCAGCACTGAAAGCTAAACAGATGTCTGTCGTAAAGTTCTAAATAAACACTTACAAAATGCAAAATGAAAATTACAAAAAAATAAAACCAAACTAATTGTAACACGGCGAAAGTTGCTGGAAGAATGACAATGAAACTGTAAATACGTAGCTGATAGCGTGTTTTAATAGAAAAAAAATCATAAGTAATAATGCAAATATAATGGATAGCACTTAAAGTTACGTCCCAGCTACACAACTTTTTATACATTACTGATTTTTTCTAACTCATACATACTCTTGAATTACTTTGGCAAGTCCCAAAGAAAATAAGAAAGCATTTGCTACGACATTCCGTGTTTTCTTTATGCAGGAATTTTCTGTTTAGTAGGCTACGTTTCCAAATTGCCGAAACGTTTTTGACATCAAATCAAATTGCAACGTGTTGGCGTTATTTTAAGCGTTACGAATTAATATAATTTTTTTTTTTAAACTTATTATGAAGCAAGATTTGAAATGGACAAAACTTGTTCTTATTGCTGCAATTTAACAACACAACCACCAGCGACATCTACATTCACGGTTAAGTATTATATACATATATATATATATAAACATATATATATATATATATATATGAGAAATATTTATTTTAACACACATTGTTTAATTCACCTGCGTATCGTTTTAATTGTAACTTCTCACACCGGCAATAAAGATAAGAAAACATAATTGTGCTTCTTTTTATATTTCAGTCAAAAGAAGAAGAATCAAACCGGATAACTGGATGCTCATTTTAGAATAAACCCTGACGTACGTACATAAAATGGCGGACTTGGAGTTGAACAGCACACTCCAGGGAGCCCGCACTGCAGTTTGCCGCATCCCCGAGAGACTACGATATCTAGGTCCCGCCAATATGCTTCTTTGTCATTTGCGAATAATACCACCCGTCCCCTAACGTGGTAACAGTTCCAAGACTGGCTTTGCACCCGCTAAGACAGGTTCAGTGCGAATGCGAATTGACCACCAGGACGCCAATCATACGGGCAAAGTATCATGCAGCATGCGGGCACGTAGCTACGTCCAAGATTGGACGACCAAGTCTGCCGAAAGGGTCTCGACGAAAGACCAGATAAATTCGCGGCACATTTAAATTACTTCTACTAAAAAATAATTTTTAAAGGAACAAATGCTTGGTCTAACTATTATGTAGCTGCTAAGAACCTATCCCCTGATTACCACGTAAAATTACGAAGAACAACACGATAGATATCGCCAAAACTACGGTATAAATGCATGTCTGTGAAAAAGAATCTGACAGGTTGGGATTGGTGTAAGACAGGAAAGGCAGCATCTTTTGTACGTTACGCATACAGGTAATACGAAGTTGAGACACTTCGTCAGTACGCACATGTTTCAAGTTTCACATGTGGTGTTGAGTGCGATTAACTGTAAAACCGTTTCATTGCCGCGCGTTGAATAAGAAAAAGAAACTGATACACTTTTATCACAGAGTAGTAATACAGCTCATTCTTTAACACACGGGAAACAAGCTAGAATATTGTCCCAACTCATGAGAACTTAAGACCATGTTATAACCAGCATACAGATAATTGCGGACTGGTACCATGCACTTTAACTTGGAAATTAAAGCGTTGAATGCGTTAAGATCTGTAAATTATCCTTATTCTGAGCTCCAAAATAGGTTTAAGGTGGGTGATAATGTTACATATTTTGGACATCGCAAAAGTGAATCTGTGTTTTGAAATACAATTGGACATTAACTCTTTTCGTGACAATCGGGTGTCCCTTATCATGTGTCCCAACGTTTGGGCTGAAAAACGAGCGAGTTAGTTCATTTCAAGGTACAGTAGAACCTCGTTAGAGTCGGATCAGTTGGGACCAGAGCCGATTCGGGATAACGGATATCCGAGTTTACCGGAGAATGTGAAAAAAAAAAATATATATATCAGTAAAAGGCAGCATATTTATAAAAAAAATTGGCTTTGCATCGAACAAAACACGTTTGAAACATATTTACATATTACATACCCGTTACAAGGTGTACAGTGCCATACGGCTGTGAACACAAGTGGAAACGATAACTCTGCCTATAATTCTCGCAAAAAAAAAACGCGTTCTTATTTTCTAAACTGTTTATTTGTAAGTTTAAGTTCTCTCTGATTTTCATGCAAGGTTTCTTTATCATTTTCATTTTATCTTTATTTTTTTTATTTGTTCCTCTAAAAAGGTTCCGGTTATCCTGAGATCCGAGTTAAAGGTGGCAGACTTAACGAGATTCTGCTGTATGTTTGATTTAATACGAGTTTACGTTTAAGTTACTTTGATCTTTGTTCAATAGACGCGCCCTTGAGAACTCTGAAACAATAACACACCGAAAATAAAACCAGGAATCAACCCCCCCACTACATGGTCAAGGGGTAAAGCTTGCTACTCATTGGGGCAGCAGCCAATAAGCAAACGGCTGCAGCTTGAGTACACAGTCGTCTGTGACAAGACGTGATTTAGTAACACGCCATCGAATGGAAAAGGAGTACCGCATCATTTGAGGACATAAACAAGATTAAAATTCTCTTTTCGCATAATGAACTTGCCTGTGCAAAGGTTGACGGAATTAAGCTTGTACATCATGCAGTACTGAACTAGCAATTTTTGCTAGTCTTTGTTTTTGAATTTTTAACCTATAGAAATGTAACGTCACATTGTTAAATAGAGAAGCAGAGTCAAGGGGGACATCGACAAATACTGCAGGATGGCAGTAATACGAAATACAGCAATATATAAAACATACTGGTTCTGCTGTACTCGCAACTCGTCTTGGTACTTGCGATTTTTCAACCGACGTTAAAGTGATATCAGTTTTACGAGTGAATTATGCATTTATTTCACATTATCATGTTTCCAATTGCCCTATTAATCTGGTGCCACTAAAAAAACAACATTTCATACCTGTTCAGGGTAATTGATCTCCCGTAGAAACTTAGATGAAAAATAGTTTCTTACCTGAAACAGACAAAACAAAAATCCTGGAATTAGTTTACATGTAACTAAATCCAAATATATATACTACATATTTTATGGCAATTGTAGGGCAATATCGCACTGCGAAACTAATACGGCCACAGCTAAAAAATGTGAAACTTAGATGAGGTCATCATTGGAAAATGCGTGTCCCAGATTTTCAAACTCTATTTCAAAGATAAGAACCAATAATATATATATATTGAATTATATGTGAAGTATGCTTTATTAGGTGTAATTTTGTAACATTATTTAGATTGTTATGTGTATTTTCAATAACAGTGTAAGCAAAACAGTGACACGAGATATATATTTCACAAAACGTTTACCACCTTCAAAGATGAATGTTGAAAAACATAGTTTATACTTCAAAAATGCTCTCTTGAAAAATGAATGCTTTCGAATTGTAGCCGTATTTCTTTGGCTTGACACCATATGGGACTGCACATTTTTCACTTCTCTGTTTTTTTTTTGTAAATAATTTTTTTTAAATAATTTTATGAATGTAAAATATACTTAACCTACTTAATTTATCGTATGCATTTATTTTAAACTTTGACTTCTTAAAATACAACAAAAAATGTTGCCATGTCAAGACACCCGCACAAAGGCCAGAGGTATATTCTTAGGGCAGCACAATTTTGAACTCCTAGCTGCTGTAGACAACGCCCAAACCAGTCCCTAAGTGACTCGTGTAGACATAAACACATGCATTACAGCGTTGTTGCGCTAGCAGCTCATACAGCTTGCTGCGAATACTCATTGACACATTTCTCATTGCGAATACTGTTCATTGTGGTGTTCGCAGCTACCATATACTTCGAGACAGATTATCCTGTGATCACCCACGATCCCATGACAAGCCAACGACGAAGACTTACTGATACAGTTTTTCGGTGCTGGTGAATAATCTCCTTTGTGTACGAATGGCATTTACAGTACGACCTAACCTTGTAGTTTAAAAGCCATTTCACACATGTGGTGTTATATTTTGTGTTGTTTTTCTGTAGTAAAATTTTTTGACGCGTGTAACGTTTTGTTACATTACAAGAATCAAACTGCTGATCACAGTTGTGCAAAAATCTGATTTATATTAACTGATACACATATTTGGGTGTTTTTTCACCAGTAATAAATATTGACTGAACAGGTAGTAAAAAAAATTGTTTTGTTGATTCCTTTTTCCAGTGCTAAAGTTCAAACCCGGATATAAAAATACGAACGAAAGCGACTCCAAATTTCTCTAAGTATGGATTTTTCTTCCTTAAGGTTTAACAAATATAATTATGTAACCTAATATATGGAAGTTTATTTTTTGTAAACCTGAGTTGAATAGCTGCAACTAATACTTGTGTTGAAAATAATGTATTCCGGGGGAAAACAAAGTGAATTAAAAATGGTTAGCAGAAAGCGTTGCTCATATTTATATTCTTGCGATCAAAGTTCTTACTTTCCACTAAGCTCTCGTCCCAAAAAGCTTCACTTACTGATATCAGGTTATAATTACCAGGCCGGACAGCATCTAGCTCGTCCAATAATCACCTCTTCCAGTCGGCCGGCAGAGTAACAGACGCTAATGAATTGGCTAACTTGCCAATGAGGTTTATGGATTACCGGCTCTAGAATAATCAGTGTTCTGTATGCAAACTGCTCCTAACGGATTTCACACTATGGCGCCCTCCAAGTTATAGACTAAAGATAAAGTACAGAGAGATTTTCTTCTGTGCATGTCCCCAATGTTGACTTGCCAATCGCTAATAGAAGAATAGAACTGTCAAAATAACATGGCCAACAGTGGTGAACGAGTTTGTTTACATTTGGGTTTTCATTATACCCACCCTTTTACACGAATAATATATTTTATCTAAATTGATTACATTCTGGTTGCGTTAAAAAGTAGGTCAGAGGAAGTGCAGCTCTTTTCAAACCACGTACTTATACAGTGATAGAACCTCACACTCTATTCAGGTTTGTTTTGATAGTGCTACTGGCAAAAAAAGCAGCCCAATGTTGGGACACGGAGATGTGTATGCGCATATGGCACGCGCACTCTACCACATATTCTCCATCTGGTCCAACCTCGTAGCCACTATTCCCAGTAAGGGGAACAAGAAATGAATTTCCGGCGATTCGATAATTACCTCCGTTACTTCTCACTCGCAAATGTAACCAAAAGACGAAGTGAGTGACGAATGACGAATTACGATGTCACTGAAATGTTTGTTAAGAATGTTCCAGATTAATTTTTATCACTATCACCACCGCCACCACCAGCTTTCACAAACTTACATACGCCAAGCGCCACATGTTTAACTGCTGTTACGCTACGCCGGCAAGACGTTTACATTTGAAGCAAAGCTAAAGTGTTGCCACAGAATACTAAAGAGTTCAGAAGTGACACAGCCACTTCTACCGTGAACTTGAGCCGCACACGTCAACAAAACGGCGTCATTTGGCCAGTAACGTGGCGGAACAACGTTTGTCAATCAGCGCTTGGTGGCAGCTCAACCAATAGAGAATCTTCCGTAGCACGCAATAGCCAATCAGACACAAGGTCCACTTACAGAGCCTTGCGCAGCTAGTCAGAGAATTGTTACGGTTGCATCAAAATAACTGCCATGCCAACTCGTCTCTGTGTTCTTATCTACTATTGTTTGTGCCGTATGTTTATTATTGGCTCAGAGTCGTCGAGTAGGTGACAAGTAAGTCGTGCCAATTGTAAATATATCACAAAAGAACAAATACCCGAAGTATAAGTTGACTTATACGAAGAACCCGCGATTTTCCCAGGCCTTCATGCGTTTTCATACTTGCTTGTAATTTCTGCGGAACTAGTTAATTTACTTTTTTGTTTTAAAACTGTTTGTGTGAATGTGAAACTGTACGTAAACTGGGTATAATAAAATACGTTATTCTTACAGACACTGCAAAAATCGCGAGAAATGTCTAAGTCAACATACTTTCCAAAACACGATGGCGTCTTGATACGTTTATAATTCTCTTATCCATTTTTAACTCGCTCTAAAACTTTCGAGACCAATCATATACGTTCAACTGTAGTGCGTCTGAATTCCCATTGGCCCAAGAAAATTGCAAGTAACCATATATAGCTTCATACACACACTACAAACAGTATTGAAATAAAAATTTCTGGCATGTGCACAGTGGACTAAAGTTGAAACATTGGAAACAATGAACTTTCCCCGCGATACATTGACGTCCCTAGTTATGCTATGCTTTCACTGGAAAATATTGTTGACGTGATCTCGTCGAACTTCTACACGCTGTTAACTGCATTAGCGAAAGCAGGAGGGTCCCGCTGCAGGCTTCCTGCACAAAGTTGGCAGGCAACCGAGCTGATAATAGGAATCCGGCGAGGTTTGCCGTCTGATAAGGCCCGTTCCTTGGCTAGGAGCCGGAACAACAGCGAGCTCGGCATGGCTGTGATTCCGCTCTCGGCCCGGCGCCGCTCAGGCTGCACGCCACGGCCGAATGCCGCGACAACCCTCCCGCGAGCCGCGCAACGCCGCAACTGCCGACTGCTTCGACCCTTTCACAACCGCTTCAATCGTTTCGGGTGCAGTGAAAAAGACCATTTTCATGCGTGCTGTACTAAGATGACAGAGCCACCGAGTAGGCACAGAGTAGACAAGTATTGTCTATTCACGGTCACTTCAGACTTCTATGAACCACTGCTAAAGTTCTACTTCCACGATATTCCTCCGCCTTATGCAAAAAAAAGCTTAACCAAATCTAGAAAATTACACCGAAGGACCAATGCACCGCATTCGTGCGGACTCCGTGTAATACTATTTTGCATAACAACTATTTCTTACTAGGCAACACCAATGCACTATTTTATCTCTATTTATATTAATAATTATTATAAATTAAATACTATAATTTATACATAAATATAAATAAAAGTTTAATTTAACCAAAAATGAGGTACGTTTATGTCGAAACAAGTACAAAACGTTTGTGATACATGACACATTTAGGAAACAGCCAAACACGTAATACATGTTGTGATTTTTCAAAGATTTGATTTAAAAAATTGGAAGAAACCGAGAATAGATTACATACACAAATGTTAAATGGCGTGGCGGTTTCTTCTATGTGGACGTACCCATTCTCTGACTGACTACGCGAGGCTCTGGGAAATGGCTTTGTGTCTGGTAGGCTACTGCGTGCTGCGAAAAGTTCGCTACTGGCTGGGCTGACGGCAGCAGAGTAGGTTACCAGGTGCTGATTGGCGAACGACGCTCCAACATTTTGCTGACCGGTGATGCCGTTTTCCTGGCGTGTGCGGCTGGAGTTCGCGGTACAAACGGCTGTCTTACCTCTGTATTCTTAAGTACTGTGTAACAGAGTACTTTTTATGTCATCATAGCCAATTAACTGCAGGCTTTGTGTTCTGCGGTAGTAATAAAAACCACTAATAACATGTAACAACGACGTGATTTTACTTATAAGTTACACACAGAGAAAAAAGTTTTGGGATTGAGCCATACAATTATATTACCGGCCAAAAATAACCTTCGTGTGCGTTGTATACACAGTTGTGTATACTGAGCGTGAATGGCTTAAGTTACAACAGAATGCAATTTTTTCCAGTAAACTTCCTATTCTGTGCTAAAAGTTTTCGACCTATACATGCGTAGAAAATTTACCATATTTCAAGAAACAAAATAGAAATTCTACTATACAAGATGGGAACTTACTAAATTTGCCTCTTTCCTGAATAAATGCAGGATAGCTACCAAGGACGTATTGCAAAAACAACCATTCGTGTTCTCTGAAGATGCTTATGTCATGCTGTAGTAAATTTGCGAACAATTTCTCACAGTGAAGGTAAGAAAGATATAAAGTTCGTTTGACGGTGCACAAACAGGCAGATGACAATAATTGTTATGGCGACGACACATTCTGATAATCTGAATATATTATGCTCCGAGCTAATATACATGCCAGCCGATCACGTGTTCATGAATAGGATAAATCTTTTTACCACCTTGATTTATGGGGGGGNAATTCACACTTCAAGATACTGTAGATTTTCTTATATTCAAGCAAAAGCACAATATTATCATTGCAGGCGGATCATGGATCTTCATTATCCGCGTAACCGTGTTATATCCACCCCGACCACAAAGGCAACCACCAACACAAGAGAGGCCATCGATGTGTTCCTATCATGCTGGAAGCCACACCTGTCGCACACTGTTTTGCCAAAAATCACTAGCGTTACCCACAAACTGAGAGTTATATTGAAGTGAGACTAAAACATGAGTAATTAGGATCTGCCTTTTGTCATTGTAATGTTTCTTTCCGTGAAAGTTAGCAAATTTTCGTTATCGCCAAAAATGTCGCTTAAATGTGGCTGCTTCGAATACGTCGAAAATCGTTTCGGTGCAGCTGTTGCTGAAGTTGCGTACACCTGAGGTGACGTAAATATCAAGGACTGTGGCACTACAATTATGAAATAATGTAGTGACAAAGGGCGTATATCTTTTTAAGCCCTGAGTTGTGCAAATACCTTCATGGGATGTGCTGAATTCCGGAAGGTTAACTCAAACTTTGGCTAATTGAATTTAAAGGGGAAAAAAAACATCCTCTACGTGCGGAAAAACTCCAAAAAACAAACTCGATGTCAAAATGACTACTGAGGATCTCAAATGATTTCACGAAAATAATACTAACAATCTCTTATATTGCGGAGACAACGAAAACACTGTTAAGGGGATTATATTTTTATGTCACAACTGATTGGTTGGGGTCCCAGCTGGTAGGTAGGTTAGCAGGCGAAGAGTGGCAAACGCCGTTCCAGTATTTCGCTGACCAGTGACGGCATTTTACCGGCGTGTACGGCTTGTTAACACTAGCCACCATCCACATTTATATAGTAGAAGGCTCGTCCACGAGAAAGGAGCCAATGAAAACATGGTAAGCGCTCAAGTATACAGATCACACCAAGGGGAGTTTTCTATTGGATAATGAAAACTGCCAGAAACATGTAGGTTACTGAAGTCGAAAATGTTTCCGCGAAAATCATGTGTCCTTTGATGTATGACTTCCCAGTTTGTCGTTCTTATTACTAAAATCCTATGACTGGCATATCTATACAAACGGAAAATTAATAATCATGTCATACGCAATTCAAATTTATATGGAGTGTTAGTTCAAAAATACACCTGAACCTGAGTTTCAAGAGAAAAAACTCATGATGATGATATCAGTAACAGCCATGCCTGAAACACCAAACGGCCTTGCCTCTATTTAATAAATATCACTAGGCTACGGAAGATTTTGTTGCGTAGTCCTTAAGTTTTTCGTGTTGTTATTCAACATTTAAAATCACGTCTCTCATGAAGAATTCCTGATCCTGCATTTAAAATTACGTGAGATTCGCAACGAATATTGTTCGTTACTGCTTCTGGGCCATTCAACTACGGGCGCAATTCAATTTTCTGCGAGTTAACTTAGAACATATATCGTCGAATTAATTACAATAAAGTAATATTTAATAGTAGAAATAATTGTATACCGTGTTGTATCATTCAACAAAAATAGTTTGACAGTTTTTTTTTATTTTAAGAACACACCCTATTTTATTAGATTTTAATTTTATTGGGCTTGTTGACAAAAACCTCTTACTTCACCTTTCCGCCCAAAGGCAAACAAAGAAATGGATTATAGGCCAAACTAACTGAACGTACATATATAATCGAATCCACAACTTCGTGATTTCAACAAAGTCATGGGCAGATCCTAATATAGCTGTTTCCGGTAAACGAGCAAATTTTTCAGTCAGTATCTGAAAAAAGCCTTTGTCCATAACTGCAAGTTTATTTCAAAAGACACACTGACTGGCATGCTACTAGTTAAGTTGGCAACGCGGCACAGAAAGTAGTTACAGTAATTAACACCGTCTTAAAAGTGTGATGTGTTAATTTGTAAGCACTTGGATTTATTCAAGTTTGTTTTATGCACGTAACATCATATTCTTAACGTATTTACATTGCTAACAATTTCACAGCTACAATTAATGTACGCATGAAATAACTGATCGGGTTCATGGCAATGTTATGTATTTTTACATTTGGCGGAAGGATACAAAATAAGTATAAAAGTATATTTTAAGCACGGCTTTCAAAATAGCTCAGTTCACTGCGAATAGCTTGTGAGGAGGCACGTGTAAGAATGAAAGTCCCCGGAATGTTGTAACTACTTAAATATTATCATCGGAGTTTTGAACTTGCACTCTGATAGATAATCGGTGGAAATGGCAGAGAAATAGTTGGAAACCCATAGATAATTTCAGTGACTCATTCGGTTATACAAATAGCTGTTTATCGTGGAGAAAAAATAATAATCTTACTGCTTGTGCGATTTCCTTACGCCGTATTCACCTCTGGTGTTTCGATCTCGTTACTGGATGTTATACGCGTGGAAAACTATGATAATATTGAACTGAGTCAGTACAAATTATGTTGATCTAATAATGAACGGCCGTATTTCACTAGCGAACAGATAATCTGTGTAAATAATTACAACTTACAATCATAGGCAGCAGAAGTAGTCCAAGAGTTATGAAGAATATCTCCGCTACAAATCACAATTATACTAACAGGGTGCCGCTCTTTTTTTGATTAAGCAAACGAGCTTAAGGGAATAGCCTGGTTTATTCACAGTAGCCTACTAGGTAAGAAATCACTTAATAACTTTGCATTTTACACTACTTAATGATATTAACTCTTTCAGTCACAACGTTCTACATATGAGATGTTGCACAATAGGCCTAAGTGGATTTAATGGTTTACGCCTACGCCGTACAGTGTCCAAAAAGTAAGTTCCTCACGGTGGGAGACATCATTCGTTTTTCAGACCATTCCGTAGTTCCATACTGCTATGCCAATCACTAGGAGCACATATTTTTAGCAGACATATAATTCACGTTGCAGGTAAAATCAGCCAATCACGACAATAGTTATATTCTGAACACGTGCTTTGCAGTGCAACTAGTCGTGGAATCTTGTCGCGAGCGAATCAGGAACGTTCAGTTTTGCAGTAGCTTGTTTCTGAGTGGTCTAGTCGGGGAGAAAATGTCTCACAAAGGTACGTAGCCCAAGAACAAAGAAAATTCGCAAATGTGCGCGTATGTTATTGAAGTTGAGACTGCGCATAAATCTTTTCGCGAAAATAAAAACAAGTGGCCCTAACAATACCGTTAAATAAAAACACAGTTTTACTGGTCGCACATATAACAGGGCGTTACAGTGAAGCTAGTACCTACAGTTAGAAATGAAAAATGCGTTCCTTGCTGGGCTTGAAATATTATATATTTATATCGGAATGTAAGGGTTAGTGGTTAATGCTGTACCGGAACCAATACTGAGGAGGCCACATCTAGGAGAGGGAAAATATGTTGCTGTGGTTCTTAATTAAAATCAAAGAGCGGAGGCTCATGATACGATTTTTATGCAGCAGCAAATACAGTTGCCAGTCAAGTCATTTTCGTCATCCATAAGAAGAATTCAAGTCGAATTTTACCTTCTGTACGAAACAAAGATCTCAAATGTTAATATTAAATTAGATGTGACCGTTTTTCATTGTATGTTTTAAAATTAGTATATACGTACATAAAAAACATTTCGGGACAAGGATAGAAGACAAAGGGTGAAGTGGAAAATATGATGATTGGGGGGGNACGGACGTCGAAATTTCTGTCACCCGGTATGTGTACTAGGAGGTTCAGTCCAGCCTATGACACAGAGTACATAAGTACACAGAGACGAAATGGTATGGCGGTTCCATTGACGCGAACAATGCCATTCTCTGATTGGTTACTACATGTTGTGTAATTTTCCCTATTGGCTGGGCTGCCGGCTGGCGAGCAGGTTACCCGGCGCTGATTAGCTAACAGCGTTCCAAAATTTTTATGGCCAGTGAGTGAGTGAGTTAAGAGATTTGGGTGGCTCTTAACAGTGAGATCTTGAGAGCCGATGAGGGTGATTGAGGTGAGTATGGAGCAGCGCCGGAATGAAAGAGCGGAGGAAACGGGAAATCCCGAGAAAACCCACCGATCAACGGCATCGTCCGGCATGATTCCCACATGCGATAATCCGGGAGTGACCCGACCGGGGATTGAACCCGGTTTGCCTTTATGGGAGGCGAGCAGGCTAACCGCTCAGACAATGCGACCCCTTGATGACCAGTGATGTCAATTTCTATTTTGCTGACGTGTGTGTCTGGATTTCGCGGTATAAGGGGCTGTTTCACCTTTTTGGCCACCTTTTTATATAATGTTTTATTAAAGGATGAAATGTCATCCGGTATCACTAGAGGGGGAATGTAATACGAGACCGGTATGGAATCACGGCGAGGCCCAGGCATGTTGTGCTGGGCGCCATAGCTGTACAACACTGGGAAACTCTTTCAAACCTACTTCGAGAGCAGATTCTATCTGCTGATGTCAATCATGATTTTAACGTATTCCATCATCAACTCTGTAATGGCTGCTCCATACTCACCTCGCTTCACCCTCACCGGTTGTCAAGCCCACTCCCCTGCCTAAATTCTGCCAACGGTGTTGAAGTGCGGCCTGTCTTGGAGCGGCATGGAGAGGGTGCGGGGGGGCGGCGAAGACCTACGAAGATTGCAGGTGTGCCGCGCCAGGCATCACAGCAGCCCTAGCCAGGGGCTTCCCTGATCCCTCCCACCCTCACACGGCCAGGCCAGGACGAGGGAGGAGCCCTCCAGCCAACCTCGCACCAGGTCAATAACCAGCGCCACAGCGGGGTGAGCGATGTCGCGCCTGTTCCCGACGTCAGCCTCCTCCCGGCGACCGCCGTTCCGGCCCTAGAAGGCCTTCCGAACGACTCCCGACGAGCAGGCCGGATTGGAACTGTCCGAGGACACCCATGTGCTGATTGCCGCACGTTATGGATGTTGAAAAAATATCGATATATCGAAATGATGATAGTACATATACGACATATCGATACAAATCGTCGATATATTTCAACGATATTTTATTGAAATCAGTATATTTTTCCAGGTATCGGGAATTAATATTTTTAAAATGCTCATTTAATAAAATCTGTTTTGAATACAATTGAATAAAAAAATTAATATGTTTACTTTGGCAACATGCACCAAAAACAGGCGTCACATCTTTCTGCAATTCTTCGTGCCCTCAATATGTAATATTCCAAGAAATATTGAATTTGCCAAGTCCTTTAATACATGAAATATAGGATTCCGGTGTGCCGAAAAAAGGTTTTTTTTTTTTCGATACATCGTTTTGTAAAATGATCCTTTTATAAATAACCAGTATAAACAGTACCGATATTTTTTCCAATATGAACATGCCTACCGCACGTAGCTACGTGACCGTCTGACGTCACGGACCGCGTCCGCATGGTCATATATCTTATGACCGGAGTTGATAAATTGGAACTTCTTCGGAAAACACGTCCGGGACTCCATCTTGCGATAATTGGGAAAAGGGAGGGAAGAAGTGATTTTTGGATATACATATATGTTTTGCCGAGCCAAAAAAAAAAACGTAACATCAAAATAGACAGCATGAAATGTGAATAGTGGTGATACTTAAAAGAAACACTACACACTAAGAATATTTTATAAGTTATTTTACTAACAGAAGTGTAAAATATAAACCACATGACAACAAATACCACTGCAGATTACAATTAAATCTCATAAAACTAATACTTAAAATCGTTACATCATTTTCCCTCTACTCATAAGGCCCGTTCAACAATGACACGAAGGACGCAGGTACGTAAGACACTCGTGAGCTGAGTCTCCAACGGGACGCACTCGGTATATGGATACGTAGTGAAGAACTTACGAAAGTCGGTAAACTTCTAACTCTCCCATGTCCGTAAACCCGTGTAGCCAATCGCAATGTAGTATTTATTCACTACGTGGATTATGATATAGACTGTTCACAGTTAATTGAGCACTTTTGAAATCAGACTTTGAAGAATGTTACTGTTCTTACCTGCATGTATTTTAACAGGTACACTGCTGGCTGGTATGAGCACAGTAAAGATGGTACCGACGCAAGGAAATTATAGACTGTTCACATTCACGGTAAAGTGAGCACTTTTTGAAACCCTCTCACTTGGAATAATAGTCAATATATATATTTTTTATTTGTAGCCTTAGCCGTTAACTATCGAGTCCGGTGAAATATATCGACTGTTTTTATTACTTACATGGCAATATTTATTTTAAAAAGTGGTGGAAGGATAAAAAAAATTACTGATAGAAAAAAAAAGAAGTAACTAGGGCCTAAAAAGTGCTTACTTTACCGTGAATATCCTATATATGTATAAATTCAATACAGCAAGTGTATTAATAACGTTGTGAAAACTATATAGTAACGCCGAAAGTTTTTTTTTTTTGCGAATTTCTTCACGTACTCCAAAATTAGTTCATATCGTTTGAGAGACAAGGAAATATTTCAAATCCACGCGGCAATAGGCTAAATTTCACACTATTCTATAAAATTTGCGTGACCTACGGTTGATCATTCACCGCCGCCGCAACGATGAGAAGTCTGTTTCCTTCTTCTAGTTGGTTGGGTTACACGTAGGGACGAATAATTTTTCATGAGAAGTTTCAACGAATAGTTGTACTCTAAAAATCTTTAGCTCAGATCCGCTTCGGTTAATGGATTATGTTAATTGTTACGCGTCATAGCTGCATGCCCAGGAATCACAGACATTCAGTTTAAGAGTAACTTAATTCTGTTTGGACCAGCCATGTAAGAAAATGTCTTGTGATAAATACACGCCGTCAATAAACAAAGGAAAGTTACAGGTGTGTAGGCATCACATTGAGAACTAGCCTGCGTGTGAATGTTTCCGTAGCACAAGTGGCCCTAGTCATACGTGATTCGGTCACTCCATTTCCAGTAGTTTATTACCGAGTCCTACACGGAATGTAAACTAACCTTTTGTTCAGTGGTAAAAAAACGCAAATATGCGACTGTTTGACGTCCAGCAAAGCAACAAATTGATACGCGAAATTCAAGACTCTCTTAAGCCCCTATCACACAGTCAAATTTTTTTATCAAAATGTTTTCAATAAGTATGGTCAAATAAAGTTGGACAGTCGTGACGTCACCTAAACGTCATTGTCGCTGCCTATTTACCTGGTAAAGTTGGATGGTTCCAGTTTCCATCAAACATTTGAATATTGGACAGGTTCTAAAATGTATTTGATGTTTGATGGCTCAGCCAATCAGAACTGTACATGGCACAAGTGGCAGTTTCCTACGTCACGAAAATATAAAATATTAAACAATTTCTGAAAACAGAATAAGGTTATGAAGATAATTAATTTAAGCTGTCCGAGAATATAGGCTAATTTAAGTGGGTATTACACATAATATTTAGTACTCAGAGGCATCTATTTAATTGTGCAGGTAATATCTATGATAAATAAAATTTTAATTAAGTAAATAAGTTAAAATAGACTACAACATCCGTTACATTTCTTCCTGTAATCGACTACATAGTACAATAACAAAAATATTTCAATGTGAATATAATTTTTAAATAAAAATTCTAACGACTAGATCTTCCCAGTAAAAAAAAAAAAAAACAAAATTACAGTGTCGCACATTTTCAAACATTCAAGACTATTTTATAAAAATTTTTGGCCGGAAAATTTTGATGGCCACATTTCGTCTTCCAATTTTATTGCCAAATATATTTGAAGGCGAAAATATGACATTGTGACAGGGCCATTAAAATTTGTGTGCTGTGCTTCCAAGACAAATGCAATTATATAATGACTGATGGCATGATGGTAAATAACTACTAGCATATTTCGTAGTTTGTATGCCATATAATTGTTACACTATAAGAATATTTGAGGGGGAATCCCACGTAGGGGAAGCGCATTGGGTAAACACATCGGAGAAAAATTTCCGCCTAGGTAAATTTACAAAGTAAGTAACGAAATTTTCTGACAGTGAACAAAATTATATAACGATGTAAAATTATTATTTTTTTGTAAATAGTGCTAGAAAAAATAGTAAAAATATATTTTTGGAAATTGGTCACATTTGTACTTTCACAAGAGAAGCAATTTTATCGCAATAATACTGACATTTGTAATGAAATTCATTAAAGTACCGCTGGATCCTTAGACAAGATTTCCAAAAACAATTACGCGAATTTCACTACTATCTCTATTTTTCCATTATATCGCTCGTGACCTACAAGAGAGAGTAAAAGACCATTTGAACGGAATGTGGTGTCAAAGTTTAAATTACCAAAGGTCACTTTACATGTATAGTCTCAATCTTTCCTGATCAGTACTGCCGCACTCCAAAAATTAATGTTTGTGAGAAACCATACATACGTAACAGTTTGTTCTAAAATTATCAAATTTTGCTTGTAGTGACACTATAAATGATTTTGGCAGCTGGTTATTTTTTATGTTTACTTACAAATACATTTTTCACTGTGAAAGAACGGGAAAACTTTTACGATACGCGAGGAAATATTACCTACAGTAAATGGGAAAATTGACTGACCAGCATTTAAACCTCTTTATTACCTAGAGTGAACTTGTTTCAATAACAAAACAATTTAAAAAGGTGGTTTACAGATAATTTCACACAAAAATTCTGACTTCAACTGTTATACAATTTTATAGGGAAGTAAAGCATGCCTTTATTTTTATTACTATGCCATTAAATAATAGGGTGATAGTTTTCAACCACAAAATTGTAAACTACATGTCGAAAATAGTACATATTAGATCAGTACTTTGGGTACAGAGGCGATAAGGCACTTATTGATTAACATGCAAGAAGAGTCCTTACGGATTTTTATTCCGTGGAATAGCTCTAAAAATGCGGGCTCTCGCATACCTCTTCAACAGGACACAGACGGTAAAAAAAACCACCTTTACTAGCCTTGTATTAAAGTAAATAGTTATAGAGAAAAATAATGACAAGGCGTTGAAAACAGATTATAATTTTTTCACCAGAAAGTTTTATTTACGAAAAAGCCTGAAATGTTGAAATTACTTCGCCGTTAATTTTATTTGCAGCGCTCCGCTTAAAATACTTGAAAAATTCTGTGATATTTTTTCCCCTAAATTCTTTAGGGCACTTTCGTGCATAAAAAGAGATAAGAGTACAGCGCTGTTTGTTCGGAAACAAATGGGACTTCAGGAAAAAAAAAGTCAAGTGTACACAATCCTTTAGAGCGGTGTTTTAGATTCTGCAACCTTTCATTTACAAGCCACCATGTTATTAGCAGAGATCTACGACGGTGGACGCGCAAGGCCATGTAAAAAACATTTATAAAAAATCCATTAAACCTGTTCAACTGAGCTTTCATGACCATTAAAGAAAGTTAGGTATCTCGTCTTTATTGCAGATGGTCGAAACGAACGTATTAGATTGTCCTGTAGGCGCGGGAGTTGTTTACACTCTGTCCATTCCAAGGCGACAGCTTGTATCACTTCGCCTGCCAGCGCAATTGGATAGTAGTGGTTGTGTTGCCGAACACCAACAAATGTGTCGCAAGCAGTCAGCTGTCAGAATCAAGCCATATGACGTATGTGGAGTGGATGATACCATACAATATGTGCTAATGGAGTGTCTCAAGACAGGTGATATAAGGGAATGGTTACATCACTGTAAAATAAAACACGTTCAAATCTCTCTTTATAACAAAGAAAAACATTTCTTTGAGGCTGATTTACATTAATTCAAAGGAAATGTTAAAGAAACTTTTATTTGTTATTATTAATACCGATATTAAATTTCTTTATATCAAAGAAAAATACCTCTGGAGCTCGTTTTGTTTACATTAAAGACATTCTGCTCTACATGAAAGGAAATTCTTAAGTAACATTCAAGTTTTCTTTCATACATCATAGTTTTTAGTGTCGAACGAAACTTTCTACATGCTACGTTACCAAATAACAAATACCTTAGATCATCGACATAATATGTTAACATTTTGTTTATTGTCTATTATAGTCTCGTCTGCTGTGACACTTCCAGTACGACAGACCAGCCAGTTATTCTGCGCTGGCATGTTATGGCTGTATATATTTGTATTCATTGTTTTCTGTCACTGTCTGTATTCTGATCCTGTAAATAAAAACCGTAAATCAAAAAATAAAAGAAAAATAATCACTCCAGATAACGGTTTTAACCTTTAAAATACAGCAACTGAATTGATCACAAAGGATACTTTTGATTTTATTGTCCCAACAACGCAAGGTGGCAAACCTACTTCGCAGGTGACAAACATACTTTGCAGGTGACAAACCTACTTCGCAGGTGACAAACATACTTCGCAGGTGACAAACCTACTTCGCAGTGGATCATATTTAGCGATACAAAACATTTGTTTGCAGCAAAGAAAGTGTTTTTAGATCGTGGAGTCACAGAAATATGAGGTTTTGACATAGGGCCAGAAAATGTGTGAAGGATAAAGATTTTCACAAGTTATGGCAAGAGTTTACAACTAAAACTAAAAAGCGATTGGAAGAGATAAGTGGCGAGAAGATCATTCTGGTGAGCCATGAAGTAGAATTCAGGCAAAGGCTTTAATGTTTAAAGTCGGAATACTTGAAATTGGCGTTGAAGGCAGATTTTGCTTAGAAAACCGGTATAATACTGTGTAAAGGAAAACAGAGAAGTCAAAGCCTCAAGGCAGAAGAGGAAAGAGCGCTGTGCACTGTCTTACTCATCAGAGTACAGTTGCAGTGCGGGGTTATGAAGGGTGTGCCAGCCTTCGGAACGTAAAAACTGTCGGAATCAAACCTCCTTCCCTTTGTATTATAAATGTAATATTTGATTTACGTATTTGAAATGCAAGGATATTTTCACAATAATCATTAATCTTTTCTGTCTGCTTTGTAAAAACTTTTCTCCCTTGTGTTTTACGATACATGTCAGTACGACCCGCTGCGTCCACCATTTTGCACAGCACTGGTAGCTAAAGCAGCTTTTATACGATGCAAGAAACACATAAAACTCATGCAAGATGTAGACATTCCACTGAATTTCTTACGATAAATTCTCGTGAACGATATGTCACGTACAAGATAGAAACGTAGAATATACTATTTTTTCATGCAACTCGCACGGAACAACTAATTCTATTGGTCCTTCTAAGCTGGTAATTTCGCCACCTACAGAGAGAGAGATGGAGAGGAGTAAATCGTGCAACTTAATCTGCGCAAAGAGAAATATGGCGAAAAGTNTGCAACTTAATCTGCGCAAAGAGAAATATGGCGAAAAGTATTGCGGTTAAGAGTACTTTGTATTTTTAAGATATTGAGTTCATTTCTGTTAGTGTTGTAAGAGATGAAGTTCTTTCACATTAAATATTATCCACAAATTTAATCCAAAACTAAATTTTCAAGAACTATTAAATTAACATAGTGGGTATTAATTGATCTACCGGGGCCATCAACAACTCTCTAGCAAGGTCCAATTTTGCTACACATTTTCTATGCGAACTATGCGTGAACACCTTTCGTAGGAAATTTTCTTAATATTTTCGCGTGAGAGTTAGCAAACGAGGTATAGTGAGAATGGGGTTTTTTTTTTTCATCGTATGTTCCACCTGGTTGGAAGTATTTTGCGTGTCCGAGGCCTAAAATCGCGGATGGCTACAGGCGGTCCAGGTACGCTCATCACACGCGTCGTCGCCTCTATGTGCTGAACTAGCGTGCTGTTTGTACGTCGGCAACTCGCCTCTTGAGTATCTCAGCGCTCACCTTATCATTTAATGGCGTGATATAATAAAGGGAAAAGTGCGTTTCCTGTCCCCCGACAACTATAAATATCCGGTACATGTGTTTTCGTACATAAAAGGTGATTAAGAAAACACCTGTTCCAGCTATTTTCACTTTCAAAAACTACACACCAGAAACGTAAAAAGAGAACTGGAACTTGTCGTCTGATACGGAATATATTTTCAATGCTGTTTATAGGACACCTTTTGCGCACATGGAACACTTTTTTGAATAAGTTTTTTTCTTGAAGTTCTGCGCACTGTTTGGTGGCCTAGCCAGGCGTTTTTACTGCGAAATGAAGCAAATAAAAATATTTCATAAATGTGAGTGCATATAATCTTGCATGCGTAAAGAGTATTTTAATATTACACTCTCTTAACGTAAGCAGCTAACAATTTAAATCAAACGTTTGGCCTTCAAAACTACAAAATATTGTTGGCTCCATTTTCTGCCCGCAATCATACTGTGAACCGACTAGCCAGCCAATGGCATTTGACTTCGCCGCTGACAATGCTTATCTCTGCTGCCACCTTGGAATGCATTAAGTATAGGCCATATAGCTTTACATCTCCAGCACTTCCTGCCTCGAGATAATTACAAAGAAACGAAATGGCGTGCTGTTTCTTTGATGTGGACCTACCCGTTCTCTGACTGACCGCGCGAGGCTCTGGGAACGGGTCTTGTGTCTGAATGGCTACAGCATGGTGCGAAACGTTCCCTATTGGCTGGGCTGCCGGCTTGCGAGCAGGTTAGAAGGCGTTGATAGGCGCGAGTGACGTTCCAACATTTTGATGGCCAGTGGAGCAGTTTTGTTGGCGTGTGCGTCTGGAGTTCGCGGTATAAATGTGGCTGTTTCACTCCTGTCTCCTTAAGGGGAATGGTGCACGAAAACCGTATATTTATATAATTTCTATCACGACTTGTTTTGCAGAGGATTTTTCGACATTGTTGGCTCTAAAAAACGTAAATAACAATTTTGAACACCTTCTTACATTGTTACAAATTCAGTGAGTTTGTAATTCTCGGAGCACTAATTGAAGACAAGAAAAAAAAAAATTTATTTTATTCCATTAGTGCTCTGAGAATAATGAAAGGCAGTGAATATTTAACAACGTAAAAAGGTATTGAAAATTATTACTTACGTCTTGTCGAGCCAAAAATTTCGATAAACCCTTTGGAAAACTACTTATAACGAAAATCGTGTAAATATACTGCTTCCATGCACCATTTCCCTTTAGGGCACTCACTATTTAAATATTGCCAGTAAAATCAGTGGAGTGAAGAGATCTGGACGGCTATAAACATCGAGATCTTGAGTGCCGTTGAGGGTGAAGTGAGGCGAGTATGGAGCAATGACGGAATACAAAGACGGGGAAAACGGTAGATCCCCGAGAAAATCCGTCGACCAGCGGCATTGTCCGGCAGTTCATGCGCCTATACGCGTATCTCTGCAAATAGGGTCTAAAAATTCAATTTAGGAAAGATTTTAAAAGAAAACTAGTATCTACAGCTCCCACGTTTTATTTTTATTCTATTATATATATTTAAAAAGAAAAAAATAATAGAGTAAAAGGCCAAAAACCACGTTTTTAGGGCTTTCCTGCTCAGTTACCTATGGTAAGTACAAAGTGGCATCTGTAGTTTAATCTACTGGTATCCATCGCGTATAATAATATTCCGGTGTTAAATATCTAATTTGCGAGAAATTCAGGTACTTGGAAATGCATAACTCATCCTTGGGAGATCCCATCGCAATGCTTCCTTACGACTAGACACGACGTTGAAGCGTTTAAAATGCCAGATGCGCACAAGTCGACGACGCACGTGTGCGTGCATTACGAGTTCCTCTTGCAAGTTTCTCACAACTGGCTGGCGGCGACCATGGTATTGGTTCCCCTTTGGTAACGTCACGTTTGAGAGGAAACTGTTCCGGGGGCATTGAATCGTTGACAGGCGGCGGGGAAAGCCCGAGCCGTAAACCGACACGTCACACAGGAAGTGTGCAATATTAATGGTAGGAAAACGACCTTCAGTTTGCCGAGGAGAACATGGCCCAGGATCATAAAACAACTCTTGTTAAAGACCGGAGAACATTCGTGGGGTCGGTGACCTGTACGCTGGACTCCGCAGTCGTATTTGTACGCTCCAGCTTCTGTCGAGCGTTCACATGCTGCTACTCGGAGACATAAGGAAAAAGTCAAGTGGGAGGTAATGTGATTCTGCGTCGCCAGAACGCACTGCCTACCGATTTATAAATACTTCCAAACCATCCGCTAGATGGCTCCACAGTCGTATTCCCTCCCCCCCTCTCTTTAAAAACAGCATATGTCATCCATTATCGGAACACCGAGTGCCAGGTAATCCTCTTACACCTCTAATGACACGTCGCTTCTAGCAGATTGCTCTCTACGATAACAATATGTTCGATGTTCCCGGGTTAGCAGTACTCTGACCATGCGTATGACAACACAGATGCCAGTATGGAAGATATGCACATAGAAAAGCCAATACTACATTTTTGTAAAACCTTTCACTATTGATTACGGTAGTTGGGAGCAATTAAGATTCGTTATTTTTAAGTGTATATTAAATTATGACAGTAAAAATGTACATTTGTTTATATACGCCAACTGAGGTGTTCGCCCGAAATTGTTATGTGTCAAACGGCAAGGAAGTTGCTGTTGAGCAAACAGGAACGAATGTGAATGCATTTTCATTCGATAATGAAACTTAAATTGACAGTGTTTATTTATGGGGAATTGATCAAGAATTCTATAATTTTCACGATGTTACTGCATAATGTTTGCACCAAAGATCTTGTTTCGTAATGATGTATTGTTAGCAAAAATGTTTTTAAAAAATCATGGGCCTAATTTTTTGGTCTTATCATCTGCTGATATAGTAGCACTTCTAAAGATGTAATACGAATTTTGGTAATATTTTTATATGCATTTTACATAAAAAAANCTGCTGATATAGTAGCACTTCTAAAGATGTAATACGAATTTTGGTAATATTTTTATATGCATTTTACATAAAAAAAATTTTGCAAAACATTTTATAACTACGAATGATTTTATTTGCTGTACTGTGTAAGTGACGATAGCACCCTACTGAACTAAATGATGCACTAAAAAAATATGCATTCATGTAACCTGCAAGTGTTACACTTTAAATTGCTAGGAAATTTAACGAGAAACCTATGTTACTTGTGTTAGCTTGAACGTACAAATATAAACTGCCATATTTAGATCGGNCTGCTGATATAGTAGCACTTCTAAAGATGTAATACGAATTTTGGTAATATTTTTATATGCATTTTACATAAAAAAATTTTTGCAAAACATTTTATAACTACGAATGATTTTATTTGCTGTACTGTGTAAGTGACGATAGCACCCTACTGAACTAAATGATGCACTAAAAAAATATGCATTCATGTAACCTGCAAGTGTTACACTTTAAATTGCAAGGAAATTTAACGAGAAACCTATGTTACTTGTGTTAGCTTGAACGTACAAATATAAACTGCCATATTTAGATCGGNTAGGAAATTTAACGAGAAACCTATGTTACTTGTGTTAGCTTGAACGTACAAATATAAACTGCCATATTTAGATCGGTAAATGTAAGAGTAAAATAGCGTTATAATAAGATTCTGAAAAAGTTATCACTAAAAACTTCTGGAGCTTTTTATATTGCATTCAGTGTACTTAACACTTCGTTTTTCTCTGCGCACTATAAATCAAAAGTTTATATTGGGTGTTTAAAAGCGGGCAAGCGTAAAACAAGGCTGCTGTCTTAACTTTGCCACCAAACAAAATACGCATAAATAAATACTATTCCTTGTAATTTTTGTTTACCTCTACTTTTAAAAATTAACTTTGTTGCCCGGGGCATGGTAATGAGTGTAAGTTAAGAACTGATGTAATAATTTAAAATGTACAATGGACATATTTGCTAACGTGCAAACGGAGCTGCTATACCTCAGCAAATACGTCAGACTTGAATAAATATTTTTTATTTTGGTGAAACAAGTAACAGGTTGTTACTTTTAAGTATGTTAACATATTTGTTCAGTAAGTTACTCTTACGTTACAGGAAAATCAGGCGGTTATTTAAGTAAACAGTTTAAAGAAAATTGCAATGTACAACAAACCACTCTTAGGGCAACGAGAAAAAAGAGCTAAGCTAATATTTTATTGAAAAACAAAAGCCTTACAAACCTTTTGNAACCACTCTTAGGGCAACGAGAAAAAAGAGCTAAGCTAATATTTTATTGAAAAACAAAAGCCTTACAAACCTTTTGCAGACAGAACATTAAAAAATTTACTTAAATCAAGCTTCTCTTATAAATCAACCAAGTTACGTTTTTTCTGCCTAGCGAAAATTGATTTTTTTTTCTCCACAGTTTTCAAAAGTTTGAAATGGCATTAGGGAAGGCTTTGTGGAAGGCTTTAGTTAGTAATCTGTGCTCGAGACCGCTTGGTATTACAAGTGAGAGAGACAATGATTGACCACAACAAACGCGTAAACTGAAAGTGATTTTCAGTAATGTGACGCGCGGGAAGAAGACAGTAATTTTATCGCATGCTAATTTTATTCGCATAGCTCTCACTTCTTAAAGAGGTAGTCTTATGTGGTATGTGTTTTATTATGTGTTTTGTTGTGTGTGTGTAAGGTGTGCAAGTTACCAGTGTTTACCTACATGAACGTATGTCTGCATCTATACGTACGTAGACCATATATTCCAACCAATAAAATTTCCGACATAGCCATATGACAACACCAAATAAGGTACTCAGATGCAACATTTGCAGTCTTTAAAAGTTTTCAAATAAGCCTGAAGGCATATTTTAAATAGTTATCTCGAAACTTTTAAATCGTGTCTTGAATTTGGAACGTAAAAAATTAATAAGAAAAAAACTTTTGTTTGTGAACAGGAAGTAAATGACCTTAAATAATGTTGAGATGAAATTTTACTCTCTCAATGGAAAATAGCAGCCACTTGGTTCGACAGTATTTAAATATCAAATGAAAGAATATATTAATTATTTTGTCGTTGAATGAAAATTAACACACAATACATGTAACGCTGAAAATAAAATATATACACTTGCGAGATACATCGTGAAGCTTCCGTAAGGCACTAAGAAATAAAAGAAAAGGGTCTGGTGATAATTTCGGGACTGTAACCACTCTTACGTTAAAGTTAAAATATTGAAAAAAAATTANATTAGTTTTTATTTTGAATGTTTTAAAAGATATTATCAAACTTTTAATACATAATGGAAAGCAAAATGTTTATGTTGTTATTATTTCGATACGCAAATCTTTTGTTTTCTTGATATAATACAGCAATTCGTCTATTCCATACATACAAACACTCACACATGGAGTCTGTTACCGTACCACAGCTGGAATGGCACCCGTGGCTGTGCCCCGCAACAAGCATACTCAACAGCATGAATTATTTATGCGATGACGTCACGTTAGCGGCAAATTGTTGAACATTAGGTTAGGAAGTTGGAAGGAGGCCATTATTAGTTGTGGCATGCATCTAGAAGTCATGTATGTTCCGTTTAGTGTGTAAAATGTTTTAAGGCATTATTAATGCAGCTATATCATTAAGTAAGGTGACGTGTATCGGCTGATGTTTATATCATTTATGATATATCACTAGAAACTGGCTGTCAGAAAGGTACACTCGTTCGTGAAATAGAATAAACTGTAAATTACAAAATGTAGAATTTACTGTAAGCCGAATGGTAATAAATAATAACAATTTTCAATTTGTAGGACACAGGCCAACTTCGTTCCTCTGTTTCTCCACCATTATTTTGCTAATGATAACTCTTTGGAAATTAATTTACTGAATTATATTACTTTGAAAACATTTGGTACAGCGCAGAAAAATTTCAATTAAAATGTTATTTTATAANAGCGCAGAACAATTTCAATTAAAATGTTATTTTATAAATTTATTATTTTAAATATTGCAATTACAGAAATACCTACGTCCAAGTTGNTTAATTTACTGAATTATATTACTTTGAAAACATTTGGTACAGCGCAGAAAAATTTCAATTAAAATGTTATTTTATAAATTTATTATTTTAAATATTGCAATTACAGAAATACCTACGTCCAAGTTGACAAAAACTTAACTAAACAGAAACCCAAAGTCACAATTACAGGAATGTACGAAATATGTCTAACTAACTACCTCTATAAGGGTGACGAATGTTACTTGTAAAACATAAATAAGAATGTGAATTCATATTTTTCTTCTCACAGAAAAATGTCATAGGTTCAGGGAAAGATTATGACTGAACGAGATATTCATATTTTAAATGGCAATAAAGAATTAACTGCTTTGAAGAGCAAAATTTTCGTCCCCAGTTCCATACGCCGAGAGATATTAAATTACGTGTTAAAGGNGAATTGACTGCTTTGAAGAGCAAAATTTTCGTCCCCAGTTCCATACGCCGAGAGATATTAAATTACGTGTTAAAGGTAACTGAGATTAAAAATATAATTTACATTCAAAAATTATGTTACAAAACAATGTATTCCCAAAAAAACAGAAAGATATTGTGTTTTACTTAACGAGTGAGTCTCATGTGTCAGCAGAACCCTTTTTCTTTCCANTTACTTAACGAGTGAGTCTCATGTGTCAGCAGAACCCTTTTTCTTTCCATTTTTTTTTTGCAACAGTTTATGACGTAACACTTCGCAGATATTACAGTAAAATTAGGCCAAATTTAAAGCTAACCCACAGATTCAAAAAAACAAATCGAAACCTTCACTAGTGTGTTAAGGAAGTACCCCAGTTCTAGGTACAAAAAGTTCCAAGAAATCCCAACACGGGTTTTCTTCCATTTTGAATTAATTATATTTTGCGATTCTCATTTGTTCTAGATACATGCTACTTTTTTTTATGATTCCCTTATTAATGGGTTTTCTTAATATTACATGAATATCAACTTACAATTTATAATTTAAAATCCCAGAAATATTAAAATAAAATATTAAAATTGTTTTTCGAGAAAATTGTAATATTTTTACGAAATGCGCCTCAGCTATGCATTATTTAAAAAAAATGTTCCAAACAAAAGTTGTAGAGCATAAAAAAATTCGTACGATAACAAGCCCTAAAGAGCCCAAGCAGAAAAACACCAGCCACCGATACACATATATATCTGGAGCATAGAGAGATTTACCCTTAAATAACGTAGTATGAAACATTGTAGCTCTTACCTTCCACTACATGCTGATTCTAGGCGTACCTTCAGAAGTTCTATCAATCTGCTCTTGTTTCTAGAGTTTGAGAGAAAGTCTTACTGCGGCAAAGGGCCTTAAATATGTTTTCCAACATCGACATCCACAAATCTAAACTTCTTTTTTCGCCAGCTCCATTCAACATCTTTTGTGCTTGGTAAGAATTCATATCCACAAAATAATATACAGGATTTTTCATACTTTCGTAGGACATAAGTGACATATAGTTCGCAAACCTCGCCAAATGTTGCCAGGCGGAGCTAAACAACTCGGTGAAGGAGGTGGCAACCATCAATTATAAACTCGGGGCTTGGAGAAATTGTTCTCGGGTTCTAGAGTATCGAATATGGTAACTAGAGAAGAGTAGTTCCCCTTTCTCATCGAGAGTTCGTCAAACAAAGATCGAGGATTCGCAGCTAATAAATATTTGAGATTCTCAGCTAACTCATCGCCACCCTGACTCGTGCAAACAATGCGATGGAAAAATTGGTTGGGATTGATGACAACTGCTTCTCCTCGCACATTGATAATCTTAGTAACACTAGCAAGAGGTTTCATTGCATTCTCTCTCTTCAGATGTACTTCACTAAAATGCTGTCCTGCCATTTTATAATTTATGTTAGTCCAATGTTTAGAGCATCGTCACAGTTAACAGTTCTATCAGCTGCTAAACCGCTTGAGAGAGACGAAAGGAGAGAGCTGTGGGCAAAAGGATTGTGAAACTTTAATCAGTACAGCAAAGTCTTCATGTCATCTCTATGTCGTTTCTGCCTCGACTCTCAGCTAAACATGCTGCGTTGATGATACTTTAACAGCACTACTGAAATCACAGAGAGAATGAATCTCGCGAACTTCTGAAGGTACGCCTAGAATCAAGGGCTGTCAAGTTCATCAAGCCCCCGCAGATGCTGACGTCATTATATTTGCTACAGTACCTTCACTGATAGACTCAGGGCTTCAGTTTGTAATAGTAGGTGACAATACAGAGTTGCTTATACTCCTCGTTGCAATATATAAAAAATACAAGGATATTAAGATGCTCAAGCCAGGTATAAAGAATCGTCCATACAGGTTATGCAGCAGCTGTGGATTGCAAAATGTTTTGGGTGTCATGTCAACGCATATTCTCTTTCTTCATTCAGCTACAAGTATGTGATACGACTTCTGCTCCATTTAGATATGGAAAAAAATTTGCATTGCTGCTTTTCGGGAAAGAATTGAGGTATTCAACAGCTTAGCATTATCAGTGGAAGCGGTCTCTATAGCAGGAGAATACTTTCTCTTAGCTAATTATGGAGAAAAGCCAGACAGTAATTAGTACATGACCAGGTACCGAACATACTTAAAAACAGTCTCGAAGCAACCTGTCAATGCAAACTTCAACTTGGCTGCCCTCCCACCAACACCTTCAGCATCCAAGCAACACTCACTTCGTGTGTTTCAACAAGTGCAGCAATGGTGAGATGTTGATCTTGAACCTACCAAATGGGGTTGGAAGGTTGAAAATGGTTGCCATGGGTCTGTTCCAACACTTAAGGAAGCAGCTCCCCAACACATTCTACATCTAATTACAGGAAACAGCAAGTCAGGATCTGAAGGGAATTGTGTCACAGAAGTGATTTACCATGCTCCAAAATGTGTGGTTATTGCAGTGGTTGTGGTTAAAACAACAGTGGACCAACACAGTAGGACGACGATATATATGGTGATCTTGACAGTGACATCGAAAATTATGAAAGAGACAATCAAAATGCAATTAAAATGAATGTGATGAAGCATGTGAGGGGCCATTACCTGCATGCAAATTTTGTCACTAAACAAAATAAAAGTCAGTGAGGGAGAGACAACTTTTAGTTTATTCAGTTTTTTTTTTCTTGTAAATGCTAAGTGAAAAGTGGTAAAACAAACATTACTTAAAAACTGTCTGGTGCCTTTGGGCAGAATAATATATGCTACAAACCATCCAGGGAGCACCAGAATTTTATTCTTCAGCATCTAGTTGAAGGCAAGAGCTATAATGTTCTATATTTCGTTATTTAAAGGTAAATATTTCTATACTCCAGATTTTTCTTCCATATATATATATATATATATATATATATATACTGTAAAATTATCATAAAGAAACTATGGCCTTGTGACTGAAAATTTATAAATGTGGTTACCAAATTGGTACGTTGCAGATCACCCAGCCGTGCACGCCAGCTCCTAAAACAACTGTAATGGTGGCTGGTATTTTTCTACTTGTACACTTGGTGCTTGTTATTGTAATTATACTTTATGCTCTAAACTTGTTGTTTGGAACATGTTTTAAAAAGATTAATGGCTGAGGCGCATTTCATAAATATATTACAGTTTTCTCAAAAAATCATAATAATATTTTATTTTAAAATTTCTTGTATTTTAAATTATAATTTTTAAGTTGATATTATTGTAATATGTATTTGGAAAGTTAATTTAAAGTGGAATCATAAAAAAACAGCACATCTCTATGAAATGAGAATCCCACAAAATAACTGAATAAATACTTGAAAAAGTCCAATATGACTTCAAATTCAGAATGGTGGAAAACCCGTTTTGGGATTTTTTGGGACTTTTTGTATCACTTCCTTAACACACTAGTGGAGATTTCAACTTGTTATTTTGAATCTGTGTGTCGAACAATAATTTTTTTTAGACTAAGATGCATGCTACTGTGTTCCTAGAATCTAAAAGCTCTGGTGCTAAAAGAGCGTCATAAAATATATCGAGCTGTTCAAACATGTTTCTAATGAACATGCCATCCCTTTCAGGAATCATTCCTTGTGTCTTTGATGAGTTATCCACAATTATTTCATTTGGCTTTACCCCCTCCAGGAGCATTTTCGGCGCACTTCCTGGTAATTTAATTACACACGGTTTACTACTAAAGTTTATATTAATGGAAAATAACATTAAAATACCATAACATATTCACGAACATTTCGTAAAAATTAAGATATGTCTATGAAATTCAGGTACCGTGTAAATATCATTGGTTGAAATAAGTTAGACATTAATTACATAAATTAAATAGTGGATTCAAATTTTAACGATGCTCAGAAAAGAATGATTTAAGTCTACTCACCTATAAAATCAAGCTAATTCTGGTGGTTTTACATTATAACGATAAATAAGTCAATGCCGTGAATTGTAAATGTACAGATGTTTGGATAAAATAAAAATATCTGTACGGAAAGATTAAAACTTTTTTATTAATAGAGAAACACAATTTTATTGTGTTATTTGGGCTTTGTTATATTTGATAGACTAAGAGAGCCAGTCTCAACAACACAAATCGGCGGAAGTGCCTCTTAACAGCTAGGAATCAGTGGAGAATAATACAAAGGGCTGCTTCTGGGAAACGATATTAGTTATAGAATAATGATGGAATAAGTGTTCCAGCCACAGTNACACAATAAATAACACAATAAACCCGAAACAATATAAACTATCTGATTCTCAGCCAGTCTCAACAACACAAATCGGTGGAAGTGCCTCTTAACAGCTAGGAATCAGTGGAAAATAATACAAAGGGCTGCTTCTGGGAAACGATATTAGTTATAGAATAATGATGGAATAAGTGTTCCAGCCACAGTNGAATAATACAAAGGGCTGCTTCTGGGAAACGATATTAGTTATAGAATAATGATGGAATAAGTGTTCCAGCCACAGTCTGAGGGAGATTTGAATACAATTTACGGTATTTTGTTGTGAAAACGGTTATATACCTACTGCACTATCAAACCGTGGTGTGAACAGGAAAGATACGCGTATTCAACTTCAGCTATTTATTCGAAAATATGTATATCAATTATAGTTTTTTTTTACCTCAGTACCACGATATATGTTTATATAAATAGCACGTGTCATCTATAATTTTTACCAACGCAGTAAATTCGCCAAAATTTAATTCAACGTAAACATGCCAGAGCGCCAAGAAATGATTTCAAGATATTGGATTAAGAAAATATTTCGTAGTTTGCATTCTTCAAAGAATTTAATTTAATAAAAACTGAAGTGGGTAATGCAATATAATTTTTATATTTAACAACAACAATCTAAGAATGATAATAAAAAAAATTCAATATTATTATAACCACACCAAAAAAGGCTCAACGTATAAGCTATCGCTGTTTTAAAAATTTTCCATTTGCTTCCTACACAATATAATAATTTTTTTTTTTTTTCGTTTTTTCATTTGTTTATACCAAGGCTCTCACTGAATTCAGGTACTGTAGGGAGCTGACGAGGTGGGTGGGTGGTGGTTGGGGCCGGATAGCCGGACCTCGTTAATGCTTGCGTCCACGGTAGCGATACAACTACGCTACTAGCCACTACAAAATCAGTACGATATTAGTTGGAACTGCAGGTATATACACGCAGGGGATGGACATACTATATGACACAGTTGAACACATTTTCCAATTGCTATACGCTAAATCAAACCTTACAGACCAAAACTTTTAAAGTGAATTATAACATTTGTGATTAAATCATAGCCTACACAAAAAAGTCTTAATTTTAAACACAGTTTATTATTATAATTTAATGCAAGAAAATTTATTCATTATTATTATTTATCCCATGAACTAATTTTCATACACTTTGTTTTGCATTTCTCTACTTTCAGAGGAGATTCATGACAGACATAAAAATGCCGTAGCTTGACTTCAGAAAGTGTGTTGAGGAGTGATTTTGCTAGTAAATAATTAATTTACTCTAGCATTCGTTTAATAATGCGGGACAGTGTCAATATTATTCTTACGCTGGAATTATTTTGCTTTATTTTGTTGCAACTAATGCCAGTACTGTACCCGTTTTGTTCCACGAAAATTGGAAACTATTTTTGCTCTTCTGTGATAATAAGTATTATTGATTATTTATTTATATTTTTGTACGTAAGCCATTGCAACGTCATTCTGTAAAGCGCAAATACTCAGAAAATGTCAATAAAAACCACATGATGGAAATATCCCAACAAAGTCCAGAATTTGATGAAATGAATTATGTTTGTTAAAATATAAAAAGAGGGACCGGTAATGTAGAAATACATTACCATGAAAAAAAAATTGCAACTAAAATGAAGACATTTTATCTTCTAGAGCTAGAAAAAAGCAGCAGGTATGCTGCACTTTGCTTGCAAACAACAAAATTCCCAACTATTTTTCAAGAAAATTTGTTTGCTATGTCATGTACTTGAAATGCATGTAAATGGCTAAGCGTTTTCCGTAGACAAGTTATGAATAGGTATAAGTATCACAAGTGAGTTGAACTGTGCGTAAATTGAATTTCAAAGGAGCAACGAATTCGATTTTGTGTTTGTCAAGTTTGCGTTGACTTACAGCGATTGCGAGAAAGAAAAAAAAAAAAAAA